>SJYX01004389.1:0-105767 GCA_006410675.1 Oreotragus oreotragus
ATATTCAAAAGCAGAGACATTACTTTGCCGACTAAGGTCCGTCTAGTCAAGGCTATGGTTTTTCCAGTAGTCATGTATGGATGTGAGAGTTGGACTGTGAAGAAGGCTGAGCGCCAAAGAATTGATGCTTTTGAACTGTGATGTTGGAGAAAACTCTTGAGAGTCCCTTGGACTGCAAGGAGATCAACCCTGGGATTTCTTTGGAAGGAATAATGCTAAAGCTGAAACTCCAGTACTTTGGCCACCTCATGTGAAGAGTTGACTCATTGGAAAAGACTCTGATGCTGGGAGGGATTGGGGGCAGGAAGAGAAGGGGACGACCGAGGATGAGATGGCTGGATGGCATCACGGACTCAACGGGAATGAGTCTGAGTGAACTCCGGGAGTTGGTGATGGACAGGGAGGCCTGGCGTGCTGCGATTCATGCGGTTGCAAAGAGTTGGACACGACTGAGTGACTGAACTGAACTGAACTGAACTGAACGCCAAGACAGTTGGATGGCATTATCGACTCGATAGACATAAATTTGAGCAAACTCTGGGAGATGGTGAAAGGGAAGCCTGGCGTGCTGCCGTCCGTGGGGTTGCAAAGAGTCAGACACGACTGAGTGACTAAAAACCGAACACTTCACGTGTGAGCTCTTTGAACAGTGCCTGCCACGTAACAGCTCAAGAGCCCAGGGCCCTAGTTCCCGGCACGGTCACCTGCTCGTTCTTCCAACACCCGGACTCTGCGACTGCCCTGTGTTGGTGGAAGCATCAGTGATGAATGGTTCAGTCAGTGCTGTCCCCAAAGGCAAGTGTGTGCTCCTACAAGCCCTTTGTGCACTCAGTGAGCAACCTTGAGGCGCTTGCTTGTGCCAGACACTGGGCTTTCTGTGGAGGACCCAGAGGCCGAGACCCCATCCCTGCCCCCACACCCCAGAGAGGCCACAGGACATGGGACAGGGATTATAATGGAAGGTGGCATGGGCACCATGAGCATGAAAGGTCCCAGGAGGAGCTGGTTTTTTCCTATCACTGAGGGATTGATCAGAGGCTTCCTGGAGGAGGTGGCATTTGAACTATGCTTACTCTGTTGGGAATACAAAGCAGGACGTAGCACCTAGGAGCCCAGTTCAGCAGGCAGAGCACCTGTAGGGGCTTGAAGCTTGAGTGAGTGGCCCTGGCTCACCCTTCACTCCTTCTGATCTCAGGACCTCTTCCTGTGACTTGGGGTCCCAATATCAATGGAGCAGGATGGTTAAGAACACGAGTTCTGAGACCATCCTGCCCAGGCCCCTCACCGGCTGGCACAGTAAGCTTGCCCAGGACTCAGATTCCCTGTACCTCCATTTTCATCATCTGTAAAATGAGCAATAGACCATCCCTGCCTTTCAGAGTCCGTGGGGGAACTGAACAGTTTAATATTGGTCCAGCACTTGTTGCCCTCACTGTCCGAATGGTACAGGAGGGGAGAATGCTTTCATGCCACCCAGTATCATGGGGCTTCTGAGCCCCTAACCGCCTGGTTCTCCTCTCTGCCCTTAGCTGCCACCTTTATGGAGCACTGGAAGCGGAAACAGATGCGGCTCAATTACCGCTGGGACCTCACAGGCTTCGAGGAGGAGGAGGTGAGTGGGCTTAGCAGCTGTGCCCCCTGTGTCCTCCCCCACCCCCACCCCGTTCCTTTCGCGGGGTGCACTCACTAGGTCCTAAAGTCCAGGCGAGGCTGCTCCCTGCCTGTTTCTCAGTTCATGTCCCTGATGTCTGAATCCCCTGCGGTTGCCAGCGTGACTGCTCAGTGTCCGCTCTGGTGTTATAAATCTCCATGCTCACACGGACACACCACCCAGAAATGTGGTCGGGGACGCAGGCCAAGGCTCACCACACTGATGTCATCCAGTCTGGGGGCCGCACCATGGGTCTGGGGAGGGGGTGGCTGCCACCCATGTGAGTCCCCAGAGGCGGCCGTGAGCCTTCACCCTGAGTGCCAAACCTGTGATCCCCGGAGCCAGCTGTCAGCCTGCAGTCAGGCGTGGCCAAGATGTGGGACTGATCCTTCACTAACAGAGGGAAGCCATGTGCTGGGCATCTTTGTGCGCCAGGAGAGGGGCATTCCGAGTTGAACAGCCACTGAGGTGGTGGGTGAACCCCCTTCCCTGGGGTTGCTCAGGAGAAGCTTTGCTGCTGCCCCATCCTGAATTGCCAGCTCCAGCAGAATCCCTGTGGGATGAGAGGGAATGAAAAGGAGCAAGATCCCCCGAACAGGAGAGCCGTTAGGTTTGGCCATGCTGACTGTGGCTTCGTGTTACGGAATCTTTTGCTCAGCTCTTTTAAAGAGAAACCACTTGTGCATCTTCATGGCAATGTGAAAGCCTCTTTCATCATCTCTTTAAATATCCCTATTATTATATTATATATTAATATATCCCTATTATTATATATTAGACTTCCCTGTGACTCAGACGGTAAAGCGTCTGTCTACAATGCAGGAGACCCGGGTCCAATCCCTGGATTGGGAAGATCTTCTGGAGAAGGAAATGGCAATCCACTCTAGTACTATTGCCTGGAAAATCCCATGGACAGAGGAGCCTGGTAGGCTACAGTTCATGGGGTCACAAAGAGTCGGACACGACTGAGCGACTTCACTTCATATATATTAGGCCTCCCTGGTGGCTCAGATGGTAGCGAGTCTGCCTGCAGTGTGGGAGACTCCGGTTCGATTCCTGAGTCAGAAAAATCCCCTGGAGAAGGAAATGGCAACCCACTCCAGTATCCTTGCCAGGAAAATTCCATGGACGGAGCAGCCTGGCAGGCTACAGTCCATGGGGTTACAAAGAGTCGGACACAACTGAGCGACTTCACTCATTATTATATGTCCCCACACACGTGCTACCTCCAGGACTGAGTTGGCAGATCACTGTTCAGTCAGCTGTGTAGCTGTGTGGGTTCTGAGCTGACAGACACGGGCGCTAGTTTGCTGGAAGAGGCACCAGCTTCGTGGTGCCAAGACGACCTCCAGGACCAGGTTGTCCTGTTTCAGCATCACCCTTGCTGTGTGACCTGGGGCAAGTTGCTTACCCTTTCTGTGCCTCATGTCCTCACAAACAGGGGTGGAAGAGTAGAGTTTGAGGGGGTCTTGGTAGGTCAGCAGATGGAGAGCACTTTGAGTGGGGTCTGACAACTGTGAGTGCCCCCAGCTGGCCTCCAGCCTCCAGTTTCAACCTCTTCCGGCAGCGGCTCTCGTCGTCCTGTTTCACAAATGGGGCGACCAAGGCTGACCGACCAGAGAGACACGTGTCTCCTTAGGTGCAGAGCTAGGCATGGCACGGGCGCTCCATCCCCCATAGTGGGCCCCAGGTCAGCTGTCTGCCAGAGCAGATTCAATAGATTCAAATAGGGTTAGTGTCATCTTACTAATTTGGAATAGACTGAGGATGTCCTTTTCATGGCGTCCTTGGGGTTGGGAACCTGTCCCACGAAGTCTTCACCCTGATGGCTCAGGCGCTAGGTAGTGAGGTGGTGCTCAGAGCGCTGGACGTGGGCCCCGGGGAGCGTGAGTGAGTCCCCGAGAGTGAGCCCCCCACACTGGGTAGGGTCTCTTCTGGGGCCGGTCACCTGAGACAGAGGGCTAGCCCCTCCATGACGTGAACCCCAGGTGTCTGCTCTCGGAGCAGAAGGAAACCTGTGCCCAGCCATCTGGCCTGAGTCTCCTCCCCTGAGTCTAAGACAGTGCAGCCCAGCACACCGTCAGGAATGCCCAGAACACGCCACCTGCAGAAACAGTAACACGCAGTCACCCTAGGGTAGCATCAGCCTTTGGCAAGCTCTCCTGTCCACCCGTGTCTATCTGCCTTTATCCTGCTTTTTTAAGAATATCACCTCTAAGGGGACTTTTTTCTTAAAAAAAAAAAAAAACACAAGTAATGAAATCTTTTTGTTTTCGTTTTATATTTCTGGTTCCCGGAAGGAGGCTGTCAAGGTTTGGAATTTTTTGTCACTCATCTGTCTCCTGGGAGAGGGACCTTCTGGCACACCTGCTCTATGTTTCTGCTGAGCGGGTCCCCACACCTCTTCCATGGCGGGCAGGGGTCTCTGCTTCCTCCACCTCCGGGTCTCTCTTAACCCCCGTTCTTCTGTTCCAGTGCCCTTCGCTGACCTTGCTCTGGGCTCCCCTGAGGCCCGGTGCCTCTGGTCTGCCCACGCTTGCTGACACTTAACTGCCGTCTCTTCTGACCCCGCGGCTCCTGATGGGATGTCCCCAGGGGCCAGTTCACGGCTGGGTGTTCAGAGTGGGCTGCAGAACAGGCTGTAGCCCGACGCAGACTGACCCGCCTCCAGGACCACGGAGCCTGACTCTGTGGCCTTCCCGGTTGGCTGGGCTTCCCAACAAGGGCGAGAAACCAGGATGAACCTCATGCAGGGAGCTCTGAATGGGAAATGGTACAAACAGCCAGCTAGGAACTGGCCCCCACGGGTACCCCGAGGGAATGGCAGGGGTGAATTTGCCACACGTGCTCCTCCTAAGGGCCTCAGACTCGCAGTTCACAAGACTCCTTGCTGACTTGGTTTCTTTCACAGGACCACCCCAGAGCCGAGTATGAAGCCCGAGTTCTGGAGAAGTCTCTTAGGAAAGAATCCAAAAACAAAGAGGTACGGTGGCCGCTGCCAGTTGGCTTTCCCAGCAGTGAGACACTGTCTGTCCGTCAACATTACAGGCCAGGGGCAGCACATGCTGTGCTGGTGATGGAGGGGCGGCTGCCAGATAGGGGCAGAGAGTAAATGTTCAGACCCTCCCGACCACTGTCACAGCGACTCTGCCATTGTAGGAGGAGAATGACCATAGACAACAGGTGAAATGTGTCTGGCCGTGTTCAAATAAAACTTTATTTATAAAAAACAGGCACGGGTTGGGGGGAGATTTGTCACACCCTGCCAGAAGTCAGCCTCCCCCTTCTGTCCTGAGGGTGACCTCAAACTTCAGCCAACACCTCAACATCAAGAAAACCAAATGGTTTTGCAGCTTTTCTTGCTCTGGATGGTTGTGTCCAACCCTCATGCTCTGTATTGACTGATGGATAGAAGGGTTTGCCCCAACAGGGCCCCTGAGCGGATGGCCAGCTCCTTGCCTCCCGTGTAGAGGATGAGAATGAGAAAGATAAGTGTTTTTGCGATCCTCATGAGGCCGCCGCCTTTCCTTAATGTGTGATAAATGCCCTCCCTTCTCCCCAGAACCTCTCGCTTAAATTGGCAGTCACGTTCACAGTTATGTTCTCACAACCCTCTAGGGATGCTCGGCTGTTTTTTTATCGGAGGTTTTTTTTTATATGGCATGGGGCAAGAGCCCCCAGGCCCTTGTCAGCCTCTCTCTGAGGCTGGAGGGTCAGTCATTGCAGGGACGGGAACAAGGGCAGAGTGGTCTTTCCAGACCCTGGTGTTCCTTGGCCTCTGGGAGCGACCAGCGCAAACCCCTGCCTTTGTCTTTTCTTGCCATTGTGTTCCATGGACAGAGTTTGCTGGTACAACGTGGCCAGGGGTCCCAGATACCACAATCCCCCCATAGGGGGTGGGCAAAGTGGGTACAGCAGAACCCGTTCTCAGACCCCAGTTCCCATAGCAGAAAGAGAGCCCCGCTCAGCCCTCCGCAGCCAGAAAGCGGGCACACGTCCTTGAACTCAGAGTCCAAGCAGGACCGGTGGTGCAGAAGAAATAACCACAAAAGCGTGAGCCTTCGCCATGATGAGGAGACCGTCTTTTCATTTAACCCATCGGAACGTCTGCCCATCGCGTGCCCACTGCCTTTGGAGCAGCCGCCCTCTGCCTTTGACCCCACAGCTCCGTCAGCGCCCTCTCCCCAGGCTGCGGCTCCCCTCCTAAAGGGAGAGGCATGGGTGCTGCTGCTCTGAAGCCCCCAGGCCCCCGCCAAGGGCTACCACGCCCCACCTGAGGTGTGCCATCTGCACCCCCAGGCAGCTCACCCCACAGTTCTATGGCAGCCCCTCCTAGTGTGAGTGGGGATGAGGTTGCACCCCTTCCTAAGGGAAAGGGGGCTTAGTGGCCCACGTCACATCCACTGAAGTCAGAGGCTCCCCCAAACCCGAGCTCTGCGCTGTGCCGGGAGCACCGCCCCGATTCCCTATCACCCGGATCCTGGGCTTGGACCCGAGCTCTCTGACCACAAGAGCAGCAAAGGTCGGGGTTCATTTTCGCCGGCCTCCGATGGTGACTTCAGGCCCTGAAGGCCTCCAGGGGGCCACACCCTTGATTTTTTTCCACCGTTTCACTGTCTCCCAACTTAATGGTTTTAATCTTTTCCCCTGGCTATGGCACCAAATTTGTTTAGGGGGAAAATAAGAGATACCCCCTTCATGGGTGTTAAGATGCGGAGTGTGGCTTCCTGCACGTTGGTGTCAAATGCACAGGGTAACCCGTGTCTGCATAAGACGCACCATCTGAACTATGGCCGCCGTCTGGTGAGGGGGCCCCACGGAACCCGCCAGGCTTCCAGGCTGTTTCCATTACCTCATTGCAGCCTCTCTTTCAGAATGGGCTTCCCAGGTGGCACAGGTGGGAGAGAACCCACCTGCCAGTGCAGGAGATGCAGGTTACAGCCCTGGCTTGGGAGAACCCACCAGAGGAGGACACGGCAACCCACTCTAGTGTTCTTGCCTGGGGAAGCCTTTGGACGGAGGAGCCTGGCGGGCTACGGTCCATAGGGTCACAGAGTAGGTCACGACTGAAGTGGCTTAGCTCGCACGCGCTCTTTTAGAATGTGGGTCTCTGCCGTCTCCGATGGGTTTAAGATGCCCAGAGCCGGACTCAGCCCCGGCAGCCGCGCAGCCAGGGAGGCACTGCCTTCCCCGGGGGCAACAGGGACCTGGGCCGCGGTCTCACCCCATGGTGCTCTCTTGTTCCCTCCACCCGCCCCAGAAGCACCGGCACCTTCCGGAGGAGCCCACAAACAAGTGGAGGCAGAGGGTTAAGACCGCCATGGCGGGGGTGAAATTGGTACATGTCGTGTCATCGGGCGTCGCGTGTCTTCTGTGTGTGCAGATGAACCAAAGTTCATTGTGTCTCCTCAGCCGACTCTCGACTGCTGTATTATCGTGTTAACATCCACATCCACGCTCCTTTGCCTTCCTCCGCACCCTCGGGCTGTGACGTGTCGAGGTGTCTCTGCATGGCCACCGTGGGGTCGAGGGCGGGAGCTCGGCTATTTCTGGGGCTTGTGAATCCTGCCTGCCACAGCTGCCTGCCAGCGGTCCCTGGTCTCATTAACATGCATGCCACCCTCCCTGGAATGCGTGGCCTCGGGGGTCAGGCCTGCCAGCATTCTTTGACCTCATCCATGCATTTTGTTTTTTGGCGTTAAAGATCCACCCCATTCTAGAAACATCCCAGGTTAGTAACAAGCATCTACTTCAGTCCCTCCAGACCCCGCAGTCCCTGCGCCAGAGCCTTTGGGGCCGTGTGTCCCCACCGACCGCCGTTGCTACGCGGCGGGCAGCGTTTGAGCTAGTAGTGCTGGTGGCTTGTCTCAACTTGCTCTGCGAAGGAAAATAACTATTATGGTCTGGGTGGCGGAGGAAAACAGCTTAGGTCTTCTCGCCGTGCAGATGAGACTTTCAGCCAGGAGATGGAGGCCGGGCTTCTCCCGGATGGGGGGCGGGGGGAGTCTGAGCGTCTCGTTTAGAAAAGCCTCTGGCGCCATCACGCCTTGTACAGAGAAAACTCACGTTTGTAGACAACTATTATTCCTGTCATTTCATAGCATCGTTTCATCAGGGAGAAAGCCTGGATGTTTGCCTTCATTCATCACCTGCAGGGTTTTTGTGTTTTCCCCCCGTGTTTCTGTGGCCCACGTTGTTCACACCCACACACACACGTGCGTGTGCACACACACACCCCACACCTGTCCACCTGGATGGTCCCCATTGCTGACCCAGCCCTGTTTTGTGTTGTAGACGGACAAGGTGAAGCTGACCTGGAGAGACCGGTTCCCTGCCTACTTCACCAATTTGGTCTCTATCATCTTCATGGTGAGTCCCGGGAGGCCGAGGGGGGTCATGTACCAAGGCAGGTGGCGTTTACCTGGATGGGGTCAGCCATCCACGTGGCAGTTGTCTTCATCCCAGGCCAGGCAGGGGTGGGGGGATTCCACCCTAAAATGGGAAGGGGCCAGGGTTCTGTAGTGACCCCTGGGGGCTCCCTACACCTAGGGGATAGTCCCTGACACACATCTTTTGTTCTGAGAGTGACACATGTAGGTAACTTGTCATTTACACCCAGGAGTTCACAGGTATTATTTAAGGCAAAACGGAGGGGTTTAAAAGAAGGCCACGAAATGAATAACATAGAGACAGGACAACAGTCAGGACGGGTGTGTGATGCCAGATTCATCCGGACCCTGTGGGTTTGAATAAACGAGCGACACCTCGGCCAGCTCTCTTTGGAGCTTTAATGCCCAGATGATTGGGCCACGTCCCTGGAAGGCCTCAGCCCATGCTCCCCAACAGGTCAGCACCAGCTGTGGTCACTGTAGAAATGACCATGCCCTCATCCAGCCCTGGAATTTTAGGTTAGGGTCTTAGCCCCCGACCCTGTGGGGGGCCTTCCTGGCCACTGTGGACCGAGGGTTGGGCTGTGCCCAGTGGCCTGAGGGGCTCACCCCTCAGGGGTCCCCCCACCTGCTGGCAAGGACACAGAGGCCAGAGGTCTCACCCTCTCCGCAGGCTGTATGCCAGGCTGGCCGTCCACCCTGAGGCCCTCACTGTTCTCCGTGAACTTGGAGACATGCAGATGGGCTTGTTTTTCCATTGGGTGTCAGGGGCGGCAGCTGAGGCCCTCTAAGCTGAGTAGTTAGAAGCAGAGTGAGGACTCCGCTTCCTGTCATGATCTTGCACACGGTTAAGAAGGACATCGCTGATATAAAGAAATCCACAGTGGGGACCCCTAGGGCTGTGGAGCCACTGCGGGGAGGGCTCCTGGGTTTGTAGATGACTCCAGTGGCAGGAGGCCCAGCCCTGGGACACGTGTCCCAGACACACATGAGTGGTGCTGAGGGGTAACTTAGGACAATGTGGGCCCTGCCCACAGCATTGCCAGAGCTCCCCAGCAGGGGACCAGGTACAGGAAATGGGACTTAGGCGCCAAGGTTCAGTCCCTCCTGGCAGAGAAGAATCAGAAGGTCCAGCACGGGGATGGAGGAGGTGGGAGGCTGTGGGCCCTTCTGCACCATGGCAAGTTTGGACAGGGGCCCTCAGGTTACATGTCACTTCTGTGAATAGTCTTCAGGAAGTTTTGAGTTTCTCACGTAATAAGAATCAAGGTGTAGGCAGTGGAGGGCTGGCCCAGCACTTTCATGATTCCAACAGGCACTGACTTCTCTGGTCTCTGCCTGTATCCTCTTGGTCACAACATGGCTGCTCCACCTCCAACATCACCTCCACTTTCCAGGCAGGAGAAAGGGGAAGGAGATGGATGCCAGTGGGGCAGCCCCTCTTTGAAAGTGCTTTGCCACAGGCCTGCCCACACCTGTCCTTGCACTGTGCTGGCCAGCCCTGTCCGCACAGAGACTGGGCAACGGGCACAGTGTCATTCCCAGCAAAGGCGGGGTGGTGGGGAGGGAGCCACCAGACCTTGAGGGACTGGGGCCCCCATGACGGATGAGCCAGTTTTGTCCTGGACACAGGAGCTTCATTCTATGAACAAACAGCACCTGACCACCTGCCAGGTGCCCCCATGCTCCTGGTCCTGAAGGTACCCATGTGAGCACTGCGGGCAAACCCCAGCCCTGAGGCCCTTTCCTTCCAGAGCGGGCACTGCACCCAGGAGGGGACACAGCTATAGGGTGGTCATGGGGGGACACCAGCAGGGAAAGGGGGCACCTTGCTGAGTCTCTGCAGGCCCGGTGCCCCATCTACACCTCCACACAAGGCAGGAGGGGCGTCTCCAAGCCCAGGGCAATGCCTTCCCCTGGGCGTGGGGTGGGGCCTCTTGGCAGGGGCATGGGAGTTTCCAGGAAAGCCCTCACTCCGGGAGCTGGCAGGTGTGGTACCCACACCTCACCACACGGCAGCCTGTTCTTCAGGGTGTGGTGTGGGGCACAGACGTTCCCTGGGCAGCTGTGGTCACCATTCAATCGCTCACAGGCGTGGGCAGCAGTGGAGTCATTACCCGGAAATTTAAAATAGGAGCATCCTGAGATCCCCATCACTGCGGCCTTCCTCTGGGGTGAAGCAGGCAGAGCCCTGCAAAGGCTGCATCCTGGAGGCGCACAGCACAGCCCCTGCCCTCCAGGGCTGTCCCGGGAGCCACGAGGGGCCATCTCGGCAAGGGCAGGTCCCCTGCACACCCTCCAGGAAAGTGAGACGCAGGGGCCAGGGCACACAGAGGGCACGGTGCAGTCGGGCTCGGGTGACAGCCCTGCACAACCGCCCTCCACCCTCAGGACTGCCTCAGGACTGGAATCCGCAGACGTCCTCACCCTTAGGACAGGACAGGGTGCAGACAGGGTCTTCCCAGGTGAGTCGGGGCTTTTGAGGGTAAGGAAGAGGAGTCCAGGCAGGCAGACAGACAGCTCCATGCAGAACAGACTCATCATCCTAGCCAGTGCCCACCCCTGTCTCTCGAACAGCCGCCAGTCCAAGCTTTAGGGAACGTTCTGGGGCAACGGTAGGTTTGGCAAGATGGGGGATGAGCTAGAGGGGTGTGGGGGTCTCCTGGGGAGATCAGGAGAAGGGACCCCATCCATCTGACCCAGGCAGGTCTGCAGCACTGCCGCAGAGACCAGACCACCACATGTCCCACCTGCCTCCTACAATAGCATCGAGAACATCCCTGCTTCCACTCAGGGTCGCCCAGGCTGGGGCAAAGCCCACTCCAGAGTCAGCCTGCCAGCGCACAAGCCAGTTACTGGGGTTGCGGCCATCCTGTTGGGGACAGTGGGCAAGGCAGTCATGGTTCTCACAGCAGGCAGCCGCAGAGCCGTGCGCTCCAGGCTTGGTGGACCCGCCAGGAAAGCCCCAGCTCGTGTGTTGGGTGACCTGGCCTGGTTACCCAACCTCTCTGAGCATCAGTCTCCTCTTCTGTAAAACAGAATCTGGCCCCTCACTCATCTGTGACATTAACACCGGTAAAGCCCCTGGCATCTAGTGGGTGACAAGAAATGCCTGTCGTTGTTTTGAAGCTGAAGCACTCCCAGGTCGGGGACAGCAGGGCCCAGGAAGCCAGAGGGTGTGGTCCAGCCGACAGTGTCCCTCCTCCCCTCACAGATCGCCGTGACCTTTGCCATCGTCCTCGGCGTCATCATCTACAGAATCTCCACGGCTGCCGCCTTGGCCATGAACTCCTCCCCGTCCGTGCGGTCCAACATCCGGGTCACGGTCACAGCCACCGCAGTCATCATCAACCTGGTGGTCATCATTCTCTTGGACGAGGTGTACGGCTGCATAGCCAGATGGCTCACCAAGATAGGTGAGCGCCCCGGCCGAGCCCCAGAGCCAGGCGGCCACACATCGCCTGCCCTGGGGCCCTGGGCTGGTCGCTCAGCCCCTTGGATGGCCGAGTGAAGTGACCTGCCTGGACCGGGGCAGTGGCTCAGCGGCTTGCATCTCACTCCCTCTAGAGGTTCCAAAGACGGAGAAGAGCTTTGAGGAGAGGCTGATCTTCAAGGCTTTCCTGCTCAAGTTCGTCAACTCCTACACCCCTATCTTCTACGTGGCTTTCTTCAAAGGCCGGTAGGGGCTGCTTTGGTGACTCAGACACACCGCCTGCCCTAGCTCGCGCCTCCCTGTCCAATAGAAGGCTTCCCGCCCCCCACCCCCGTCTCCCCACAGGCAGGAGGCACCCGGGCCCAAGGCAGAGCAGTCAGTGAGCTCCGGCTGCTGCTGTGATCGGGCAAAGGCCTGGCTCCTGCAGGGCCCCCAGGGGGCAGGGACCCTAGGGAGGAGGGACCCCAGGCGCTGGGGACTCCAGACAGCAGGGGCTCCAGGCAGCCAGTTCCAGGGGCTCCCACACCGGGGAGGTGAGGGCTGCCAGAGAAGGTATGAAAGAGCAGCCTCTGGTGTTCTGGGCCAGTGGTGGAGTGAACTCCACACCCTGACCCTCTGGAGCTGTCCTGGATTTCTAGGGGCCTGTGGCCCACCCACCACGACTCCCCGCTGTCCCCACTCCCACCAGGGCCTGGCTGGTCAGATCCCAGAACCCCTCCCAGAGTCTCCATCCTCAGCATCATGCGATTTACAAATGCCACGACCACTCACCCATCCCAGGGTCCCGGAGCTGGGCCAAGATGCCCAGGCCCCCCTGAGAGCACCCACAGCAGTGGAGCAGGCTCTCAGATGACCCCGGCCGCACACCCCACAGGGAACTGAGAGGCAGCCTCGGGAGCCAGCCCCACCCCAGCCTGTCTGTGGTCCGCAGCATGGCTGCGAGACCCTGCTGTGGTGGGCCCGACACCATCTGGGCTCAGACCCCTTAGCCTTTGCCTTCTCCCTTCCTGGGCTCCCTTCCCCCCATCCACCCTTCAGCCTCTTGGTTTCCTGTTGAAGCCACGTCTTATCCACCTGCGGGCTTGGGAATCACATGAACGTTCAACCAACAGAAAGCCACTTAGAAGAAGCCAGCAGGGGGAAAGCCTGTGAGACCCTAGCGCTCTGACCTGGGGACCCACGACGTGGCCCAGCTCCCATCTTTGGGGTCTCCCAGAGCCCACTCACCCCACTCTAACTGACCCCCATCATTGGCTCCGACCTGGGGACCCACGACGCAGCCCAGCTCCCACCTTCGGGGCCTCCCAGGGCCCGCTCGGCCCTCTCTAACTGACCCCCATCATTGCAGCTTTGTTGGACGCCCGGGTGACTACGTGTACATTTTCCGATCTTTCCGGATGGAGGAGGTAGGTTCCTCTCTGCTTTCTCACCTCTGTTCACACAGCACACCTCAGTTCCTAGCCATGAGACCCCTGCCCTGTTATCCAGCTGCTGGAGTGGGCTTCAGTCTTCCGTGGCATATCCATATAGCGTCGTCACCTTAAAAGGAGAGTATCTCTTCAGGGTCATGGAAACAAAAAAATTACACCCTTTTTTTTCCTTCTTCTTCTTTTTCTGTAAGATCTTGAATGTTTTTCCCTTTGGATATGGTGAACTAGTGAGAAAAAAACAAGCTCAGTGACAGCGTTTCTAATTCAACACTGAAGTGCTCATCTCTTGCCCCACTGGACACAATGCTGGTGATCTCTGTCTTCTGCTCAGCGGTTCCAGCCATGTGGGTCTAGTGCGTGTGTCTGAGTCCTGGCCCCCAAACTTGTTCCATGGGCTCCATCAGACCAAGCCAGACTTCAGGGCCCATCTCAGGTCTCACGGGAACTAATCGGCTTTTGCAATTCCCAGAATAATTCATTTTATTGAGAAGGAAAGGCCTTCCTGATAAGATCAGGTGAAACAGTGGAGAGGATTAGGTACTGGGCGACCTGGCTGCCTGGGGTGAAGTCGAGAGCTTCAGCCAGCTGAGTGCTGGCCCTGAACATCCCAAGGCCTCATCCGCAGTAGCGGACGTTTGTGAAAAGCCCACCAAGTGCGCCCCCATGGCCTGACGCATCCTTTACGTAGGGCGACACCCTGCCAAGCTCTCTAACTGTTGGAGAAGTCGGGGGGAATGTCTTCGTGAAATAGAATAAAGCATGTGAAGTCGCTCAGTCCTGTCCGACTCTCTGTGACCCCGTGGACTGTGGCCCACCAGGCTCCTCTGTCCATGGGATTCTCCAGGCAAGAATACTGGAGTGGGTTGCCATTTCCTTCTCCAGGGGGTCTTCCCCACCCAGGGATCGAACCCAGGTCTCCCGCATTGGAGGCAGATGCTTTAACCTCTGAGCCATCAGGAAAACCGAATAAAGCGTAGAGCACCTTTATTTTTTTAATGAGATGGTAGCACCTCCAGATAAATTTTTTGGCAATTTTTGGTATATGAAGTCTGGCCCAGGACTCAGAGAGGGTCAGCTGTGCCCTGGAGTGTCACCCAGGGTCCCTTCAATTCCCACCACTTGGACAAGTTAAGTTTCTATCTGCCTGCTCACGCCCCCGCCCCCACCAGCCTATGGTGGTACAAGCCCCCGGGGGACAGGGAGTTAGGCCTAACAGGGGTGGCCGGCTGCCTCACCCGGCGGCTTCCCAGCGGCACAGGCCCCAGCCTGCGAGACCGCTGCCCACCCCCTGCCGATGGGCTCTGTCTCCAGGCCTGGGTCCAGCCTGGACAGCCTGTCGGTCAGGCTGTACTAACCCCAGGGGCCACTGTCACAAGACACCGTAGACCAGGTCTCTTAAGGCGGCAGTTTTAAGCTCTCACAGTTCTGGAGGCCAGAGTCCAAAATCACAGTGTCAGCAGGGTTGTGCCCTTTCCAAAGGTTCTAGGGAGGGTTCCTCCAGGCCTCTCCCAGCTCTCTCTGCCACTGACCGTCTTCGATGTCCCCCTGCTGACAGACGTGCCTCTCCAGTCTCTACCTCCATCCTCAGGGGGCCTCCTCCCCCCGCTCCCTTGTGCTTGTGCGTTTTCTGTTCTTCAAAGGACACCGGCCACTGGGTCACCCTACACCATCACAACTGCATCTTCCCTCGGTCGCGTCTGCAAAGACCCTGCTAACAAGTGAGGTCCCACTGTAAGGCTCCAGGGGCCGGGACATGGAGGACTCAACTCAGCCCTGGACCCGAGGGCCAGCCTCCCCTCGCAGGGTGCTGGGCGGGGCTGGGGGGTTGCTGATGCGACCCTCTCTTGCAGTGCGCCCCGGGGGGCTGCCTGATGGAGCTCTGCATCCAGCTCAGCATCATCATGCTGGGGAAGCAGCTGATCCAGAACAACCTGTTTGAGATCGGCATCCCGTGAGTAGCTTCCGGCCTCGGGTCTCAGCGAGCACAGGCGCAGGGGCAGGCCTCCTGGTGGTCTGGGCGGCAGGTGACGCGGGGCCTGGACCAGGGTGGGGGCACCAGAAACAGGGAGGTGGTGAGAACCCGGGGAAGATGGGCAGTAGAGACTGCCTGGTGGACGAGGAAAGGGACAAGGCCAGGTGACACCTCCCTTCCCCAGTGGCCGAGGATGCAGGATACAGATTGGTTTTGTTCAGTCACTCAGTTGTGTCCGACTCTTTGTGACTCCATGGACTGCAGCACGCAGGGCTTCCCCGTCCTTCACCGTCTCCTGGAGATTGCTCAAACTCCTGTCCATTGAGTCGGTGATGCCATCCAACCACCTCGTCCTCTGTCATCCCCTTCTCCTCCAGCCCTTAATCTTTCCCAGCATCAGTGTCTTTTTCGACTCAATGGAAAAGGATATAGATAAGTGCCAGCCCCGTGGTCCAAGGCATCCAGGTCTGCTCGGGCCCATCCAGACCCCTGACACCTCGGGGCCCTCCCCGGCCTCCGTTTCCTTATGTCACGGGTCCCCAACCTCCGAGCCGAGGACTGGTACCTCCTGTCAGATCAGCAGCAGCTGAGATTAGAAATAAAATGCACAATAAATATAATGCACTTGGATCATCCCGAAACCACCTCCCCCACCTCCAGTCTGGGAGAAAATCGTCCTCCACAAAATCAGTCCCTGGTGCCAAAAAGTCTGGGTACCACTGCTCATGTCACAAACGAAGCAGTGAGGCTTGCCCTCTGCGTGCCCCTGTGGGGAGAAGGCAAAGGAGCTAACCCATCAACAGAGTGGTCCCCGCAGACACGGCAGTTCTGGCTTTAAAACAACCTGGAGGGCCATCCCCAAGCCCGCCTTCCTGGGAGCCTGACCAGGCGACGCCGTGCGTCCTCCAGGAAAATGAAGAAGTTCATCCGCTATCTGAGGCTGAAGCGCCAGAGCCCCTCGGACCCCGAGGAGCAGGTGAAGAAGAAACAGCGGTACGAGGTGGACTACACTCTGGAGCCCTTCGCGGGCCTGACCCCGGAGTACATGGAGATGAGTGAGTGGCAGGGCCCTCCTGGGCCGGGGCAGGGGGACACGGGCCAGCGGCCCCCAGGGCTCCAGGGGACACCCCTAGGGCTGAGCTGTGTCGCCTGCAGCTGTGTCTAAGGACAGGAGGTGCCCAGGGTGGCCCGTGAATCCCGGGACTGGGGCAAGAGAGCCAGCCAGCCAGCTGTGGCCACACGGCAGCCTCCCGGACACCACCTCCCCACCCCGACTTGGGCTACACTGGCTTTCTTGCTGTTGTTGCTGCTGAGGTTCACTCACTCACTCGTGTCTAACTCTTTGCGAGCCCACGGACTGTAGCCCACCAGGCTCCTCTGTAGGATTTCCCAGGCTGGCATACTGGAGTGGGTTGTCATTTCCTTCCCTGGGGCATCTTCCTGACCCAGGGACTGAATCCACATCTCCTGCATTGCAGGCGGGTTCTCTACTGCTGAGCCACTAGGGAAGCCCTCTCTTTCCTGTTCCACAAATGCATAGAGGTCACGCCTACCTCAGGGCCTTTGCACCAGCTGCGTCCTGCCTGGAATTCGCTCCCCTGGTGCATCACTCACTCCTTTCCTCCAGGGCTCTGCTCAGAACGTCCCCCACCAGAGGGGTCCTCCCACAGTGTGAGACAGGGCAGCCCAGCCCTGCTCTCTGCTTCTCCCCACAGCTGACATCTCTAGTCCCCGGCACTCTCTCGCTCCCCCTCCATCTGTCTCTCCTGTGAAACTGACGCTCTGTGAAAGCCGGCCTTGGGGTTTTTTCCCTCTTCACTGCTGTACCCTCTGCGCCTAGAACAGGTCCAGGTATACAGTGGGAGTTCAGCGTGTGCTCACGGAGTGAATGGACAAGCGAAGGTGGAGACTCATGTAGAGGGGCTCCCAAGTGTCGTGCCCCCTCACCACCATGGATAGCTCGTCTTAAGGGCCGGTTCCCGGGGCCCATTCCCAGTCTGTTGAGGTGGGACCCAGGACTCTGCATTTTAACAGGCACCTGGGCGAGCCAGCCAGGGACTGCTCTGCAGGGAGAGGTGGGTGGGGCCGGGTGGCCGCGGAGCACAGGAGCGGTTCCGTTTAGCAGTAGACGCCCAGCCCCGGGGCAGCCGCTTCTCAGAGGACAGTGCAGAAGCAGCCCTGAGGCTCCCAGCAAGGGGGGCCCCGGGGGTCCCGCGGAGCCCTCCGTTTTGTCCAGAATCGACTCTGGGCTGAACCAGAGGAAGGCGGGCAGCTTCCTGCCCTGCGGGCACCCCCCACCCACCCAGGCCTGCCCTCTGCCTGCCTGGTGATGCTCATCCTGGGGTCTTGGAGGAGGGTCTCCACTGCCGGCCACCTGACCCCATGGGAGATAAGACACTGAGAGCTGCAGCCTGTGGCCACCTGGGAGGCCGCGGTCGGTCGTTTCCCCAGATTTCCATTTTCCTGCTGGCTGGAGAGTTCAGGGTCCTCTGGGACCCTGATAAAATGAAATTCCTGAACAGGCCCCCCCGCCTTGCCCATCAGGGAGCAGCCCACCCCGTTCCCACTGGTCTCCGCCTCCAGGCTGACTTGGCTGGGATGGGGTGGAAGAAAGTCATGTCCCTTCTGGGCCTGACTGGCCTGTCCCCCGCCCTACCCGCACCTCCGCAGCTCTCCCCCAGCCTGTCTGGCTAAGATGAGGCAGTGTCACTCCAGAGTCAGAGAACCTCAGCCTTAGGGCTGAGTGGCCTCTGGCCCCTCCGGGGGGCCTCCATCACCTCCACCATCTGCAGAGGCTTCAGACAAGACCACTGCCCCAAAAGCACCCCACAGAGCCCCTGTGGGGCGCAAGGGGCCAGCGACCCCGCACCAGGATGAAGGCTCACAGAGAGCCCCACCCGCCCACCAGATGTGTATAAGAGACAGGACTCAGAGAGGGTCAGCTGTGCCCTGGAGTGTCACCCAGGGTCCCTTCAATTCCCACCACTTGGACAAGTTAAGTTTCTATCTGCCTGCTCACGCCCCCGCCCCCACCAGCCTATGGTGGTACAAGCCCCCGGGGGACAGGGAGTTAGGCCTAACAGGGGTGGCCGGCTGCCTCACCCGGCGGCTTCCCAGCGGCACAGGCCCCAGCCTGCGAGACCGCTGCCCACCCCCTGCCGATGGGCTCTGTCTCCAGGCCTGGGTCCAGCCTGGACAGCCTGTCGGTCAGGCTGTACTAACCCCAGGGGCCACTGTCACAAGACACCGTAGACCAGGTCTCTTAANGGAAGAAAGTCATGTCCCTTCTGGGCCTGACTGGCCTGTCCCCCGCCCTACCCGCACCTCCGCAGCTCTCCCCCAGCCTGTCTGGCTAAGATGAGGCAGTGTCACTCCAGAGTCAGAGAACCTCAGCCTTAGGGCTGAGTGGCCTCTGGCCCCTCCGGGGGGCCTCCATCACCTCCACCATCTGCAGAGGCTTCAGACAAGACCACTGCCCCAAAAGCACCCCACAGAGCCCCTGTGGGGCGCAAGGGGCCAGCGACCCCGCACCAGGATGAAGGCTCACAGAGAGCCCCACCCGCCCACCCGCTAACAATGGCCACACTCAGCCTGCCAGCCCGGGTGACGTTCTGCCGGCTTCCTTGTTTACTGCCTGGCACCGAGTGCCCTTAGACAGTGTCTGGCTGTACAATCCCTGAACCCGCTTCCCCCATTTGCTTCCATTCAGCAACCTTTCCCTGACCTCCCCGGGAGCTGGGCCTCTGTGGGCTAGAACCTCGGAGGCCAAAGGTGCCCCAGAGTTGGCTGGTTGATGATGAAGATGAAAGATAGAGGGAACATGGCAGAGGAGCAAGATTGTCCGGGACAGTGGACAGTGGGCCCCCGCTGGCTCCCCAAGGCCCGATGGAGTGGACGCTAAGGGCTGTTGGAGGGGTACTGATGCTGGTGGGCCCCCAGGTCCTAGAAGGCATTTGGGCCCCTTCCCCACCCAAACACAGAGTAACTGAGTCTGGGCTTTTGTGCTCACAGGCACTCTTTCCCCATCACTGATCAGACTATGAGTGAGTGCCCGCCCGTTGTTCAAGACGCAGTGTGAAGGTTCAGAACCTGCCTCCTGGCCTGGGGTCACCCAGGGCCATGGGGCCCGTGCTGAGATCCCCTCTTACACACGGGAGGCAGGGTGCCCTCTGGCCCAGGGCAAGGGTCCCGCCGTGCTGGGCCGGGGGCCGCATGTGCTGACCTCCGCCCCTCTCTGCAGTCATCCAATTCGGCTTCGTCACCCTGTTTGTCGCATCCTTCCCGCTGGCCCCGCTCTTCGCGCTCCTGAACAACATCATTGAGATCCGCCTGGACGCCAAAAAGTTCGTCACTGAGCTCCGAAGGCCTGTGGCCGTCAGAGCCAAGGACATCGGTGAGTGCCTGGGCCCTGGGAGCAGAGACCCTGGGTTTGGAGAGAGGATCGCACTCCCCGGAAGCCAGAGGCACAGCTGGCCAAGTGGGGCCCCGACTCCTCACTGCACCTGCCCTGGAAGAAGACTCAGACCCGAGGCAGTGGTGGGGAGACGCAGGACTCCAGCCCCTCTGCACCCAACCGGACCCCCAGCTCCCGAGAAGTGCAGGCCACAGAGAACGTTAGGGAACCCCAACCCCCCAACTCCCGAGACTTGTGGGCCATGGAGAATGTTAGGGAACCCCGACCCCCCAACTCCCGAGATGTGTGGGCCACAGAGAACCCTGACCCCCCAACATTAGGGAACCTCGACCCCCCAACTCCCAAGATGTGCGGGCCACGGAGAACATTAGGGAACCCCGACCCCCCCAACTCCTAAGATGTGTGGGCCACGGAGAACATTAGGGAACCTTGACCTCCCAACATTAGGGAACCCTGACCCCCCAACTCCTGAGATGTGCAGGCCACGGAGAACGTTAGGGAACCCTGACCTCCCAACTCCTGAGATGTGCGGGCCATGGAGAACATTAGGGAAGAGCTCGGGTCTTGGATAACTAGGGGCCTCCCTAGCTTGCTGCTCCAGCCGGTCCGTGAGATGCATTTTCTCTGCTGGTCCCAGCACCCCTGCCCCAACCCGAACGCCTGTGTGGGCCTGGAGCACAGAGCCAGAGCATTGGGAAAGACGGCGTTAGCACCCAGCAAGTGTCTTCCTGCACAGTGCATCACGTAGTCATTTAACACTCACCGGAAAGATAAAGGAGGGAGCCCCCCTTCCACCGATGAAAGAAGATCATCATGTAACCTGCCTGGCGGGTCAGGGTCAAAAGCAGCCTGGGCCTTTTAACCCCAAGTCACTAAGGCACTGGGAGCTGTGGGACTGTGCACTGAACATCAGGCATAACTTTCAAATAGAGACCTCAAAAATGGAGCCAGCTTCCTTGTGCAGTGGTGAGCTCCCTGTCACCAAAGGCATGTAAGCAGACGTGGGTGCCCATCTGTCCAGGAGTTGGGGGATCTAGTGGGCGGGGCTCAGAGATCCACACATGCCTCGGCCAGAGCCAGCCCTTGTCAGCAAGGACAATGCCCATCTAATCTTAAACAGAATCACCTTAAACCAGGATTCAGTTTTCAGGGTGAAAACAAAAAAGTCTTTATTGGAACTTTATCTTGAAATGAGATGGAAAATTACAAAATGTGTTCTTTTTGTTTCCTATTGAATGCAATTGTAGTTAGCCTAGCACCTGTGCCAGTCCTGTGCTGGTTCCCGAACAGACAAGACTGAGCTGTGTGCTAGGGGTGTCATCTGTCATTCCACCAAATCAGAGACCGCACACCAGAGACAGGTCTCTGGGTTGGACCTCTATGTTAGCTGCTCAGTTGTGTCCAACTTTTTGCAACCGTGTGGACTGTAGCCCGCTGGGCTACTCTGTTCATGGAATTCTCCAGGCAAGAATGTTGGAGTGGGTTGCCATTCCCTTCTCCAAGAGATCTTCCAACCCCAGGGATTGAACTCAGGTCTCCTGCATGGCAGACAGACTCTTTACTGTCTAGCCCAAACGTGATCCTGCAAACATGCAGGGCCGTCATCACTCCTTCCAAAAGCTCCTGCCCTTGGCATTAGGTCATCGAATCCCAGGCCAGGGACTCCTTGGCCGCTGCTCCATCCTTGGAGTCCCCACCGACTGATGCTGCCAGGCCTGCCAGTTCTCCACCGTGAGTCCCCAATCTGCCCGGAGTCCTGCTTTACACAGTGCACCTTCTCAGGTTGTACCGGAAGAAACTGCCATTTTCACAAGTCAAACACGCTCAGATATCACCTGATTTCACCTGGTTCACATTTGTGCCTTGGGATCCATGGTGTGACCTACCGGGCTCAAGCTTGAGAGGGTCCAGGAACACTTGCAGTTCCACCAGGAGGGACGCCTGAGCTCAGCTCCCATATGGAGGCCGTCACCCTGCGCTTCGACACTTGAGTCTCCTTCCTGTCCGGGCAACCCGGACAGCCAGTAAAGACTCAGCAAAGAGACACTTTTCCACCAGACTTTGTGGTTTTGAAAGATGTGAGAGGATGTGACTCCTCTGGCTCCCGGGGTCCCTGATGCTGCCTCGCCTGTGGCTGCGGAGTGAGCCTCTGCGCTGCACACCTCGACTCTAAGGGCCCCGGGGCCTGGTAGGAGCCGTCCAGAGCAGCGGGCTTGCCGCCGTGCTGGGTCAGAGCCCAGCCCACACTTCCACGCGGGGCCAGAGAGCAGATGTTCTCATCTCTGTGGGCTGTGAGGCGATGTGCAGAATTCTTACCAAAAGGTGAAGGTTCTCATGTGACATCTTCTCATGAGGGTTCTTCCCTCCTGGGCCGTCCAGAGACACAGGCCGGGCACCGCTCTGGGCCACCGGCCGGATCCACAGATCCTCCGACGACAGAGGATGAGATGGTTGGATGGCATCACTGACTCAGTGGGCATGAGTTTGAGCAAACCCTGGGAGATGGGCTGCAGTTCATGGGGTCGAAAAGAGTTGGACGCAACAGAGCGACTGAACGATGACCTCGAGATCGAGGTGCCATGAAGCCAGGGCTCTCTGAAGTGCCCCACGCCCTGCTCTGAGGATGGCCCAGGGAGCCGTGTCTGATGGTCTGATGTTGGACTTTCTCTGGGGCTTTTTGCTGTTGTGTCCCCCTGGTGAGGATGCTGGGATGAATCCTCGGTCCCACTTTCCAGGTGGGGAGACTGAGGCCAGGTGCTGAGCAGAGCCGAGCTGGAACCAGATTCGCTCAAGCCCTTGGCCCCTCCCGGCAGACTTCCGTGAGGGCAGGCCTGTGGCATGGACGGGGCGGACACAGCAGCCTGCCAGGCGCTCCCTGCACGGTCCTTGGGAATTCTGAGCCTGCGCCCAGGGGCCATGAAAGAGAGCGCCGCTCCTGCCCTGTGCTCCTTACAAAGGCACGATTCTCGGGCACCGGAGGCCCCAGGCGAGCCCACAGCCGCCACTGTTTGCTTTGGCATTCTGTGCCTGGCAGAGCCGCAGCCACGCCCCACTGCAGCACCCTAAACCTTGCAGCCCCCCGGGATGGAAGCGAGTCCCAGGACGCCCCCCCCGCCTCAAGCCCTCCCTGGCCCTGGTGTCATTCCAGCACCAGCAGGGCTTGGAGCAGGTCCTCGGAGTCTCTGCTCACGGCTCCGCGACTCTGCTTACGGATCAGCTGCTGACTTCCTGGTTCCTGCCCCATTGGTCGAAGCATAATCTGGGTTTGTTTATGGGCTCCTCCACGGTAACCTTTCCTTGAAGAGGCTTTTGTGTTCCTCCTGTGATCCGTGCGGGGCCCTGAAGGGACAGGGGCCCCGCAGCCCCCGTGACCTGCACCCAGAGCGCCAGGAGCGTGTGGAGGAAGCACCAGTGCCATCGCTGCTCTGATCGGCCTCGGAGAGGGAGGCATGGCAGGCCACTGAGGGGACCCCGCCCCATGCGCACGTGGGCACCGGCTGCAGCCTCCAAGGCCTGACCTTTCACCCAGGGCCAGCATCTTCCTCCTCTCGGGCTCACTCTTCAGAGCCTCCCTGGTGAGAAACCCTTCCTGCATTCAGCTCCTGGGAGCTGCGAGTCGGCAGGCACATCCGAATACCTCCCTAGACTGTTCTTCGGAACCAGGCTCGGCATTGAAGAAGGAGACAGGTGAAATGAGACGGAGCCCTGCGAGATGTCATAAGGAGGCTGAGATTCGTCCCAGGCAGCTCCAGCCCCTTGTACTTTTCCTAGAGGTCATCAGGACAGTGGTTCTTATCATGTGGCATGCGTTCAAATAATCCAGCGGGTCAAGACTCCAGCAGACACCAATCCTGTGGGCTGGGACCAGCGTCCTGGAGCCCAGGGTTCTGGGGTGGGGATCACACAGAGAATCATCGGCCTGGGCATAGAGACACCGCAGGACGTGTCGGCAGCCTCGGTCCCCCGCTGTGGAGCGCTCTCTCTGGCCCAGCCATCTCCCTCGTGCCATCCCCATTTCCTGCTGTCACCTCTCTCAGCTCATTGACAGACTCGTTTCCTCCTGGGCTCAGGATCCACCTTCCAAGGGAGCCCCTGCCCAGAGACCTCAACTTGCCGGACTGGCCAGCACTCCAGCACCCTACTCGGAATTCTCAAGCTTAGGCTGTGCGGGACCCCATGAATGAGTGGACAGGAGTGCCTGATCTTGGGCCCTTGAAACACCCCGCCCTTGGAGGGTTTTCTTCTCCAGGCTTTAGTAGGGTGTCTGGGTTTGGATAATTGTGATTCTTGAAGTCATTTGTGGTGATCAAGGGCATCGCCTTGGTACAGAGAGAGCTGCAATGCGTGGTGTGGCCTGAAGGGGGTGCCACTGCCAGCCACCGCCAGCTGTTGTCACGGAGATGCCAGCTGGGAGCTGAGGCTCTTGCGGAAGCAGCTAGTCTAAATTTTTTTTAAAACACATCATCCCAATTTGTATACACTCATTGACATTGTGGGGCTTCCCTGCTGACTCAGTGGTAAAGAACCCGCCTGCCAATTCAGGAGACGTAGCTTCTATCCCTGGGTCCGGAAGATCCCCTGGAGAAGGAAATGACAACCCACTCCAGTGTTCTTGCCTGGAGCATCCCATGGACAGAGGAGCCTGGTGGGCCACAGTCCATGGGGTCGCAAAGAGTCGGACACGGCTAAAGGAGGAAGCAACAGCAACAGCGTTTTTTAAGTGGCAGGATTGGTGAAACTCCCACACCTGGGTGTGGCAGCCTCTGCTTGGCATGAGGAGTCTGGTTGGAAGGACTTTCTACACTCATATAGTCACTCAGCAAACACTTACCCAGTGCTGAAGCTGAAGCTCCAATACTTTGGCTACCTGAAGTGAAGAGCCGATTCATTGGAAAAAGATTCCGATGCTGGGAAAGATTGAGGGCAGGAGGAGAAGAGGGCGACAGAGGATGAGATGTTTGGGTGGCATCACTGGCTCAAAGGATGTGAGTTTGAGCAAGCTCTGGAAAAGTTTGAAAACTCTCCCAGACAAACCTAGACAGCATATTAAAAAGCAGAGACATCACTTTGCCAACAAAGGTCCATATATGGGGCACTGGAAATACTTGCCCTTCTGGAGTGGTCCCTGGCCAGGGCTGGGAAGCCGCCCTTACACCTGCGCTCAGGGGCTGGGTCTAAGCCGGTGGTTTCCCGATTCTGGGGCACATGGGCCTGAACTCCTGCTGTCTCTGCCGACCATTAGCATACACCCCTCAAATGGGCGCTCTCTGCAAGGGCAGGAACACCCATGCACAGCCTTATGGGCCCTGGATGGAGACCTCCCCACCTTGCCACTGTCCCCACCAGCCCTTTCTGTTGTCACCATCTCAGATCTGGCTCCAGGCAGGGGAAGAGGGTGAGTGGGACAGAGTTTCAGCCCCAAGCCTGCAATGATGTGTTCCTGGCCTGATAAGACGCCGTCAGGCTGGGGACGGGGTGGCCAGGGATGCTGGGCCCCTCTCCAGGAGCCATAGCCTTGGGCCCTAAGGAGCGGGGCCAACTCTGGGCCCGCAGGCTTCCTTCCTGGGCCTCCTGATTCTCGTCTCTGCTGGGAGCGAGGCCAGTGGGGCAGCTGGCGATGCTCGAAGTGCTGTGCGGTCATCCACACTCCCCTGTGATTGGGTACAGCCCCGCGTCTCCTGCCGATGGACCAAGGGGGTGTCCAGACGGGCGTGGTTTGTACCTCACTGCTGCCCAGTCATGTTACCCAAGAAGCGCTCCTGGCCGCGCTAGCTAGGAGGCCCTGGCCTGGCCCCAGGGCCTGGCTCGCCCTCCGACCTGGCCCCAACTCTGGTTTCTCTAGCCCTGTTGCCCAGTCCCTCAGTCGTCTCCGACTCCGCAGCCCCACGGGCTTCCCCGCCCTGCACCCCCTCCCGGAGCTTGCTCAAACTCATGTCCGTTGAGGCGGCGATGCTATCCAACCATCTCCTCCTCTGTCATCCCCTTCTCCTTTTGCCTTCGATCTTTCCCAACATCAAGCTCTTTTCTAGTGAGTCGGCTCTTCTCATCAGGTGGCCAAAGTATTGGAAATTCACCTTCAGCTTCAGCATCAGTCCTTCCAATGAATATTCAGGACTGATTTCCTTTAGGATGGACTGGTTGGATCTCCTTGCAGTCCAAGGGACTCTCAAGAGTCTTCTCCAGCGCCACAGTTCAAAAGCATCAATTCTTTAGCGCTCAGCCTTCTTTATGGTCCAACTCTCACAGCCATACATGAGCACTGGAAATAGCCTAGCCTTGACTGGACGGGCCTTTGTTGGCAAAGTAGTCTCTCTGCTCTTTAACATGCTGCCTAGGTTTGCCATCGCTTTCCTTCCAAAGAGCAGGCGCTGCTAGCACTAGAGCTATGGAGAAGTTTCTGGACGCCAAATTTTGTGGATTCCGTCTCTAATTACTGCTGCATGGACGCTTTGGGGAGGGGGAAGGTACATCTAAATTGAATCTTTGTTGCTCTAGAAAAACCAGTCAGTAGTTTACACAGCTTGACAGCAGATTGTTCAGAACCGGGAACCAGGGGTTTCTAAGCATCCCTCTGAGAATCTAGTTGGCTTACAAATAGCCACTGAGCCAGTACAAGCCGTGGGCTCTGCGGTTCACCATGTTGCCCCAGGCCCTCCCCAAATGACTCCCAGTTACCACGGGTCTGACCTGTCCCACAAGAGGGCCAGACCAGCCCCAGCGAGGGCCAGCCTGCCGCAGGCTTGCTCAAGTTACTAAGAGCCCCGGCAAAGAGGGTCTTGAACCTGTGCTTTTCGGCCCCTCCCCCAGGAATCTGGTACAATATCCTCAGAGGCGTCGGGAAGCTTGCCGTCATCATCAACGTAAGTGACCTGGGGACCACAACTGGCTGAGCTGCTGCACAGATGGGGGGCCTTTCCGGGAAGCTGGTCTCTGCTTGCAGCCTTGGGCAGCCCCACTGAGAGAGCGCCTCCTGGTTCTACCGAGGAGTGGAACAAGTTCCAGGCGGGAATGACACAGCTCCTCAGCCGCTCCCCGCAACCCGGGCAACACCCTCCACTGCGCCCACCTAGGCCCCTAGGTGTCCTTTCTCCCCAGAGTCCTGAGAGAAGGAGACAGAGGCAGACAGGGCGGAAGGAAGACCCAGAGAAAGAGACTCCACGTCCGCAGCTCTTCTGCTCTTTAAAACGGTTCATTTTTTCCCCTGTATGTGAAACTCACACCTGCTCTCTAAAGAAGGTTTGGGAGATTAAACATGGAGAGAAGAGGAACTTACTAGCCAAATACACACACACACACACACACACACATCCATACACACACAGACAGAGACAGACACGCATATACATACACAGACACACACATACATACACAGACACACACATACGCAGAGACACATACATACACACACACACATATACAGACACACATACAGACACATACGTACACACACAGAGAGAGACACACACATACAGACACATACAGAGACACACACAGACACACACACACAGAGACACACACACACATAAACACAGACACACATACGTACACAGACATACACGCACATACATACACAGACACACACACATAGAAACACACAGAGAGACACACATACACAGACACATACATACACACAGACACACACACAGAGACACGCATATACATACACAGACACACACATACATACATACACAGACACATACATACGCAGAGACACATACATACAGACAGACACATATACAGACACAGACACACATACAGACACAGACACATACATACACACACAGAGAGACACACACATACAGACACATACACACAGACACACACACATACACACACACATACACAGAGACACACACATACACAGAGACACACACATACGTACACAGACACACACACATAGAAACACATAGAGAGACACACAGACACAGACACAGACATACACAGACACACACACATAGAAACACATAGAGAGACACACAGACACAGACACAGACATACACACACAGAGAGACACAGACACACACATATACAGACACAGACACATACATACACACAGAGAGACACATACAGACACATACACATACACAGAGACACACACATACATAAACACAGACACACATACGTACACAGACATACACACATAGAAACACATAGAGAGACACACAGACACAGACACACACACAGACATACATACACAGACACACATATACATACACAGAGAGAGACACATATATACACAGAGACACACACGCATACATACACACGGACACATACAGACACACACACATATATACAGACACAGACACATACATACACAGAGAGAGAGACATACATACACACATACATACATACACAAAGACACACACATACAGACACAGACACACACACAGAGATACACACACATACATACACACACACAGAGACACAGACATGCATATACATACACAGACACACACACAGAAACACATACAGACACACAGACACATACACACCGAGAGACACATACATACACAGAGACACACACACACATACATACACACAGAGAGACACACATACATACACACAGACACACATACATACACACAGAGAGACATAGAGACACACACACACGCGTGAGTCTGCTGGGAACAGCACCCCCCATGACCCTCCCCTCGCGCATCTGGTCCACACCTTCATGACACATGAACCCCAAGTACGAGCACCTCAGGAATGTCTGCAGTCCTGTGGCCCTCACCCCTCCACCCACTGGCCGAGCCTGAGCCCCCCAGAAGCTGCCACCTTGCATCTAGGCAGGGGTGGGAGGGCCAGGCAGACAGCCCCCCGGAGCAGATGGTCACAGTCGTGGGGCTGACTTGGTCCCCATAGCACAGGAAGTGACGCTCAGCCCAGACAGGGACCCTCAGAGCCCTGGGACCTGCTATCCCTGGGGGCAGGCCGCCCCCATCAGCCACCCACTCCTGCCGGCTTAAGGCTTTGAAACCTGTCCATAAAGGGAGGCTGTGGGCAGAGCTTATCCACCCATCCAGGCTGAGCTGGGGGCCACGTTTTAATGAGGAGGTGCTCGGAACACCGAGGCATGGCCCCTCTGTGTGCAGCGTAAGCACGGGGGTGCTGTGAACAGAGCAGCTGGGAGCAAATGAGGCATCTCGTGAGAGCAACCAGCTGCAACGGACACAGTAGCGTTCCAGACACTGCTAAGCCCTTTCCGTAGACTGCCCAGCAGTACACACATGGCCCCTGGAGGCAGGGGCATTGCCCCATCTTGCAGATGATACAGCTGAGGCACAGAGAGGTCAGGCCACTTGCCCAGGGCCACCCAGCCAGCAAGAGGCAGAGCTGGTCTTTACCCCAGGCTTTCGGGTCCCTGCTCTGACACCGGCATCGCACCACTCTGCCTCGGGGACTGCTCCACCACGGGGGAGCTGGGTCTAGACTTTATAGTCTACAAGGCACCTTCCCTCCCTGCCTCCCTTTCAAACAAGCCAGGAAGGAGAGGCACCTACTGTGGGTGCAGTTAGCCCTCTCTGACAAGAGGAAAAGCAGGCACAGAGAGGTCAGGTCGCTTGCCCAGGGCCACCCAGCCAGCGAGAGGCAGCCAGCATCGTCCCCCAGCCTCCTCGTTCAGGGGCGCCCTGTTCCCATCCCCAGAGCTCTCCTCAGAATGCTGGAGGGGCTGATAGGGGTGCCCCAACCCTTCATTTGTTCACTTGGTGAGCTGGGGCCATGGGGTCACGTTTGCCAACGTGGGTCACTGGCCAGGCCCCGGGGCCAGCGCTGCCCAGGCTCAGGCGGGGCAGGGCCCCCTCCCCACTGGGGGCCGCGCTGACTGCTCCGTTCCCTGGCCAGGCATTTGTGATCTCCTTCACGTCCGACTTCATCCCTCGCCTGGTGTACCTCTACATGTACAGTGAGAACGGGACCATGCATGGCTTCGTCAACCACACCCTCTCTTCCTTCAACGTCAGCGACTTCCAGAACGGCACGGCCCCCAACGACCCCTTGGACCTGGGCTACGAGGTGCAGATCTGCAGGTACCGCCCCGCAACTCTCTCTCTCTTTTTAGCATGTTTTTTGGCTGTGCCAGGCCTAGTTCCCTGACCAGGGATGAAACCCAGGCGCCCGGCTGGGAACTCAGAGCCTGAGCTGCCGGCCTTCCAGGGAAATCCCCAGCAACTCTCTTTAAAGAGCCTCATTTGGTGGGCTTCTGGAAAAACCCCAATTCAAGCCAGAATTCTTTCCGGGCAAATCACAGAACAGCTCAGTCTTGATTCAGAGAAGGAAGAAAAGATTCCTGGGCTGGAGGTGGTTGCTGTTGCTGGTCACTCAGTCGTGCGTGACTCTTTGCAACCCCATGGACAGCAGGTTCCCTGTCCTTCACCAGCGGGTGGAGGCAGGAGGTGGTTCATCATCTCCTTTAACTGAGAAGTCCATGATAGCTTCAGGCACGGCTGGATCCAGGGGCTGCCATTTGTCATCCAGCCCCATTCTGACACTGCCTCTCAACATGTCTCCTGCACGCTGGCATCGTTTTCTGGCAGGCAGAAGGGAATCCCCCAGCAGTCCTCTCTACTCAAAAATCCTGGCGGGAAGAATATTTCTTTCCCACAAGTCAGCATAAGTCCTAGGATTGAGTCTCAACGACCTGCCTTCGGTCACAGGCCCCTCCTTGAACCAATCACTGTTGCCAGAGTGTGGGGTCTCTCTTTGGCTAGGTCTGGGTTGGGTACCAGAGTGTGGGGTTGTGGCCATAGATCTGGGGGCATCTCGAGGAAAACTGGGGTTTTCAAACAAGGGGTCATGGATGCTGGGTGGGCAAAAGCAGCAGATACCTGGGACGGTCATTCAGGGCAGGCAGGGAGAGCCCCAGGAGAGACAGAGGCAGGGGTGGGGTGTGGATGGTGGGGGCGAGGGGCGCCCCAGGAGAGACGGGGGCAGGGGCGGGGTGTGGATGGTGGGGGCGAGGGGTGCCCCAGGAGAGACGGGGGCAGGGGTGGGGTGTGGATGGTGAGGGCGAGGGGTGCCCCAGGAGAGACGGGGGAAGGGGCGGGGTGTGGATGGTGGGGGCGAGGGGCACAGCCAGGCCTGGCCATTCACTGTGCATCTTCATGGGCCAGCCTGGCAGGGTTAGGGGCTGGGGGCTCAGATCTGGGGACTCAGGAATGGGCAGCATGAACCCTGCNGGGGGAAGGGGCGGGGTGTGGATGGTGGGGGCGAGGGGCACAGCCAGGCCTGGCCATTCACTGTGCATCTTCATGGGCCAGCCTGGCAGGGTTAGGGGCTGGGGGCTCAGATCTGGGGACTCAGGAATGGGCAGCATGAACCCTGCTGTCCAGGGACCTTGTACAGGGGGCAACAGAACAGATCCAGTTAAAGGCGTAATAGTAGCTGGAAGCCTAGGGGGAGGGTGGGGGCATGGCAGGCGTTCCAGGGAGAGGGCATGTGGGTGAAAGCAGGGTGGTGGGCACGGGTGAGCTCTGGAGCGCAGAGCGTAAAGGCCCAGTGTGGTGGACAGTGAGACTGAGGGATCGGGCCGGAGCCCCATATCCCGGCTCAGGAAACAGGACTGTGGTGTGATGGGCCCCAGGCTGAGACGAGGCTGAGGGCAGGGGCAGAGTGGAGGCCGTGAGGCCGCAGCTCGGTTAGTATCCTCTGACAGTCTAAACCGCCTGAGGCTCAGAACAGGAAGGCCTCAGGGACCAAGACCCACGTCGCAAAGCTGGAGCGGCGAAGCGCAGCCCTTTCTGTGTAGGGCGGAGTTTACTCCAAGCCTGTTCACTCTTACTGTGCACCTAGCTCTATGAGGCCCACCTGTCTGTCTTCATACCCTTGACCTGGCAGCAGGCTGTGGAGGAGGCTGCCGGGGTCCAGGGTACTGACAGCAATGAGCAGTAGCTCGTGGCTGCAGAAGAAAAACAAAACAACAGCAAAAAAAAACAGGTCCAAGAAATGGAAAACAGCACAGCTGGGGTCACTGGAACCAGCAGGCAGGCCCACCCCGTGTAGGTGCAGCTGATGACTTTGAACAGCACCTGTGCCCTGGTGACCACCCCCACCCAGGGATTAAACTACAAGACACGCTGTGTGTTCCGAGTCAGGGCAGGGACTGCGCTTACTCTGAGACCCGTACAGCGGTGAAAATGAACAAGCTGGAGCCAGGCCTGCCAGTGAGAGAGGGCAGATGACACGCAAATACCCAACACGACACGCTGCCTGCTGTTCAGAGGCCCACCCACCGCACGTTTCAGGGCACACAGATATGAGCAAATACATCAAGAAGAGGCCGGGTGAGCTGCTCCAACTCCCACGTGGCCGCCGTGGGCAGGTTCGGCCTGGAGAGCTGGGGGTCCCTTCCTCCCCGTCGTCGGCAGGCCTGGGCTCCAGAGACCCCTGAGCTTCTGGTCCAGGCCCCCTGCTCGCCTCTCTTCTTTGTTTGAATGCCCCACACCAAGAACATGCTCAGGCTGACCTATTTAACTCAAAATGAATTTCAGAGAAGAATGATTTAGAACAAAGAAGGCAGGGAGATAGGTGGTCGTTTTATTATAAATCCCCTCAGAAGGTCAGTGTTGGTGTTTACAGGGTAAGCGTTGGTTTTCGAGAATGGGGCCCCGGGCACCCAGGCCTCCGAAGTAGCCCCCTATCCGAGCATTGGCAGGAGTCCTGGCCATGCAGCGGGGGGCCAGTGGGAGGGCTGAGGAAACAGGACAAAGACCCCGGGGGTTTTGTGGGGGTTGTTTTTTGAGTTTTTGGCCACGCCGGGTCGTGGTCGAGGCGCACGGGATCCTCAGTCTTCCCTGCTGCATGCCGGCTCTTAGTTGCAGCAGGTGAAGTATAGTTCCCTGACTGAGGATCGAATCTGGGCCCCATGCACTGGAAGCACAGACTCTTAGCTCCTGGACCACCGAGACACCCCCTTTTTAAGTGAGACCCTTGCTACCTTTCCCGCACAGATGTGGAAGGTCGTGGGCCAGCCCTCTCTGCTCCCTGGGACTCTGGCTTTAGCCAGGCCCTCCTGTCCGTTGGCCACGATTAAGTCCTGTGAGTGCTGTGAGCTCCACGCTGCTAGCTGCTCCTGGTCAAGCCACTTCCCAGGGTAGTCGGCTGCAGGTGGAGCAGCACCCAGCCCAGCCTGCGGGCGTGGGTATAAAAAAAGCAGCTGAGAGCTGTGATCACTGCTACCATTTATCACTACACTGAAACAAGCATGGTCTCATTGAATGCTCACATCCAGGTCCAGAGAGGGCATTATCGTCCCCGGTTGGGAGAGCTTGCAGGCTAAGTGCAAGAGCTGAGCCAGGAAAATAGCAAGATCATCTTTGACAGAGATCAGTGCAGGTGGTGGGGCTTGGCCTCTGGACACGTCTATAAGTGAGCTTTGAGGTATGTGTAGGAGTTTGCCAGGTAGCGCAAACACATTTCCCAGCATCCTAGTGCAGCTGGCCCTGAGCACAGAAGGAAGAGGGAGGAGCAGGTGTGCGTGGCTGCTGACGGTGGGAGAGCAGTGGCCGCTTGTTCCCATAGGAGATCAGGTTGTACAACTTCTGCATGGCTCAGCAGCTGGCACCAGAGTGTGCCTTCCCCGCCCGATCCTGTCTCGGAGACTGGCAGCTTAGTGCTGTGCAGGCTCTCCGAGACTTCTGTCCTGTTGCCTCAGAAGACACACAGCTCTGTGGATGAGGGGCCCTGTCTGCGCCCCCACCAGCCCTAACCCCTGGAATGGGGCCTGGTGTGCAGCACTGCTCACTAAATTCTTGTGACGTGACTAAGTGAGGGAATGCCAGACCAAGGCCCAGAGAAGTCAAGCAATGCCACAGGGATACACAGTGAGGCGGGAGCCCAGTCTGGGTCTGTACCAGGCCCACATCCACAGAGCCAGGGGCCTCCTTTCCTGAGCCCCCAACGGGGCCCCAGCTTTTCCGTGACTGGCAGAGTGCGCCTGCGGCCCTGCACCTGGAAACCGCCCTTTCTCGGAAAGAAACCGGGGCTTTCTCAGACAGATTTGGGGAAGCTCTTCCCAAACAGAGAGGGCTGTCCTGTTAAAACTGGGCACTCCAAATTTGGGAGCAGCTGGGGGGCCTAGGTGGGGACAGAACCCCGGGTTCCCCTGCTTCCTCTGCCCCCACCTCGGGCATCTCTGGACCTCTGAGAAAAAGGCAGAACTAGAGCCATGGAGGCCTCCACACTCCCGCTGTACAAGGGGCAGAGGTGGGCCCTGGGGCCCCTGGGAGTGAGCGCTGTCTCCCAGCAGGGCGTCAAGAGCCACGTCTAGAAGCCATAAGAAGAGAGGTGGGTGGATATTTTTCACAGGGAGATAAGGAGGTAACACTTGGGGGGAGGTGCCCTTCAGGCACTGGGGCTGGCAGGGTGGCAGGGGACAGGATGGACCTGACCACCCCAACTGTGTGTTTAACCTCATACATGGGCTACTTTGCAGAACGTTTCATTTTTTTCCAATAGTTCCCCCACAGAGAGGGGAAAGCCTGGAGAAGCGGTTTTCACACTGGATCTCACAGCAAGTGGCTTGGAATTCTGTGGACACAGGGGCTGGGTGGGCTGGGTTGAGGCTCTGGTTTAGGGACCCTACTCCCTTCCACCCAGAAGGCCCCACTTCCTGTGTATGACCCACTGGAGTCTCGAGGCGGGGAGCGGGGCGGATCCTTTTTGGTCCCAGGGCTGCACTGCCTTCAGAGTTTGGGATCCCCGGACAATATGGTCCCAGAGCCCCCTGCTGTGGGCCCCCAGCTGGGCTTATGGGGACACCCCCGCAGGCCTGCCCAGCCCAGGTGGGCGCCGGGATCCCCTCCGGTGTGGGGAGAAGCCCCCTCCCCCCCTACGCTGTGTGAGCTGCCGGGGCCGTCCTGCAGGCGGCCCAGGCTCTCCTGACGTGAGTCCTGCAGCGGGGCCGGACCCCAGCTCCTCCTGAAGAGCCGCCTCGCTCTTGCAGGTACAAAGACTACCGGGAGCCGCCGTGGTCGGAGCACAAGTACGACATCTCCAAGGACTTCTGGGCCGTCCTGGCCGCCCGGCTGGCCTTCGTCATCGTCTTCCAGGTGCGCGGGCCTGCTCGCTTCCCGAAGGGCTGGGGCTGAGGCACCAAGGAGGCACTGCTGCCCAGAAAGGGGCAGGAGGGCAGGAACTGGCCGGGGTCAGGGGTCTGGAGGCTGGAGGACTCACCCTGGTCACCCCGGGGTGTGAGGTGCTGGGGACCCCAGGCCCTGGGCAGGGAGAGGCCTCCTGGGGACGGGAGGTGGTCGGGGCTGGCGGGGTCCCGGCTGACACCAGCCCCCACCTCCAGCAGGCAGGGGACCCAGCCCTGCCAGGCCCAGTCTCCGGGGAGGGGAGCGAACCCTGAGGCCAAGATCCAGACAGGGAAGCCAGCCAGCACGCGGCACTGGGACCCCAGCTGGGCGGTCGTGCTGGGGTTACCTCCGGGGTGTCCCCCTAGCCCTGGGATCCCAGGAACTGGGGTCAAGCCCCAGCCCTGCCCCTTCTACACATTGTGGCCCCCACCAGGACCCCCAGCCCCTGAGGCCCCCCGCCCCCCGCCTCGACCACCAGCCTTCCACAACCCACTGCAGTCAGACTAGTGTCTGGGGCCCAGTTCCCCGGAAGCTGAGCCTGAGATGAGGATTCTGGTGCAAACAGGTTATTGAGGGAAGGCTTTGTTGTGGGGTGGCAGGGGGAGGGCGTTGCTCAGCAGGTAGGGGCCTGGGCCTGAGCGTGAGTCCTGCCACACAAGCGGGCCCACCTTGATACGGGAGAGTGCCTGGTCTGCCCACGTGGCCCTCCATTGGCTTCAGGCAGGGACCAGGGAGACAGAAGGAGGCAGTTCCCCGCAGACAGGCAGCTGTGAGTGTCAGCGGCCACAGCTGAGGGCTGGGAACGTCGGCCAAGAAAGATGACGGGGGTTGGGGCGGAGGGGGGAACCGGCACCCGCTATGACCAGTAGACTAACTCAGTCACACGTGCTCACAAGGGCTGGTCAGATGCAAGTCTGAAAACTAGAGATTTCCATCAGTCTATGAGAGCCAACTCGTCTGCATTCTACAGACCGAAATGTAAGCAGGGAGGCGGCTGGCATGGATTCAGGGCAGTCCTGGGAGGCCTGACAAAGGGCAGAAGGGCCTGCGGAGTCCTCAGAGATGGCTTAAGTCCCATTCGTTTTGTGTTCTTTGCACTTTAACTACTTTCCCTTGAAGCCTTAGCACTTGTTGTATTTAGTGATGAGTAACCGATTCCCTGGTAGCTCAGCTGGTAAAGAATCTGCCTGCAGTGCAGGAGACCCTGGTTTGATTCCTGGGTCGGGAAGTTCCGGGATGGGCTACCTACTACAGTATTCTTGGACTTCCCTGGTGGCTCAGATGGTAAAGAATCCACTCGCAATGCGAGAGAGCTGGTTTCAATCCCTGGGTCAGGAAGATTCCCTGGAGGAGGAAATGGCAACCCGCTCTAGTATTCTGGAGAATCCCATGGACAGAGGAGCCTGGTGGGCTACAGTCCATGGGGTTGCAAAGAGTCGGACACAACTGAGTGACTAAGCATGCATTGAGGATGGAAAGAAAGAGGACCCTCTTACACTGCTGGAAGGAATGTAAAAGGGTGCCTCGGCTACAGTCCATGGGGTCCCAANGGACAGAGGAGCCTGGTGGGCTACAGTCCATGGGGTTGCAAAGAGTCGGACACAACTGAGTGACTAAGCATGCATTGAGGATGGAAAGAAAGAGGACCCTCTTACACTGCTGGAAGGAATGTAAAAGGGTGCCTCGGCTACAGTCCATGGGGTCCCAAAGCATCGGACACGACTGAGTGACTAAGTACAGCCAATCAGATCATTTCTTAAGCCTGGAGACTGAGAATCATGCAGACAAGAGGGCCCACTTCCTGTCTCATCTATGACCCCCCGGGAAACCAAGGCTGGGGAGCTGCAGGGTGTATCTGAGGTCACAGGGCCGGGGTGATGGGCGGGGCGAGGCACTATCCATTGGGGCGCAGGGGGATGGTAGGAGCGTTTCCAGGGTCGCCCTTCCCAGTCCCCCGATGCTGACTCTCCTTCCAGAACCTGGTCATGTTCATGAGCGACTTTGTGGACTGGGTCATCCCCGACATCCCCAAGGACATCAGCCAGCAGATCCACAAAGAGAAGGTGCTCATGGTGGAGCTGTTCATGCGGGAGGAGCAGGGCAAGCAGCAGCTGCTGGACACGTGGATGGAGAAGGACCGGAAGAAGGCGGAGCCCTGCAACAACCACAGCCCCGCCCCCGCCGCCCCGCCAGCGCCCNGGTGGTGTCATCTGCATATCTGAGGTTATTAATATTCTCCTGGCAATCTTGATTCCAGCTTGTGCTTCATCCAGTCTGGAATGTGCATGATGTACTCTGCATAGAAGTTAAATAAGCCAGGTGACAATATACAGCCTTGACATACTCCTTTCCCAATTTGGAACCAGTCCGTTGTTCGATGTTCATTTCTAACTGTTGCTTTTTGAGCTGCATACAGATTTCTCGGGAAATCTATGGCACTTTGCTACAGCAGCGCTAATGGACTAAGACACAAAATAAGGCAATTCTACAAATCACTGTGTTCATAAATCCTAAGGCTTTAGGAAAGTGGACCAATCCTCAAAACTGCACAAACTACCAAAACTCCATCAAGATGAAGGAGACAATTTGAATAGCCTTGTAACCGTCAAATCTTATGGATAATTTTGAGACACTGGGCCTCATCAAAAGTTAAATTCTGGACTTTCCTGGTGACTCAGTGGATAAGGATCCACCGGTTCAATCCCTGGTCCAGGAAGATTCCACTTGCCTGTGAGCTGCACAGGCCACAGCTGCTGAAGCCCACACGTGGCAGAGCCTGCGGCCCAGCGAGAGAAGCCGGAGCACCGCAGCTAGAGGCAGCTAGAGGCCCACACGGCAGCGAGGACTCAGCACAGCCCCCAGAGCCACAAAGGTTAGGTTCCGTTGTGTGAGATTCCATGTAAAGAGGAAACCATCAGCTACCCAGCAGGCCCTTGTTGGTTACCCGTTGTGAATACAGCAGGGTGTCCGTGAGATTCCCAGACCCCCTGACTATCCCCTCCCCCTCGGCCACCGGAAGTTTGCTTTCTAAGTCCGTGAGTCTCTTCCTGTTTACACGGAACTCTACGTGACATGTGCCAGCCTGGATGGGAGGAGGGTCTGGGGGAGAACGGATCCGTGGATATATGGCTGAGTCTCTTCGCTGTTCACCTAAAACGACCACAGTATTGTCGACTGGCTGTGTGCACACGCTTAGCGGCTCAGTCATGTCCGACTGTTTGCGATTCTGTGGACTGTAGCCTGGACTGCAACACACGGAGGCTCGGTGGGGGAGACAGAGCAGGAAGGAAAATGTGTAGTGAGTCAAGAAACGCTGCGTGCCAGGCGCGGACCCTGCACCGCGGCAGCCCTGCTCGGACCAGCTCCCACCCCAGCCTCCTGCCCGAGCTCCGTATCGCCTCCCTTACAGTCAGGCACCCCGTGGCCTCGGAACTTGTTCTTCTTTCAGCTCTCCCCCATTGGTGATCGCATCCTGTAGGTGCCGAAACAGAGCCAACCTGATGGACAGAGACAAGTGAGAAGCTTTATTCTAAGACTGGCTCACAAGGCCCGCCGTCTGCCATCGGCAAGCTGGGAACCAGAAAAGCTGGTGGGTAATTCAGTCTGAAGGCCTGACAATGGGGGTGGGGGGGGCCACGGGGCAATGGTGCTCCAGTGGAGACGGAATCTTCCCTTCCTTCGCCTTTTCATCCTACTTGGATGATGCCCACCTGAACTGGGGGGGCTCACTCGCCTTTCTTAGACAATTCAAGTGCTCATCTCTTCTAGAAACACCCCCACAGACACATCCAGAAATAATATTTTACCAGATCCCTGGGCGGCCCTTAGCCCGGTCAGGTTAACACATATGATTAACCATCACAAGCAACATCTATTCGCAGGATACTCGCAAATTCACAGGCTTCCCTGGTGACTCAGACAGTAAAGAATTTGCCTGCAATGGGGGAGGCCTGGGTTTGATCCCTGGGTCAGGAAGATCCCCTGGAGAGGGAATGGCAACCCACTCCAGTACGCTTGCCTGAAGAATTCCATGAACAGAGGAGCCTGGGGGCTACAGTCCATGGGGTTGCAAAGAGTCAGACAGGCCTGAGCGACTTTCACTCTCCCAATTCCCTCTCCTGCCCAGATTTCTGTCCCAAACCCTGGCCCCGTGCATCCCATTGTCCGTGAACATGTCTAACAGTTTCTCCCCACGTTCACCCTGGGCTCAGGTAGTCCTTGGGCAGCCACAGTGAGCAGCAGCTTGAAGTGAGATCTTGGTTCCCTGGGAATCAAACGCAGACCACGGCAGTGAGAGCGCCAGACCCTAATGTTAAGAGCACCAGGAGCTACTGGCCAGCGGCAGGGCCCTGGCGCCTGCCTGCTCGAAGGAAGAGCTCAGCAAAGAGAAGAAAGCAGTGAGGCAGGGAAACTGCTTATTATGGGAGAAGATCCATGAGAGAAAGCGCGAGCAGCCCGAGAGAGACAGACGCACACCTCGGGGTGGCTTAAACCACTTACCTGAAGAACTGACTGCTTTGATCCAGCCAGTCCCTCCTAAAGGAAATCAGCCCTGGATATTCACTGGAAGGACTGCTGCTGAAGCTGAAGCTCCAATCCTTTGGCCACCTGACGCAAAGAGCCGACTCATTGGAAAAGACCCTGATGCTGGGAAAGACTGAAGGCAGGAGGAGAAGGGGACGACAGAGGATGAGATGGCTAGATGGCATCACCGACTCAATGGACATGAGTCTGAATAAGCTCCGGGAGTTGGTGACGCGCGGGGAAGCCTGGCGTGCTGTAGTCCACGGGCTCACAAAGAGCTGGACACGACTGAGCAACTGGAAAACAACAACACATCACTTGCGTGGGGGAAGCTCTTTGGCTTTCCTCTGGCCGATCGTGTTGCTCGTCTGCCCCGAGCCCATACCTTCCCTGATGCAGGGTCCTCCCCTGTGTGCGTGTGCACCTTTCAGCCACGATGGATTCCAGCGCAGGGGTCTCTGGGGAGTTGGTAGAACATATTATGGCCTAGCAGCCCCTCCCTTGAGGACCCGTTCTGTGCGTGTATAGTCTGGGGGGGTCTCCTTGACCCCAAGAATGGGAAGTATGTGGTCTCTCCATCCCTTCCCTATGCAGGGCTCAGCCTCTCGCTGTTCCTGCGATTCCCGTCATCTTAAAGTGTCCACAGGAGACAAAGCCAGGCTGCTTATCCTGTTTCTGTTATTACGTCTATTTTTCAAATGTAAACAGGAGGCTAGAGGTAAATGTCTAAACTGGGACCCATCTATCTCCTGCCTCAAACCCACCCACACCTTCCCCAGGTGAGCTAGTAGACATTCCACCCTTCAGACCCGACGAGCATCTTCAATGCTCCTCATTTACATGCACCCCAGATCAAAAGCAATGGCACCCCACCCCAGTACTCTTGCCTGGAAAATCCAATGGACGGAGTAGCCTGGTGGGCTGCAGTCCATGGGGTTGCTAACAGTCGGACAGACTGAGCGACTTCACTTTCACTTTTCTCTTTCATGCATTGGAGAAGGAAATGGCAACCCACTCCAGTATTCTTGCCTGGAGAATCCCAGGGATGGGGGAGCCTGGTGGGCTGCTGTCTATGGGGTCACACAGAGTCGGACACGACTGAAGTGACTTAGCAGCAGATCAAAAGAAAGATGCTGCCTTCTCATCCCTTCCACTGCACCTGGTCCAAGAACCTTCACCTCTCATCTGGATTATTGAGGGGTCCCTTGGATTCTACCTGGTGATTCTTTAGAAATGTAGCTCAGAGCTCACAGTAGCATTATTCATAACGACAAAAAAGGCAGAAAAAAACTCAAAGGTGCATCCACCGATGATGGAATAGACAAAGATGACCCACCCGCAGGACAGGATGCCACTGACCCATCAAAAATGACTTTCCTGGTGACTCACTTGTTTTGAGGCTTCCCTGACGGCTCACTGGTAAAGAATCCACCTGCAATGCAGGAGTCTCAGATTCAGTCCCTGGGTCCGGAAGATCCCCTGGAGAAGGAAATGGCACCCCACTCCAGGATTCATGCCTGGAGAATCCCATGGACAGAGGAGCCTGGCGGGCCGCCGTCCACGGGGTTGCATGGCACCCCACTCCAGGATTCTTGCCTGGAGAATCCCATGGACAGAGGCGCCTGGCGGGCCGCCGTCCACGGGGTCACAGAGAGTCGGACACGATTTAGTGACCAAACAGCAGCAACGAGAAAACCAGTTGTTTTGCTGAAAGTTTTGTTTCAGGTTCAAAAGATTCATTAACAAAAGAAACCACTCGTTACACACAAACAGTTTCTATTTTTGTATAGATATTTGGCTTAATCTCAATATACGGTCATTAAAAGAAAAGAAATAGAAACAATAGACAGAAGAAAGACATACATCACCAAATTGGGCCAACAACCTACATCCAGACTTGAACGCTGCTGGGAAGCCCCTCATCAAAAACAATGTGGAGTCCCAACTGGGAAAAGGTCCTGGGCAGTGTGTCTATCCCACGGATGAGACTTCAAATTCCAGTGTGAGGGGGCTCCCGCTTATCATCCCACTCAGTAAACGGATATCATCATCAGTTTGCCTGCAAAAATGCAGCTCTGGTTTTACTTCAACTTTTTTACAATCTGGTTTGTTTCACCTTGTGAGTCATAGGATTTCATTAGACCCTGGGGGGCTGTCCAGACCCTCAGGGGCTCAAGAGATTCCAGGACCCACTCCCTTTCTTACCTAAGGGCCACCTGATTTGCTGTGCTTGCGTGCAGGCACAGAATCTGGGCAGTATCCGGGCAGGTCAGGAGCAGTTCAGAGGCCTGGTCTCCTACTTCTGAAGCCTGAACAAGACTTTAATTTCTCTAATACCAGTGGTTAAGAATCCGCTGCCAATGCAGGGGACGCGGGTTCAATCTCCGATCTGGGAAGATCCCATGTGCCACAGGGCAACTAAGCCCATGTGCTTCAACTGCTGAAGCCCATGTGCCTAATTTTTGTGTGAGCCACTCTGTCGTGTCCAACTCTTTGCAACCCCATGGACTATAGTCCACCAGGCTCCTCTCTCTATGGAATTCTCCAAGCAAGAATACTGGAGTGGGTTGCAATTCCCTTCTCCAGGGGATCTTCCCGACCCAGGGATTGAACCCTGGTCTCCAGCGTTGCATGTGAATTCCTTACCATGTGCCTAGAGCCTGCAACAAAGAGTAGCCCCCACTGGCAGCAACTAGAGAAAGCTCGTGCACAGCAGTGAAGACACAGCACAGCCGAAGATAAAAAAGTAAAAAGAGGTCTTCCCAGGCAGCACGTTAGGGGTAAAGAATCCACCTGCCGATGCAGGAGACGCAAGAGATGGAGGTTTTTATGCCTGGAGAGGGAAGATCCCCTCAGGGAGGAAAGGGCACCCCACTCCAGTATCCTTGCCTGGAAATTTTCATGGGCAGAGGAGCCTGGGGGGCTACAGTCCATGAGGCCTCAAAGAGTCGGACACAACTGAGCACACACACGATATAAAAAGGAAGGAAGCCCTGTCACAGGCTATAACACGAGCGAGCCTTGAAGACGTCACACTAGGTTCAGCAAACCAGGCCCCAAAGGCCCCACAGCGTGGGCGTCCGCCTACACGAAACGCCCATAATGGTCAAATCCAGACAGGCAGCCGCCAGCTAGTGGTTGCCCGAAGCTGGAGAAAGCGTGGGGGGCGGGGAGGAAGTGACTCGGTCTCTTCAAAGGTGATGAAAATATTCTAAAACTAGCTAATGGTAGGGGTTGCACAACATTATAAATACGCTGAAAACCACTGAATTGTACACGTTTTAAAATACTGATGTATCCATTTGCCTGAGTCAGGTCTAAGCTGCAGGAAGAGGGATCTCGGCTGCGTCATGAGGGACGTTTCCGGCCGGACTGGACTGCGAGCTCTCCAGGGGCAGCGTGAAGGCTTAGTCACCTCCCTGCATGTGGGATCTTAGTTCTCCAGCCAGGATTCCAACCAGCGTTCCCTGCACTGCAGGGCAAGTTCTTAACCGCTGCACCACAGGCGAAGTCGCTGAATTGTGCACTTTAGAAGTGTGAGTTGCGGGGAATATGAATTATATCTCACGTTTTTCCAAGGTAACTCAGATGGCTTCAGGCTTCCACTCACCCGCTGCAGGGGCTTAGGGAAGGTAAAGCTGGGGTCTGGCCTGGCTCCTCCTAATTCGCCCCTCCCCTCGCCGACCACCCCTGCCTTCCCAGCTCTGCCCCAGCACCCTCCGCCCTCCTCGGCGCTTCTGCCCTTGCCGTGGGCCCGCCTTTAGGGCCCCCACACCTCTCTACTTTGCCCCTCACGCCTGCACATTGGGGCTTGCTCCAAAACTGCCTTCTCAACGTGTAGAGACCCCCACCTCCACACTCCCCACCCCCATGCCCTTGGCCCCTGGCTCGCACTGACTTCTGGCTTAATGGCACTTTCTTATCTGCATGAGGTAACCTGTGCACTGACGTTGCAAGCTCCGGGCGTGGGGCCTTCCGCACTTTGTTCCTAAATTTGTCTCCAGGACCTACTCCGTGGTACACAGCAGGCGTCAAGAAATGCTAGTAAGCCTTCTACGCAACAACGACAATAACTTTAGAAATCACGTTTTTATCAAATTTTAATAACTAAATAAAGCTCTTAACAGTCTTTCCTGCACACAGATCTGCAGGGGTTACTAAAGGACATTTGTTGCTTAGTCGCCAAGTCCTGTCTGACCCTTTTGCAACCCCAGGGACCGTGACGCCCCCAGGCTCCTCTGTCCACGGGATTTCCCTGGCAAGAACACTGGAGTCGGGTGCCACGTCCTTCTCCAGGGGATCTTCCTGACCCAGGGATCGAACCCGCCTCTCCAACATTGGCAGGCCGATTCTTTACCATTGAGCCACCGGGGAAGCCGAAACGACATGCATTTTCACAAATGTTCATAAATAAATAAATTCACTTGTTATTACGAGCACCCGCAGCGCAACGTTCCAAAGGAAACGGACGCCAACTGCGCTCTGGGTTTAGGGGTTGGGACCTCTAAAGCTGCGGGTCCTCACAGGGGGATGGTCGTCAGGGCGCGTGGACAGAGATCTTCCGGGTCCCGGGTCAGGGGCGGTGCCTGGCGTCAGCAGGGAGCCTCCCGGGCGGAAATGGCTACGGTTCGGCTTGCCGCGCATGCGCGAGGCCCGGGAGGCACCGCGAGAGGGGCCGGCCCGGCGGGATACTTCCGGCGACGGGTAGCGGGCTCCCGAAACTGCGTTCGCCGCCACTCGGCTGAGGCGCGAAGGGTGCGCGGGGAGGCGCGGCCCGGCCCGCGGGGACTCCCGTCGCCATGGACCCGTTCCTGGTGCTGCTGCACTCGGTGTCGGTCGGGCTGTCGAGCAGCGACCTGACCCAGCTCAAGTTCCTGTGCCGGAACCGCGTGAGCAAGAGGAAGCTGGAGCTGGCGCAGAGCGGCCTGGACCTCTTCACCGTCCTGCTCGAGCAGAACGAGCTGAGCGCCGAGCGCCCCGTGCTGCTGCGCGAGCTGCTCGGCTCCCTGCGGCGCGAGGACCTCCTGCGCCGCCTGGACGCCTTCGAGCGGGGCGCGGCGGGCGGGGCGGCGCCGGAGGAGCGAGGTGCGGCCGGGCGCCGGGGTGCGGGCGGGAGGAGGGGGCGGGGTGCCTGGCGGCCCTGTGCGGGTTGGCGGGGTCAGCCGTCCATCTTCCAGGCGCCCAGCCTTTTCCGGGCTCGGGTTCCGTGGGTTTCCCCTAAACAGCCCCGAGAGCCGGGAACGTGGCCGCCCAAAGCTCGGAGAAGTTAAGTTAGCCTAAGCTGCGGAGCGTGGACAACCACCGCCCCCCGCCCCTTCCAGCCATCCAGCCTCAGTGCTTTCTTCTCCACCCCTCTCCCTTCAGGAAAGTTAGAAGTTGTTGAACAGAAGAAGACGTTGCTGACCTCCCGGGCGGGACAGGGGTGAAAGGAGTCCAGAAGAGCCTCAGCAGGAAGGATGGGTTGACAGGGCGCTGCTTTTGTGTAAGGGCTAAGAGCGGACTCTTCCTGGCTCTGCCGCGCTGGCCGTGACCTCAGGAAGTGACTCGCACTTAGCTTCTCTGGGCCTCCATTTCCTGCTTTCTCCCAGTGGTCAGTAACACAGGTGCCCACCTCACGTGGCTGGAACAGTTGGTACACAGGCTGACAGCGTGTCAGGGGTTTGTGGCTGGAGATGAAGCTTTGCCTCCAAGAAGCATTTTGTCTAGTCTGATCTCAGGAGTGACTTCTCGGCAGATGAGGACATAGTCGCCAGGGACTGAAGACGGTGTCAGTCAGGGCGTCTTCCAGAGCAGCAGGTGGGCTGTTAGGGCCGCCGTGCAAATAACTGTGTCTCCGTAGTTTAAAGCAACAGAATCTGACGCTCTTAGGTTTCTTGGGCCAGTGGTCAGATCCAGGTGTCAGAAGGCCATGCTCCCTCTGAGAGCTCTAGGAGAGGGTTCTTCCTCCCTCTTCTGCTTTCTGGGGACTCCAGGCATTCCTTGGCTTGTGACCACACCCCTCCAGTCTCTGCCTCCATGGCACATGGTCTTGTCAGTGGATTTAGGGCCCACTTGAATATGAAGATCCCCTCATCTCGAGATCCTCAGCTTACTCTCACATCTGCAAAGACCCTTTTCCAAGAAAGTTCCCATTCACAGTTCCAGAGATTTGACATGCGTGTACCTTTTAGGGCCCCCCATTCAGCCCCGATGCAGGGTGGAATAGAGGTTCAACTCTACTCAGGCCTGAGAGGGTGTCATTACAAGACCCTCCAACCAGTAAGTCTTCAGAGCAGGCCGCGCCTTGTTAGTGTTTCAGGCTGTGGCTGGCTGGGGCAGCATGGAGCTTTCCCTTGCCCTTCTGCTGCAGGGTGGTGGTGTCCGCCTCTGTGGAAGGGCCTTTTGGGTCCCCAGCACCTGGGTCAACCCCAGGAGGCCCAGCAGCCAGTGTGCGGTTACCTGTTTTCTAAACAGCTCCCCAGACCGCAGGTTACCACTCTGCCCTTTTCCCCCACCAGACCTGCGGGCAGCAATGGAGATCATCTGTGATAACGTGGGGAAGGACTGGAAGAGGCTGGCTCGTCACCTCAGAGTATCTGACATCAAGATCGAAGCCATCGAGGAGAAGTACCCCCGGAACCTGGCAGAGCAGGTGAGGGAGCTGCTGATGGTCTGGAAGAACAGTGCTAGGGAGGATGCAGCTGTGTCCTGCCTGGTGGGCGCACTCCGGGGCTGCCAGCTGAACGTGGTGGCAGATCTCATTGAGGAGGACCAGCGGGCCCAGGCCCGCCAGAGCAGGAGCGCCGACCCTGAGTCCCTCATGGCCTGGGACTCGGGCTCCGCCGCCCCAGGAGCCTCCTGACGACCCAGCGGCTCTTCCGCGGGGACTGAGGGCAGCTGCACGGTCCTGACCACATCCTGTCTGTGCCAGCCCCGTGAAGACTCAAGGAGGCGGCTGTGGGCCCACACTCCTCTGTGACAGCCGGGTAGGGGTCACCGTGTGTACCATCGTCCCCATTAAAACAAGCTTCTCCGGGAGGGTGTGTGGTGCCGTGCCTGGTACGAAGGAGGGGTCTGTGAAACCTGGTGCTCCCAGACACGAGAGGATGCACAGCGTTGAAGAACGAGGAGCTGGAGGTTGTTGTGCTGGGGTCGCTGGGCTCCGGAACCCACGCTTGGAACCCCTGGCCCGTTCTCCTGCCCCCGCACTTGCCAAAAGCTTGGAGGCTGGCAGTGCAGACCATCTCCAGGGCGGGTGGCAGGGTGAGGCGCGCCCTCACGGGGCTGGGAGGCAGCCCAGGCTCTCAGTGCTCAGGGAGCGAGCCCCCTGCTGTGGGGCCAGGCAGCAGGCGCTCAGCACGTGCTGGTTCTCAGACGAATCGACTCCAGTTCCATGATGGATTGCTAACAGTCACTTTTTCTGATAACAAAAGTGGCAAGGAGCTGAATCCTCGGATTCTAAGAAGCACCTTTTTTTCCTGTTGAAGCAAGTGCCTTTGCAGGAGACCTCCACGTGACCGTTTCCTCTTCCCACGGACGGTGAGCTCATTTCACGGGTTCTCAGAAGTCCCACTGTAGCCAGTTTCAGTGTCCCTTGACGGTTATCACAGGCCCAACCGATAGGAGGGTGCCTGTGTTTCCTACCAGCTCCAGGGACCACTGCCAAGGTGGGTGTTTACCGCGGTGACCCGTGATCTGCCAGAGGGCAGCCCTCACCTGCTGTGGGCCCTGCCTCCCTGCAGGAGGCATCAGAGAGCCCCGCCTCGTGCCTTCTAGCTGTGACCTTGGGAAAGCTCCTGACGTCATGCCGTGCCACCTTGACCTTGGGTTGCCAAGACAGCACTCGCCGCCCGGCCGTGGGCCCAGCCTTCGGCAGGTACTGACTGTGCCAGGCGCTGCTGGGAACTGAGCCCAGGCAGCAGGCGAGACAGACGTGGCTGGGAACACGGGCGTTCACCGCGTGTCACAAGCTTGGGAGCTGAGCCCATTCAGCCCCAGAGCCATGTGGCCCAGCCCAGGGTGATGTGCTGAAGAGGCTCTGGGTCAGGGCGAGTCTGTGTGTAATACNCCAGGCAGCAGGCGAGACAGACGTGGCTGGGAACACGGGCGTTCACCGCGTGTCACAAGCTTGGGAGCTGAGCCCATTCAGCCCCAGAGCCATGTGGCCCAGCCCAGGGTGATGTGCTGAAGAGGCTCTGGGTCAGGGCGAGTCTGTGTGTAATACTAACAGCACCACCGCCAGTAAAGGCGGAGCTTGGCCAGTGGGCTGCCTTGGGAAATGGGTGGTCTGGGAAATGTGCCCACGTGTCTTGACCAGAGGCAGACTACAAGAAGGTGCCCATCCCTCGTGGTTTATGGCAGACGCTTCTACCAACGGGTGAGCATCCTGAGACCTGGCCTGCATCCCCGCCTGGTCCTCATGGCGGGGAGGAACCACCCCTCCATCACTCCAGATGTTCTCACGGACATTTGGACATGTGCTTACAGCACTCACAGCTTTCCATCGCTTGGGCCCGGCGCTGCCACTGCTCACTCCCGTGCTGCGTCCGCGGGGGTGAAGCGCTGTCCCCCAGACACTGACATCTGGGACTGCCCTCCTGCCCTGCACAGTGAGACAGTTGGAACAGCCTCAGCAAACCTGTCATGTGACCTAATCACAGCACAGACCTGAGGTCGGGGCAGAGAGGTGCCTACTCCAGGCACTGCCGTCGGCCTCTCCGGCCTGCCCGGCGAAGCCACAGAGCCTGGTGGCAGACGAACGTGCCCAGGGCACTGCCCCCGAAGGTGGGCTTCAGGCCGGTGGGGGCATCGGGGTGACGGCTTCCACCACCCGCAGTCAGGCAGCCTCCACCGCAGCCGCCCCCCAGGTGCTGAGGTGAGACTGCGCAGGCTGGTGGCACGAACATACAGTGCAAGAGGACAGAGAAAGCAGCAGGGCCTGTCCGGGCCCCAGGAGCGGAAGGTAGACAGCCAGCGTCAGAGGCAGCTCTCTGTACAGTGCGGGCCCCTGGGGTGGAAGGTACACAGCGTCAGAGGACAGCTCTCTGGACAGTGCGGGCCCCAGTGGTGGGAGGTGGACAGCGTCAGAGGCAGCTCCCTGGACAGTGCGGGCCCCGGGGGTGGAAGGTACACAGCGTCAGGGCAGCTCTGGACAGTGTAGGCCCCAGAGGTGGGAGGTGCACAGCCAGTGTCAGGGCAGCTCTGGACAGTGCGGGCCCCGGGGGTGGGAGGTACACAGAGTCAGAGGGCAGCTCTCTGGACAGTGCGGGCCCCGGGGGTGGGAGGTACACAGCGTCAGAGGGCAGCTCTCTGGACAGTGTGGACCCCGGGGGTGGGAGGTGGACAGCGTCAGGGCAGCTCTGGACAATACAGGCCCCGGGGGTGGGAGGTGGGCAGCGTCAGGGCAGCTCTGGACAGTGCAGGCCCTGGGGGTGGGAGGTACACAGCGTCAGAGGGCAGCTCTGGACAGTGCGGGCCCCGGGGGTGGGAGGTGCACAGCGTCAGAGGGCAGCTCTCTGAACAGTGCGGGCCCCCGGGGGTGGGAGGTGCACAGCCAGCGTCAGGGCAGCTCTGGACAGTGCGGGCCCCGGGGGTGGGAGGTGCACAGCGTCAGAGGGCAGCTCTCTGGACAGTGTGGGCCCCGGGGGTGGGAGGTGCACAGCCAGCGTCAGGGCAGCTCTGGACAATGCGGGCCCCAGGGGTGGGAGGTGCACAGCGTCAGGGCAGCTCTCTGGACAGTGCGGGCCCCGGGGGTGGGAGGTGCACAGCGTCATGGCAGCTCTCTGGACAGTGCGGGCCCCGGGGGTGGAAGGTGCACAGTGTCAGGGCAGCTGTCTGGACAGTGCGGGCCCCGGGGGTGGGAGGTGGACAGCGTCAGAGGCAGCTCTCTGGACAGTGCGGGCCCCGGGGGTGGAAGGTGCACAGCGTCAGGGCAGCTCTCTGGACAGCACGGTCTTCATGTGTGCTGTCCGTGTTCCCGCTTCTGTGGTGTGGCTTTCAGGTGTCCACGACCGTGGGGGGCACCAAGGGCTCTTCCCCTGTGGCTCCACCACTCTCAGAAGAGGCCATTGGGTAAATCGGGAGTGCTTGTCTGCCTCTGCAGTGCCATTCTCCTTGGCAGCCCCATAGCCACCACGAAACTGCACTGCGGAGTGGAGGCCCCGAGCCCCCCTCCCTGACCCCTCTCCGTCCCTTTCTCAAGGTCCCAGGCTGACCCTGCCGTGCAAGGGGGCAGGTCACAGGTTCCAGGCACCATGGGGCCAGCCTGCCCACGACAGACCTCAGACTTGGCACCCCACCTGAGAGGCATGTGCCCATTTCTGCGCCTTGTGCCACAGTTCAGTGGGGCGTGCGCTCCCGTGTAACAGCAGCGGCTCCCTGGACACGACCTCCAGGGCACTTCCCGCCTTCCCCAGCGCAGCCGCGGCCCTCTCAGGACAGCCCCGGCCCGGCCCTCCCAAAGCCTGCTCTGTGTTGTGAGAAACGGCAGGCTCCACACGTTTCTCTGTTGTGTGTTTTTATTTCCATGATAACTCGAGTCATCGTGCTGGCTGCTTCCTGACCACGCCACAGCGTTTCTGTGCGCATCGCACTTTGGAACCAAGACAGGCAGGCCTGACGTGGGGTAGCACTCCCACGAAAGGGGCCAGTCACCCTCATCTGCTGAAAGGCAAACCTCTTAGGAGGAGGACTTGCAGTTGGAAACCGTTTGCATCACAGAAGCCCTCAGCTCCCTAAGTCAGTGACAGTTAAGAGTCCCACGTGGGCGCCAACCACGTTCGTTGTCACGGGGGCACAGAGGCCAGCTCAGTGTGTGCGCGGGGTGCGCATTGGGTGGAGGCCGGCACGGAAGAGCGTGGGCCGCTTGGTCGCCCAGGCGGAGCCACGCTGCCCGCCCCACACCTGCCTGGTGACAGTCTAGACTCCGGCGATGACTCTGTTTCAGCACACGTGTTCCATGGGACAGCAGTTCTGTTTGGGGGGATAACAGTTGCCAAGACAGATGGGGTGATGTTGACGACACTGAGTGAAAAGGGTGGGTTTTCTGTTGTGTGTTGTTGTGCTACAATTTTAAAAATCCTACTTCAGTAACCATTTAGTTACATTCTTAATCTAAATTGGTTTTCAAGTTTCTCTCTCATGTAAGCCTTTGATAAGTTATGAGGGCTAGAAGCATAAGTTTGTATCTGGCTTATGTGTGCATCAAAGCAACATTATTATAAATGGAAACATGCCCATCTCTGGGAGTCTGGGTCCCCATTACGCCTTCCAAAGGGGTTTCCGACTGCAGAAACCACTCTGCTGGGCTCCCAGGTCCCGGGCCTTCATCCCAGCTTTGTGAGGAACAGAAGGGGCCCCCAGCCCCGGGCAGCTTGTTCCCTAAGCGCCCACCCCGGTCCCCAGGGCCTGAGATCCGCCTCCAACACCCAGTGTGATGCAGCCTCGTCCAACCCCACGTACCCGCAGTGGACCACTGCTCCTGCTTCGCCCTTCCCACCAGACGCGCTTCCTCCTTTCTGCGGTCTCCAGAGCTGCCGAGGCTCACTGTGTGTTCGCTGAGCAGGTGAGTCAGCCAGCTGTGGTGATAAAACGCCAGGCCCAGGTGCCCAGTGCAGGGAGCCTCTCCGCCCATCGGGCCCTGCGGTGCTGGAGACCCAGCAAGTACCCTTCACACCGCCTAGTCCCAACAAAGTCCAGCCAGGGAGGCCCCCGCCCCTGAATTGCTGCCGGCCGCCCCAAGGGTCCCCTCCGCAGGCAGGGTTGATGGCGCATGCAGAAGAGCACATGCATCTTGGGTCTGCGTGCTCCGAGATGTGTGGTCTGCTCACACAGCCCAGTCTTCATGCAGTAGGTTCTCAGCAAAGGGCTGACAGCTCAGGTGGGGTGGGGGGTGGCGCCCACTAGCTCCCTTCTAGCTGGTGACCCCTCAATGGAGCCCCAGCTCCGTGTCTCCCTGACAGCAACGCTCCCCCACCCCCCCCAGCCAGTTGCTGCAGGGTCCAAGGAGGCAAGTGGTGATACGTGGCTGGAAGTTACTGGCATGCGGTAAAGGTCACAGTGTCATTGTAATTATTCCCAAGTGACTGTATGTGTTTCAGATGACTTTCCGTTATACCAACTTGTCTCAATATGAAACTCAGATCACCCAGTCATTCCCCAAGGTCCTTGGAGGCATCGGCTGATGCCTGGGGAACCGGCCGCAGTGCCTCACCGAGAGGCACATGACCCAGCCCCTGGGTCCTCTTGCAAGAAAGCGGAGTCCTCTGGCCTCTGGTCACAGCGATGTCATTTGCAGCCCATAAACCAGACAACTGTGGAAATAAGGTGGACGTAAGGAGGGGGACAGTGTGGGCTTCCCAGGTGACGCAGTGGTAAAGGATCCGCCTACCGGTGCGGGGCACACAGGAGGCTTGGGTCAGATCCCTGGGGCGGGAGGACCCCCTGGAGAAGCAAACGGCAGTCGACTCCAGCGTCCTTGCCAAAAAAATTCCTTTGACAGGAGCGTGGTGGGCTACAGCCCCGCGGGGTTGCAAAGAGTCAGACACGACGGGGCACAGGGAAAGAGAGAGATGGACAAGACGACTGACTCCTCTTCCCTCACACGATGGGGGGCCTCAGAGAGGCCAAGGACAACAGAATAAGAGCGATGTGATAGGGGTAGATGGCAGTGCTGCTGAGAGGCATAGCGTCCCCTGGAGCCAGCGGCCCGGCTCTGCTGCTGAGCGGCTCCAAGGTGCTGAGAAGATGAGCTCACCGACAAGACGGGTTCCTGTACGGCCTGCCTCAAAGGAGTCGGGTGCTGGGAGGTCCTGCCGGCAGTCCAGAGAGCTCGGCGGGCACAAGGACCCCTGCGCGGCCTCCTGGTCACACGGGCATCTGCGTAGCAGACAGCAGAGCCAGGAGCAGGCAGCGCATCCCCTGAGCGTCCCAATCGGCTTGTCCCGCCTGAGCTCCACCACGCGTGCCAGCCCTTCTTTATACAAGTCTTGAAGACACTTTGGATTTTCTGATGCCCCGAAAAGCATCCGAGGGATCAAACGGGAACTTAGAACATAAAGATGGCGTGAGGGAAAAAAATCCAATCCCTGGGGTTAGGACAACTGGGAAAGATCACTGCATCCTTACCCTTCTCCTTTCAAGATGAATTCCAGGTGCAGACAAAATTTGGATTTTTTTTTTTTTTAATAACGAACCCTAGGAGAAGTTATCATCTTGAAGAACGAGAGGGCTGTAAAATAAAAGACTGATCAATTGATCGATTCGACAGCTTAGAAAACTAAAAATGTCAAACTTGTCAAAAAATACTATAAGACACTTGGGCTTCCCTGGTGGTCTAGTGGTTAAGAAACTGCCTGCCAATGCGGGGGACGCAGGTTCGATCCCTGGTCCGGGAAGATCCCGCACGCACAGGACAAGGAAGCTCCCGTGCTGCAACTCCTGAGGCCACCCTCCCTGGAGCCCAGGAAGCCTGAGCGCTGCGGCTGGAGAGTAGCCCCATGCTGCCCCAGCTCGAGAAGGCCTGAGCACCGCCGCAGAGCCAGGCAGCCAAACCACACACACACACACACACACGCATGCTCAGCTGCTAAGGCATGTCCAGCTCTTGCAGCCCCGTGGACTGCAGCCCGCCAGGCTCCGTCCATGGGATGTTCCAGACAAGAATACTGGAGTGGGTTGCTGTTTCCTCCTCCAGGGGATCAGAGTTTGAGCCCACGTCTCCTGCATTTCAGGCAGATTCTCTACCACGGAGCCGCCAGAGAAGCCCGATATTATAAACAAGTTCAAAGCTATAAAAGCTAAAGGAAGTGAGGTCTAGGGTGGAGAGCCTGCCCAGCGTCAGTCACTCGTCAGCAAGGGTTTGGGGAGCACTCAGTGCATGTGGTGTAAACGTTACCAGGAAGGGAGCTGTTTCCGTTCCAGCAGGAGAGACAGTGCCCAGACCCCTCCCAGGAGGGTGACACTGAGCTGCCTCTACCTGCTGCGTCCCCAAAGCTGAGCTCTGAGTCCTTTTGACTCTGAGCATCCAATGTCTGGACCCACGCAGGGGATGAGGCCTTGCAGAGGAAAGGGTCACACCTTTGCCTGCAGGCACGCACTTCTTACTGGTATTGGACTCAACCCTGAATTTCCTGTGAGTGCATTTGGGGGTACTCTGCCTTCCCCTGGGGCTTCCAGAGTACAAGGTCATCGAGAAGTTAATGCTGATCTATTATTACCCTGGCACAGTGACTGCCTTAGGCCCTGGGGAGGAAAGAGAGGGCTGGGATGAATAAAACAAGGTGCTGATGTTCAGAGAAACCGTTACAGGCGGAGAAACAAGTCCTGAGAGTCAGAGTGATCTGCCAGGTCACAGGCAGAGAGAGGACGAGAACCCAAGCTTCCTGACTCCAAGGCCCCTGCAATATCCAGGACATCCAACTGTGATTCAGACAAGGGGTCTTTTGAGCTGGGTTTCATAGGATGAATAGGAGTTTGCTAGAGGGTGCCTGGTTTAGGCACAGCACAGTGAGTGCAAAGGCCAGGAGGCAAGAAATTGGAGGGTTTGTTCAGGAGGCAGCATGTAGGTGAGTGGGGCTGGTTACAGGCAGGATCAAGAAAGTTAAAAGGGAAAAAAATGTACTGGCAGGAATTGTCCCTTAGGAGGAAGATGGCTCTGGTTAAGGCTATATGGCAGCTTTGCCTCTCGTTTTCGTCTCACAGAACCTTGAACTGTATCAAGAGAGGTTGTTTTCCCCCAAGCGGAGGACCTTTGTGCTTAGCACGAGGTCTCCCATCACTCTGCCAAACCAGTCAAGTCAGCCTGGCCCGCAGAACTTTCTAGTCCCCACACAGGCCTGGGGAAAGTGGCCCAGCTTGGGGTGGGGAGGAAGGCTGTGCCGTCTTCACCACAGGGCGGGAGTGACCCCAAAAGCTAAAGTAAGGCTTGTGCGCTCCAAAAATACTCTGCTCCAAACGCTGCAGTGCTGGGAATAGGCCGGTCCGCTGGCTTCCCGCCCGGGGACCGGGGCAGAGCAGGGAGCCACCCTTCTGTCGCCACCCTTTTTATTTGAGGCCCTCAAGCCCTTGCCACCTGGAGCTGCCTCTGTCCACAGAACGCTTGCTGGGGGGAGTCCGGGCACAGACACGGGGGACCCTCCGGTGCCAGGCCCTGCTCCTGACAGGGCGCAGCAGGGGGCCCCGGGGTCGGGGGCAGATCAGAGCAGACTCCGGGACTGTGGGGACGCAGGTAGCCGGTGCGGACAAGGTCACAAGTACCGCCGCATCGGTGAACCAGGACGTCAGACTCAGGACTGCCCCGGGCTTAGCCTAGTGGACCCCAGCAGCCTCTGACCTACCAACCTCTGACCTGGTCCCCTTTAACTTCACCGCCTCAGCTCCAAGCCGCCTTTTTCTTCTTAAACCCCATCGCAAGCCCCCGATCTCAGCGCCTCCTTCCAAAGCAAATAAGCAGGCCGGCAGGAGCGTGCAGCCCTTCCCGGGTAGGCTTACCTGGTGAGGGGGGGTGCGGTGCGGGGGGCCCTTCTCAGCAGGCACGTGGCCACCATCCCCTACTTTACCCCTCTCTCCAGCACCTGCCCCCCCACCTGCCCAGCCTGGCTCAGACCCTCTCAGCCTCTCTCCTGGGACAAACTTCCTCCCCAACTGCCTCCCCACCCCCGCCGGGGTCTCCCCTCCTGCAGGCCCCTCTCTACACCCCCGGCCTGAGATCCAACCTGATCCTGAGCTTACACACCCACTTCGTGTTTCTGTCTTCACAGCAGGTTTCCCAAGCGTCAGAAATTCCAGGGCCAGCTTGGCAATTTGGGGACGGGGTTGCTGCGCTGGGTCTCTCTGTTTGCTGCGAGCGGCGTCTGCTCTCGCTGCAGAACGTGGGCTCAGTAGTTGGGGCGGATGGGTTAGTTGTCTGGTGGCGTGTGGGGTCTTCCCACACCAGGGACCAAGCCCTCGCCCCCTGCATCGGCAGGTGGATTCTCAATCGCTGGGCCGCCAGGGGAGTCCCCAGCTTGGCAAGTTTTGTCTTTGCTCTACCACCTGTCCTTTTCTGTTCTCTTTTCCTCCGAAGTGATTCTCTTTCCTTGCCGAATTTTAAATGAAAAGGAACATAATTTCTCCATCACAGAAGGAAAGCAGTACATGGCAGACATGGCGGGGGTCCTCAGTATCTGTTCATACCTTCTCACTTTACACCACAGCCCTAACTTTTCACTGCCCGCGTCCAGACTATATTTCCCAGTGTGACTTGTAGCAAGGCATGGCCATTTAGCCGAAGTTCTGCAGATGGGCAGAAGTGGTGGCTGGAACTTCTTAGAAGTATTTTTTTTTTAAAAGGGGGATGTGCACTTCAGCATCCCCTTCTTCCTTCCTTCTAGTTGGAATGCAGACGTGATAGATGGAGCATGGGCAGCTATGTTGGACCATGAGGGAGTACAGCAGCAAGATAGAAAAAGGCTGGGTTCCTGATGGTCATGGAACTTCCCTGCTAGCCTTGGAAAGGTCTCCTCAGGACTGTATTTGTATGAGAGAAATGCACGGAAACCTCTGTGACTTGGGGATTTCAGATGTTTGCCATAAACTTAATACCGGCTGAAACACGGCACTACTTGGAGTAAGCAGAAGGTGACTATAACAACAAGTGCAGTGAAAAATAATATTCTAAAACTGTTGATAGATTCAGCCACCCTTGAAGGCTCTGAACCCAGGAGCTGCTCTTGTTTTTTAAAAAAAGGATAACAGAAAAGGAATTCGTCGTCGTGACCTTGAAACGATCTCAGTTGGTTCAGGACTGCTGGTTAACTGGAAGGGGAACATCTTTGTCTCCTTGTGACCTATGCTGTTCAGCACCAGGTCCTTCCCTCACTGCTGCCTGAAATCATCCCACTGGACACACCCTGGAGGCCGTCAGCGCAGCGCAAGGAATGAAGCCCGTTGATATCCCTGCTCTCAGCCTAAACCAGCCTTCCGTTCCTTCCCCTGGGGCTCGCGGGCTCCGCCGTAACCAGCAGCCACAGACGATGTTTATCACCCTCTGGAATTGCACTTCCTGCTGCCTTGCTCAACACCCAGCCACCGCCCAGATATCACCCCGGGTCAACCCTTAGTAGAAGTTTCTCAAGCGCCCACTGTCTGTGGCTCCAAGCACAGGCTCCAGACCCAGACAGCTGGGCCTTGTCTCTGCTGGCTGGGTGACCTGGGCGTGTTACATAGCTCCTCCCTGCCTCAGTCCTGCGCATCTGTAAGATGGGCATAAAGAGTTAGGCCGATCAGTGCATGGCACGTGTTTGGAACGGAGCCAGCACTCACCCACCCGCTTGGACACGTTAGCTGCTGTTGTCACACGTCAAGTAAGGGGGCTGCAGCAAAGAGCAGCCAGGCACGGAGTCCACCCCCCTGGGCAGACAGAGTCCCCTTCCAGAGGCCCCATGGGCACAGCGTCAGCCCTGCTGGCAGCCCAACTCACCCTCTGTGTTGACTGTGTCCCCCCCGTGATGGGGGCTAGATGGTGCTGGACCGAGAGGGGCTTGCCTTCCTCACTGGACCAGGGACTTATGGCGGCAGGGACTTCAACTCACGTTCGACTGTGAGCACCTAGCTGAGCAGGAGCCTGCACACAGCGGGTGCTCCGGGAAGCAGAGTCAAGAAAGGAACAAACGTACCAGACACCAGCTGGGTGGAGACGGGCACTGAGGGCAAGGCGCGCCTCCCAGCCCAGGCCTCTGCCCCCAGCCCAGCACTATTCCTTCTGTACCTGCACCAAAGGCTTTGAGTGGCTTTTTCAATTTTTTATTTATTTACTCATATTTTTGACAGAGCTGGGTTTTCACTGCTGCACACAGGCTTTCTCTGGCGGACGGGGGCTGCTCTCTAGCTGCGGGCCACAGGCTGCTTGTCGCAGGGGCTGCTCGTCGTGGGGGCTGCTCGCCGCGGGGGCTGCTCGCCGCGGGGGCTTCTCCGGTTGCACAGGTTCTGGGCGCACAGGCTTCAGTGGCTGCGGCTCCCAGCCTTAGTTGCTCCCTGGCACGTGGAACCCTCCAAGAGCAGGGCTCGTAACTGCGTCCCCTATGTTGGCAGGCGGATTCTTAACCACTGGACCACCAGGAATGTCCCCTAAGTGGCTTTCTTCCTGGCCCAGACAGCCTCAGTGACATGCATTTGTGCATACATTCAGGTGGAGAAAATGTTAGCTGTGTAGACCCTGGGCTGGGAAGTCATCAAACTGGGTTTGAATCTAGACTCTCCTGTTGGGTTGCTATGTGGCCCCAGGGCGAGTTGACCTCAGCTCTCTGAGCCTCATCTTTCTCACTAAGAAACTGGCTGTCAACGCTGTGATCTATTCCTGTATAACAGACGGCCACAACACGTAGTGGCTTAAAACACCAACCATGTCCTGTCTCCCAGGGCGCCTGTAGGCTGGGGACCCAGCAGGGCTCACGGCCGGTTCTGGATCCAGGCCTCCAGGTTGGGCCTCCTCCCGAGTGGCTCAGGGATCCCGGCCAGCGTGAATCTGCAGCCCACTCAGGTTCAAAGGTGGAAGAATTAGACCCCACTCCTTGGTGGGGCAGTGGGAAGGTTCTAGAAGATCATGTGGAATTGGAGAAGTTGTCATAACCATCTTTTGGAAAATAGAGTCGCCCCAGATGCTAACCCTCAGCCAGCCTCAGGGGCAGAGGAGGGTTTGTAGGAGGAGGCCACCTGAAACAAAGTAGATGCTCCACGAGCAGGCTCTGCAGTGACTACAGCCGTGATTGACTGGCTTCCAAGGTCTATCCGCCCCTCCCCTCCCCTTCCTTGGTCAGCTTACACCCTGTTCATAATTCACAGGAGTCAACTCCCAGGAGACAGGTGGGAAAAGTAAGGACCTGTCGGTTCACTTGGAGTGGCCATCTGCCAGACACAGGGCACGTGGCCCAGGCCGGGTGAGCCTCAGCAGCACCGCCTGGGAGCTGAGCACTTGCAAGGGCGTTGCCCGCCGTGCCAGCTGACCGCGTGGTAGCCCCACTGCCCAGCCAGAGGGCTCCGCCTCCATCGTCCGTCAGTGTGAGGCAGCCCCCTCAGAGACGAGCCCCTTCCAGATCCTGAGGGCCTTGTGGCTTGGTTTCCTCCCGTTCCAGGACAGCAGCGCCGAGTTAAGAATTTCTACTCATGGGAAACTGTGCACAGTTGGGCCCAGGGTGTGTACTTACTGCTCAGCCTTTCTGTCATCCCTCTCACCAGCTCTCTTTGTTACCAGACTTCAGTGTAGCTGCTCATCACTCGAGCATCCAATACTGAGAGGCAAGTGCTGGGAAGAAGGACAGACAGCTTTATTGAGGAAGGCAGGAGTCCTGGGAAGAAGGTGAACTCATGACCCAAACCAGCTCCTCCCTCCCCAGATTTTGCGTAGAGATTTCACAGGGCAAAGAGGGAGAGGCTACATGCTGGGGAGGAGGTGGTGCAGCGGGTGAGACCAGCTCGTGGACATTCTTCTGATTGGTTGATAGTGAGGTAATTGGGAGTCAGCATCATCAGCCCTCTGGTTCCAACCGGTCTGGGGTCTCTGAGCTCATGGCAGCACACGTTTAGCTTCACTGGTGTGGGTTCCAGAATCTGCAAGGCAGCTCGATGGCCATGGCTCAGAATACTACCTAGAGCCCTGCAGGAGGAACTGAAGGCCCTCGACTTTGTACAGTGGTGGAGTTATCACTATTTTGCCTTGTTTGACTCTTTTCCATTGTTTCTGCATTTTCTTGTTTCTCTGATTAAGTTAAATTTATTCTTTGGAACTCAGGGAAAGCCTTGGCAGCTAAAACTTTTCTACCAACAAGAGGCAATCAGACCATGACCTTTCACTAAAGTAGACCCTAGCCTGGGGTCCCTTCCGTGATCCCCGCCTCCTGTGTTCCAAGTAAATTTACGTCCACCTACGACTGAGCGACTTCACTTTGACTTTTCACTTTCATGCATTGGAGAAGGAAATGGCAACCCACCGCAGGGTTCTTGCCTGGAGAATCCCAGGGACGGGGGAGCCTGGTGGGCTGCCGTCTATGGGGTCGCACAGAGTCGGACACGCCTGAAGCGACTCAGCAGCAGCAGAGCAGCACGGCCCTCAAAGGGAAGCTTGTTCGGAAGTGGGGGTCTTTGCAGACGTGATCAGATCAAGATGAGGTCACGTCGAACTTCCCAGGTCGTCCCGTGGTTCAGAGTCCTCCTGNAGCCTGGTGGGCTGCCGTCTATGGGGTCGCACAGAGTCGGACACGCCTGAAGCGACTCAGCAGCAGCAGAGCAGCACGGCCCTCAAAGGGAAGCTTGTTCGGAAGTGGGGGTCTTTGCAGACGTGATCAGATCAAGATGAGGTCACGTCGAACTTCCCAGGTCGTCCCGTGGTTCAGAGTCCTCCTGCCAATGCAGGGGATTAACAGGTTTGATCCCTGGCCCAGGAAGATTCCGCACACCGTGGGGCAACTGAGCCCGTGTGCCACAGCTACTGAAGCCTGGGCACCCAGAGCCGTGCTCCGGGACAGGAGAAGCCACCGCGATGAGCAGCCCATGAGCCGCAACCAAGAGCAGCGCCTGCTCCACCACAGCTCGGAGAAGCCCGCACAGCGACGGGGACCAGTGCCGCCAAAAGCGAGGAATGCATCTCTTCAAAAGATGAGGTCGCAGCAGCCAGGCGACTGGTGTCCCTCCAAGAAGAGGGAACCTGGACAGAGGGACACACGGGGGGAATACCGAGAGAGCACAGAGGCAGAGGTTGGAGGTTTGCAGCCACAAGACTGGAAAGACTAGGGATTTTCTGCAACCGCCAGAAGCTAGAGAGGGACTTGGGGCAGCCTCTTTCCCCAGACTCCGGAAGAAAGCAGCCCTGCCGACCGCAGACTCCGTGAGAATGTGATGCTGTCGCTTTAAACCGCGTGGTTGTGGGGGCCATTGTTAACAACAGCTGCAGGTCACACACACTCATCGCACACTGCACTCCCAGCTACACCCGCCCTCCGGCCCTTCTAGCTCTCCCCACGCTCGCCCTGGTTCAGGTGGCCTATTCAGCTCCTCTCCCTGACTTATCAACTGTGGCAGAAAAAAGAAAGATTTCTTTCTGAAGAAAGTACAGCGACTTCCCTGGTGGTCTAGTGGTTGAGAATCCACCTTCCAATGCAGGGATGCAGGTTCGAGCCCTAGTCAGAAGCACCCCACATGCCGTGGGGCTATGGAGCCCACAGGTCGCAACAGAAGATCCCGCAGGCTGCAGCGAAGATCTCTCGAGTCACAGCTAAGACCCAACGTGGTCAAACAAATTAATAAGTTAAATAATTTTTTTTAAGTATGTGTAACTATTCACAATACCCAGGACAGGGAAGCAACCTAAGTGTCCGTGGACAGATGGATAAAGAAAAGACGGTACACAGACACACTGGAATACTACTCAGTCATAAAAAAGAATGAAGTGATAACCATTTGCAGCAACACGGATGGACGTACAGATTATTGTGCTAGATATCTGCAGGTAGGACAGAGAAAGATAAATACGTCACGTGTGGAATGTACAATATGGCGCAAGTGAACTTATCTACCGAACAGAAGCGGACTCAGACGCAGAGAACAGACGTGTGGCTGCCGAAGGGGAGGAGGGCGGAGGAGGGCTGGGGTGGGAGTCTGGGCTTAGCTGGGCTCTTACCAAGGCCTTCCTGCGAAGCACAGGGAACTGGGCACGTATCCTACAATAAACCATCGTGGAAAAGAATATGAAAAGGCATATATATATATATAATTGAATCTCTTTGCTGTACAGCAGAAAGTAACACCCTGTTGTAAATCAACTACGCCTCAATAAGAAATTTCAAAAAATTAATTTACAATACTAAAAGTGTCATTTTAAATTTTGTTAATACTATACCAAGTATTAATATTTCCAAGTATGACTGCTCCGCCCACCTTCTCATCTACTCAGGTCACAGCTGCATTTGTTAAACGTCCTGTCAGGGAATGAGAATCAGGGAAAGGACTCTGCTTGAGTGGATGGTGCAGGGACCTGTGGGGAAGACCCCCGAGCCCCCCATCCTCTCTGCGCGTGTCTCTCTCGCTGTCTCCCTCCCCAGCCCCACCCCCACTCCCAGCCACGCGGGCATGGGGGCCTTGATTCCCCCGGGCACCGTCCAGAGTCCCGTCAGCCAGAAAGGCAACAGCTTCCCGCAGTTCCCTGCCAGCTCAACCTTGAGGATCAGGACCGAGGGCACTGACCGCACCCCCCCCCCATGTGCCTTACAATCGTGGTGAAAACACATGACACAGAATTCACCTTCATAAACTCAGTGCCCAGCTCAGGGACAATCAGCGCATGCTCGTTGCTGCCCAGCATCACCGCCGCCATCTCCAGACCCCCCACCCTCCCAGACTGACACTCTGTCCCCCTGGGGCACTCGCTCCCCATCCCCTCCCCCAGTCCCACCACGCTGCCGTCTCCCTGTGGACTGGGTGCCTCTGGGGGCCTTTTTCTGGGTCTGTCCCTGCCTGCCTGGCTGCCTTCCTTCAGTACAGAGTCCTCCTGGCTTATCCGAGTCGTAGTCTGTGTACGAATTCCAGCCGTAAAAAAAGAACGGATCTGGTCAGTTGTAGTGATGTGGATGGCCCGAGAGCCTGTTACACAGGTCGAAGTAAGTCAGAGAGAGACAAACAAGTATCGTGTGTTAACACACACGTATGGAGTCTGGAAAAACAGTGCTGGTGATCCTGGTTGCAGGGGAGGAAAGGACTGGAGACGCAGACAGAGAGAAAGAAAGAAGTGAAATGTTGCTCAGTTGTGTCCAACTTTGCGACCCCATGGACTGCAGCCTACCACGCTGCTCCTCCATGGGATTCTCCAGGCAAGAGTCCTGGGGTGGGTTGCCATTTCCTCCTCCAGGGAATCTTCCCAACCCAGGGATCGAACCCAGGTCTCCTGCACTGCAGGCAGATGCTTTACCGTCTGAGCCACCAAGAAAGTAGGGCAAGTTGAGAAAGTAGCGTTGACGTGTATACACATACACTGCCTGTGTGTGTGCTGAGTTGCTTCAGTCGTGTCCGACTGTTTCTATAACGAGCATCCCTTCTTAAAGCCTGTTTCATGTGCCTGAAAAGCAATGTGTTGAACGATCACCTTGCCCCTGTCCCCCACCCCAAATATCCAGTAGGACCCACAATCACTGTAACAAGCCACCCATCACCCTGTAGCTCCCTGACACTCCCTAGGGGCTCGCCTTCCCCCCACAGCCACCCAGAACACCCAGATGTCCCAGATGACGCTGGCCCTTGGGGAGCCCAGGGCTCTTTGTTCCTCATCCACTCCCCAAGTCTCGAGCCCCTAACACCCCTATGATGGTCCCCCCTCCCCACTGCAGATTTCATCCTCAGAAACACATTGCGCGTGTGCAAGGCCCCGAGGCCGGAACGGACCCCACCCTCCACCTCTGCTTAGGCTCAGCCGGCCACGCCTCACAGCCTGACCACCATCCTTAGCCATCACCCTCATCCCAAAGAGATGGAGACAGGCCCAGGGAGGAGAGACTGGGATGACATTGATGGCATGCCTCCTGGGTGCTGCGGACAGTGTGTCTCCCGGCAGACCTCGGGGGGAGTCATCATCCCAGTTCACAGCAGGGGAGACTGAGGCTCAGAGAGAGGCAGGGAATTTGCTCTGGGGCACGTCACAAAGCTGTCTGGCGACAAAGCCAGCTAGGCCTCCTAATCCTAAGTCAGTACACCCTCCCCCTGCCTGTGTGAGGAAGGGCAGAGGTGCTCAGACCCCTACATCCCATACACACAGTGGCTGTGGGGCCTCTGTGAGCCACTGAACCCAGACCGCTCGCCCTGAGCCTGCGGGTCAGCGCCTGGTGCGGCCCGGTCCCTGCCAGGCTGGCCGCGTGGGCAGGGCGGCACGTTCCTTGCCTGGGCCGGGAGGTGATTAGTGACCATGAGGCCAGCGTGAGCAGGTGGGGCCAGGTGCAGGCGCTGCAGCCCGGCTAGTTTCTCTCTTTGGCTCGTTTCTCAGCTGCTGGCTTCGCCCCACTCGGGAAAACCAGCTGCCTCGCCCCAGCATCCTGTCTGCCCGGCTCTGTAAACACCACCTTTGCCCTGACCCTCCGCCTGGCTCTCCTGCTCCCAGTCCTGCCCTTCGGAGCCAGCTGCCCCTGCCTGCTCCTGGGCCTGGCATTGAAGGCCTGGTGCCAACTCCAGCTCCATCTGTCTCCCGACACAAGCCCGCTCCTCTGGCCAGACTTCCCCACCCCGCTCCCATCCCCAAAACCTGCCCCGGTGCGTCTGCCTCTGCGCGCTTGTCTGTGGTCCCCACCAGGGCTGCCGTCCTCACCCCACTTCTCCTCCTAGGCTGAAACGGCAGCTCAGGAGTCACCTGAACCTGATTATAACCCTGACTTTGCCGACGTAACAAGCTGTGAGACATCGGGCAAGTTCCCAAACCTCTCTGAGCTTCGGTTTCTCCATTCAGTTTAGTGCATAGTTATTGAGATCCTGTGTCCACAGCAGTCTGGGAGCTTGGCAGTGGAGAAAACGTACTTTTCGTTGCCTATCCTTTTGCGGGCTTCCCTGGTGGCTCAGACAGTGAAGAATCTGCCCGCAATGCGGGAGACACAGTCTCGATCCCTGAGCCAGGAATACCCGCTGGAGGAGGGCATGGCAACCCTGGTGGGTTACAGTCCATGGTGTTGCAAAGAGTCGGACGCGACTGAGCGACTGACACACACACACACCCTTGTGTACCTTTTAAAAGCTGTAACATATGCAAATGTTGGCTAATTAAAATTTTTAAGGGACTTCCGTGATGGTCCAGCCACTAAAACTCTGTACTCCCAACACAGGGGCCTCCAATCTGATCCTGGTTGGGGAACCAGACCCCACAGGCCGCGAGAAGATGGCAGAGCCCGTGTGCCGCAGTGAAGACCTAGCACAGCCGAATAAAACAGGCGTTTCTTTAGGAAAAATGTTGAGAGCCTTGGTAATCGCTTTTTGTAGCTGCTACTGAGCGACTTCACTTTCATTTCTCACTTTCATGCATTGGAGAAGGAAATGGCAACCCACTCCAGTGTTCTTGCCTGGAGAATCCCGGGGACGGGGGAGCCTGGTGGGCTGCCGTCTATGGGGTTGCACAGAGTCGGACACGACTGAAGCGACTTAGCAGCAGCAGCAGCAGTTGGCTTCCGTGTGCGCCAGTTCCCAGCGTGCGGGGAGGCGGCTCCGTGTGGGAATACGCGTCTGTTCTTTCCGGTTTCTGTTCCCTGTGGGTTGTTGCGAATACTGGGCATGGTTCCCTGTCTATGCAGTGGGTCCCTGTTGTCTATTCACAATGGTGTGTCTGTGTGATTCCCAATAAAAGTTTTATGAAAACAATAATTACTAATGAAACCAGACTCAGGAAAGGGGAAGATGTCTCACTCCAAGGGCCGCTGTGAAGATGAAGGCAGATGACACACGTCAGGAGCCGGGCCTAGTGTCCAGAAAAGAAGACGTGCTCACCAAATTGCAGCTTCATCCGAGATGCTGCGCTCTCAGCTGCTCTCCCAGGCCTTCCTCAGGTAAAGCTGACCCCCACCTCCTACAGGGTCTCAGGACCCCTTTGTTCGTCCTAGTTCATCCACCCATCCATCCATCCGCCAGCCATCAGCCATCCAGCCCCCATAGAGCCATCCGCTCGGTTACTTCGTGTGTACCCACAATGCGCGGTGCTCCCTGCCAGGAGGGCAGGACATAACCTCGGTGCAGCCCGAGTGCTTCCCCTCCTGGGAACAGCTGTCAGGTGGGGGAGAGAGGCCATCAAATCGTTCGTCCCACATGGCATTCCAGCTGCCAGACTCTGTGCCGAGTAAATGTGCTCCACGGAGCCCATGGTGGTGGCGTGTGACTTGCAGAAAAGTCAGGTGAAGGGTGGGAGGCAAGGCCAGTGGAGAGAGCGTGATGGAACGTTGAGCTTGAAGTTGAGAGCAGGGCAGTCCTGGAGAGACCACAAAGGACCTCATAGTCAAGTAAGGGATTTGAACTCTGTCCCAAGGAGCAGGCTTTGAAGGGTGTCAAGGACGGAAGAGCAGCTTAAGGTTCTGGTTTGGAGCCCTAAGTCCGGCCGCAGCCTGGACAGTGGGCTGGAGGGGATGGGAGTTGGGGGTGGGTGGGGATGGGCAGTGATGGTGCCAGGGGGCCTGTGGAGAGCTGGAGCAGAGATGCCCCAGCCAGGGCGGGGCAGGGGCCGCAGGGTCGAGAACAGGATGAGCTCAGAAGATTCCCCCCGCTCTCTGTGTTTGTTTGTAATTTTTTAAATTTTATGTTTTTGGCTGGACTCGGGCTTTCCCTAGTCGCAGGGAGCAGGGGCTGCTCTCTGGCTGTGGAGCACGGCTTCCCCTTGCCATGTCCTGATGCAGAGCAGAGGCTGTGTGTGCCTGGGCTTCAGGAGTCGTGTGCACGGGTTTAGTTGCCCCATGGCACGTGGGATCTTCCTGGGCCAGGGATCAAACCCGAGTGCCACTGCTGAGCCATCAGGGACACACCGCTCCCCACCACCCCACCCACTGGCCCCAGCGCTTTATCGTGAAGTGTTTCACGCTGCAGGAAAGTTGGAAGAGCTGCTGGCGAGCGCGGCCTCCACTTGAGCTCAACAATCATGGCCACGCTCGCCCCTTTCGCCTTCCTCCAGTAGGCAGACAGCGAGACGCGTCGATTTCTTTTCTCTGAACCACTTGGCGGCCCTTCAGCTCAATCTCCTGGCTCTGGGTCATCTTTCCCCGAACCACAAGACCAGAATCCCATTGCAGAGTCGACAGCTCAGCATCTGCTGTCCAGGCTGAGTTCCGATTTCCCCAGTTATTCCAGGAATGTCTTTCCGAGTTGGGTTTTATTTGTTTTGAGATCCAGGGACCTGTCGGAAAGTTTTCGGGATTGCATCTGGTTGCATCTCTTTGGCTTTTAAGGAAGCTTCAGGAGGTGGAATGTGCAGGGCCGGGTGAGTCACTGGATGTCAACGTCGGGGTGGAGGGCGGGAGGAGTCGAGCTCTGGCTTGGGCGGCCTGCGTGAGATTCCCAGGATGAAGAGTTCTGGAATGGGGACAGATTCCACAGAGGAGCATGTGGCAGGCAGGGGGACGTGCCAGGGTGACCTTCCGGATCTCAGTGGGATACGGATCGGAGGCTGCCATAATAAGTGACCACAGACTGGGAGCCTTGAAGCAACTGAGCTTTATTCTCTCGTGGTTCAGGAGACCAGAAGTCCGAAGTCAAGGTGTCAGCACGGCTGAGCTCCCCTGCAGACTCAGGGAAGGATCCTTCTTGCATCTTCCAGCCTTTGGTGATTCCCAGTGACCCTGGGTGCCCCTTGCCTTTCAGCACGGCTGAGCTCCCCCGCAGACTCAGGGAAGGACCCTTCTTGCGTCTTCCAGCCTCTGGTGATTCCCAGTGACCCTGGGTGCCCCTTGCCTTTCAGCACGGCTGAGCTCCCCCGCAGACTCAGGGAAGGACCCTTCTTGCGTCTTCCAGCCTCTGGTGATTCCCAGTGACCCTGGGTGCCCCTTGCCTTTCAGCACGGCTGAGCTCCCCCGCAGACTCAGGGAAGGACCCTTCTTGCGTCTTCCAGCCTCTGGTGATTCCCAGTGACCCTGGGTGCCCCTTGCCTTGCAGCTGCGCCCCCAGTCTCTGCCCTCTTCTGGCACTTCTTGACCGTCTCTTCTGCGTGTTTTCACCTGGTTCTCTTATAAGAGCACCAGCCACTGGACTTGGGGTCCACCCTATTCTAACGTGGCCCCATCTTAACTAATTACATCTGCAGAGACCCTGTTTCCAAATGAGCTCACATTCCGAGGTTCCGAGTGGACCTGAATCTTAGGGGGGACACGATTCAACCCATTCCAGGGACCGTCACTGCCTAGTCAGGAGAGGGTGAGATGCCCCTGGGGATACAGATGAGGGGCAGGCCCTGGGTGAAGCCCCATGCGATCCCGATGGTTAAGGGAGTCTCCATAGAGTGAGGAGGGGAGGAAGAGTGGGTATGGGGTCAGCAGGGCTGAGCGCTGCAGGTACCGAGTAAGACCCTCCCCGAGCTCCGGGCTCTGGGTTCCAGAAAGAGAGCGGTTTGAGGGGAAAACCTAGATGGCCCGGGATTTTTTTTTTAACTTTCAATACTGGCCTTGGAGCCTTCTTTGAGGCCAGTGGGGGAAGTGCCTCTGTTTATGCATTGCTCTCTTGCTTGGAAAACCCCGTGGATGGAGAAGTCTGGTAGGCCACAATCCACAGGGCCACAGAGAGTCGGACACCAACGGGCGACTTCACTTTCTTTTCTTTCTTCCTTTCTCTGATGCTGTCAGCTCTCCCCATAGGACAGGAAGCCCCTCCGCGTGAGGGACCCTCGCCTGCAGCTTGTTCACTGTGATGTGCCCAACCCCCAGGACCCTGCTGTCCAAGGTCCTCAGTGCTGGAGAAGGGGCTCCTGGCCGCTGTTTGCCCCAGTGATCATCACCTTCCCGCTCCATCCCCAGGACAGGGGCACACACGGAGCCCCCAGGAAGGAGACCTGCCCTGCCCCTGCCCCTGGCCCCTGAGTGAGAGAGAAAGGAGGAAGACTGCTTAGTAACAACCACAGTCACACGGGGGCGGGGAGACTGCAGCCAAGGGACCCCTGTGGGCAGGAGGCGGCCAGCGACGCCACATGGGGGGCGCTGCCCCTCGTCCACTGCTTTCCTTTAGGGAGTGTGGTCTCTGCTTCTGCTCAGCAAGCCCTCAGGCCCCCGAGGGCCCCCTTTGACTTGGCCATAGCAGAGTCTGAAGGTCCCAGGCTGGGCCTCCAGGGCGTCCAGCCTCCGCTCTCTGCCCTCCTGGCCCCAAGGCCTTCAGCGTCGTCCCCAAGCATGCTCCCCCGCTACCTTGCCCAGAAGCGCAGGAGACCCAATTTCCGTCGACTACTTCAGACCCCTTCTCCTGAGCTGGCCCCTCGCCCTCCCTGCTGTGGACTCGCTCGTAACTCCTGTGGGGAGGGGCAGATTCTGGAGAACCCTGGTAGGACTGCCCTCCTCCTCTTAGACCGCAAATAAGCGAGCAGAGAGGTAGAGGCCTCTACCCACGGTCACACAGCAAGCGAGGAAGCCGGGATCCAGATTCAGCCCCCCGTGCTCTGGCCCAGAGACACGGCGCCTTACAGAGCAGGAAGCTTGGGCTGACTGTTGCCACTTGCCACCATCGCATGGGCTGAAGTGTCACAGGCTGACAGCCGATCTCAAGGGGGACCATGGAAGCCGTCTTGTCCTGGCCTGTGCACCTGCTCCGGGCTCCCTGGCCGTCGTCTTGGGTCTGGGTTCGCTGGGGCCTGTGCCCTGGGCTCCGTGCACCTGAGCAAGGACAGGCCAGGGACCGGGGCACTGGGGGTTCTGAAGGCCAGGCGCTTCCAGACCTCCGTGTGGCCACCAGGGTCCTCATATTTGCCCAGCAGGTGTCCTCTCGGCCCCGCGCCCTAGCCCTACCCGTGCCCGTCAGCCTGCCCTTTCTTCTCCACTTCGGCCCCAGGTGGGCTTAGCTCAGCCCAGAGTCCGGAGGAGTCACCCCCCAGCTCAGCCTGGCTGGCCGCCCGCAGCGGTGAGGTTTGCTGGTCTGGTTGGGTTATTTTTTTGTTTTTATTAGGGGTCCTCATCCTTGTTCTCATGAGATACTGCAGCCTGTCATCTCCAGGCAGGTTGCTGCTTGGCCAGTGGGCGGGAGCCCGAGGCTCTGTTCCCACACCCCCTGAGCCCTGGGGCACAGCTGTGGGGGGAGGAGCCTGCAGGCGTGAGGAGGGCAGCGCCCACTCCTCCCAGCAGCCTGGCTTAGGGGTCCTCTCACTGTTGGGGGGCGGGCGGTGGGGGCGGCGGGGGCGGAGAAGGTGTGGGAGAGAGGAAGCCGCTTCTCCGGGAATTCTGGCATAGCTGAGCCTGTCCCTCCTGCCTTTCTTTGAGAAAACAGGCTGAAGCGTCTTGCAGACACCCAGCCTCAGGGAAGGCCCTGCCCCCAGGCTTTGCTCTGCTGCTCCCTCTGTCTGGACCTTCCTCCCCGACTCTCCACAAATGACTAACTCTCACTCATCCTTTCTGTCCCGCCTTTCGCACCTCCTCTTCCAGGAAGACCGCCTTGCTTTCCCCAGGTCAAGGGTGGTGCTTTCCCCCCAGGCTCCCTTCCTCTGCAGTCTTTCTGCTCCCATGGAAAGAAGGTTCCTTGAGGGCTGAGGCCGTGTCCTGGCCCCACTTGTGTCCTCGTCACCTGGCCCCACAGAACGTCACGGGCTTGCAGTCATTGAGGCAGGAGGTGGCCTGGTGACCCCGCCCCTCCTTCCTCTCTCAGCACCGGGGGTGGGGGGGGGGGCGGCGGTTTCGCAGCCCCACTGCCTGAGGCTCTGGCCTCGCCCTCCGCACTGGGACCAGGGCCAGGAGCTTCACCTAGACACGAGGGACGAGAGGGGCTGCTTGGCAGGTGACCTCCTGGAAGACGTGACTCCACGGCTTGAGAACTCAGCGATGGGGAGACATCAGCCATGAGAGAGGCGAGGCCAGGCTGTTCTGGGAAAAGGGGAACAGCCAGTGCAAAAGCCCGGAGGTGGGAACCAGCCTGGCAGGTTTGAGGGCCACAGGGCAGCCAGTGTGAATGCTGCTGGACGAGCTGTGGATTCCAGCCCAAGTGTGTCAGAAGCCGGGGAGGAACCAGCCCTGACTCAGCCCGTGTCGCAGTGGGCGGGCTTTCTGGAGTCAGGGTGCCCGTTGAGCGGAGGGACAGGGTCAAAAGGGATTCACGGTGGTTTCCACCCCGGCAGCCGCCCCTGTCCTGCAGATAGATGCTGGCCATCGCTTGAAGATACTGCCAGGAGGCACAGCAAGGAGGAAAGCATCCGTGTATGTGTGTGTGTGTGTGTGTGTGTGGTGGGAGTGGGGGTAGGCAGGATCACAGCTTCCAGCCCCCAGAGGCAACATCAATATTGCATGGTGAGAAATCGGTCAAGGGCGAGAGAAAACCTGTTTTTCTGCCACCCACAGGGATAGATCCCTGGGTGCAAAGAGCACTCCAGCCTTCGGGCAAAGGCAGAGTGTCTTCTGTCTTAAGATATTTAAGCAGATGTCAAAGTTATATTGTCAACAGGTGTTAAATTGTTTGATGGAAAGGACCCCTCTTTTCCCCTCTTGTTGGCAGTAACCTGCACTGTCTCCAAACTGGCCCTGGGGGTCTGATGAGGCGTGCCCATCTGGACCAGACGCTTGACTCTCCCCAGCATCGCTTATCCCCGTGTGAGCAGCCTGAGCTTCAGGCAGGAATGTACAGAAAACAAGCTCAACACTGGATTCCACATCCTGGGCCCTCTGAAAAAGACGTCCATCCTGAAATAGTTCGTTTATACAAGAGAACAGAGCGGAAACTCTTAATATAGTAACGCAGACGCCCAGGTCCCGCCACCCACCGGAGGACTAAAATGCACCAGGACGGATCACACCTCCCAGCGCTCCCTGCCCCCAGCTCCCCTCCACGCCACCCACCGGGAACCAGGGCCTCACCTTTCTCTCCATCTCCCTGTGCGTCTCCTGCTCTGTGGTCTTACAGCCACATGGATGTTAAGAGGGAGTGTTCATTACATTGATGCTAGTCTCCTGTAACAAACTGGACAGCGTCTTCCTTGAAATAAATCTATTTATTTATATTTCTCACTGTGCTGGGTTTTCGGCACTGCGAGGGCTTTCTCTAGTCGCAGCGAGCGGGGACTACTCTCTAGTTGTGGCACACAGGCTTGTTTGCTCCGCAGCATGTGGGGTCTTCCCGGACCAGGCCTGGAACTGTCCAGTCCCCTGCATCGGCAGGTGGATCCTTGACCACTGAGCCAAGGAACACCCCCACCCCCACCACCAAACTGGACAGTCTGAGACAACAGAAATGGATTCTCTCCTATTCTGGGGGCCCTAGACTTTTTGACCAAGTGCTTCCATCACCAGGAATCCGAAACGAAGGTGTGAGCAGGGTTGGTTCCTTTGCGAGGCTCCGAGAAAGATTCCCTTCCATGGTGCTCCCTCAGCGTCCTGTGGCGGCCGAAACTCCTCAGCGTTCCTGGGCCCGAGGGCTTCCTGGTGGCTCAGATGGTAGGGAATCCGCCTGCCGGTGCAGGAGGCAGAGGAGACCCCTGGGCGGGGAAGATGCCCTGGAGGAGGAAATGGCACCCCACCCCAGTATCCTTGCCTGGGGAACCCCATGGACAGAGGCGCCTGGCGGGCTACAACCCGTGGGGTCGTAAAGAGTCGGACACGGCTGAGCGACGCACGCACGCACATGCTCGGGCCACGGCCGCATCCCTCTGCCCTCTGCCTCCATCCTCACACGCCTTCTACTTGTGGGTCTGTGTCCTCTCCTCCTTTTATGGGGACACATTCACTCTGTGTGGGGCCCACCCTAAATCCTGGATGGTCCATAACTGGATCACATCTGACAAGTCAGACTTTCGCGGGGACCAGGAGTGGGACGTGGATATTTCTACCCTCCACCGCACAGAGGAAGGTACTCAAAATGTACTTAGGGATGGAGGTGCTGATGCAAAAGTCTAGGGCGCCCTGTCGCGTGGGGCTGTTCCTGGCATGGCCTCTCCTTCGGGGTGAGACCACGTCTTACACCTCGGGTCCCCCACTGCTCAGTGGGATGGAGGAGATGAGGTCTGATCGGGCATGCTGGCAGCTCGCTCAGGTGCCCGAGCAGGTCTGCTCAGACAGGCCTAGTGTGGAGGTGGGGGGCAGCCAGGTCTCCCCACCTCAGTGTGGTTGCCACAGCGCTGAGCTCTCGCCCACCATCCTTCCCCATCAGACCAGCTCGGGGCAGCGCTGCCAGTGCTCTCAGCTCTCCCTGCTCCCCATCCTTTCCCGTGGGGCATGTCTCACCATGTGATTGAAGAAATGACAGGTAATCCCTTCCTTAAGTCTTATCTCCTCCCCAGGATCCTGCCTGTCCTGTTCCTCCCTTCCTTGCTCACAGGCCCTCGAGAGATCTCTGGGCGCTGAATGAATGAGGTCGGGCGTGGGCAACCTGGGCCCTTCCAGCCCCGTCTGAGGAGCCTGCAGCGTGGGCTGGGTCCTAGTGTGGCGCTTGGCCGCTCCAGTGGGAAGGAACTGCTCCCCGCGGGCTCCCAGGGGCCTTTCCACGGACAGTGGTCAGCCCACAGGTGGGACTGCTCACCCACTTCATGCTGGGGATCGAGGCAGAGCGACAGGCAGGTGGACAGAGTACCACCAGGGCCTGCCTGCTGGCCCAGAGCACCCCGGGCCTTCTCTATGTCTCCCCCCTCTCTCCTCCCCACACACAGGACCCATCGCAACTTCCACGCTGCGAAGCCAGGTAAAGAGAAACCACGCATCCCTATCCTGCCCCGTGCGGAAGCACAAGCCAGCCAGCGCTCTGAATCATGAGGCCAGGCCTGGGGCTGGGCGGCTCCCAGAAGCCCAGCTTTGGGAATCAGTTCCCGGAAATCCCTTGGGGCGGCACCTCCAGGCACAGTGTGGGCGGTTCTGTGCTCCGGGCGCCCTGCTCCTCCATGCTACCTGGAACCTTCATGCATTCACAGGCTTTGTTGTGGCCTTGGGTCAGGGGAGGCGTTACTCAGGGCTAAATATTTTGATCCAGATTAAAAAAAAAAAAAAAAATTCCCACCCTCAGTGCCCAGGAAATGGGCCTCATTTCACTTTCCTCGTCCCGAACCACAGCCAGCAGGTTCCGAGAGCTCCAGGGAGCAGGGCACGTGGCGGTGCTCCCTGCCGGCCCTGCCAAGCCGCGGGCCGCCCCTGCCATCACCGCCTCATCGTCTCGGCCAGAGTGCTGGCTGGGCAGCGGCGGCGGTGCAGTCAGGCGGGGCCAGGTGCGGAGGGCAGGAGGGGGCCAGGGCCCGGTGGGTTTTGAGCAGGGGGTCCAGGCTCCATTCACGGGGAGCAAGTCTGCCTCGTACGTGGGAGATGCTTTCCTTTTTTCTTTTCACATTGAATCTGACTCATCCTATTCCTGTGACCTAAACTTGCATGCCCTCCGGAGAAGTGGCCTGTAGTAAGCATCAGATGTGAAGATCGGTGCGGCACAAGAAAATCACAGGTGCCTCCCCTAGTCTTGTCCAGTCCTTTGAGACCCCGTGGACTCTAACCCAGCAGGCGCCTCTGTCCGTGGAATTCTCCAGGCAAGAATACTGGAGTTGCCATACTCTTCTCCGGGGGATCTTCCCTACCAAGGGATCGAAACCCTGTCCCCCACGTTGCAGGCAGATTCTTTACCATCTGAGCCACCAGGGAATCCCTAAACACAGTATAAACACACACAATTAGACAAAGCTAAAAGCCAGGATAAACACAGCTGCCTTCGGCCACAAAGAGAGGCAAACAATCATTGACACCTTACATCTCCACCAGTGGGGTATAAAAGAATGACTCTAGGTATTCTTCAGGTGTGGTAGTAAGGATATAATTAAAAAGTGGATATATTTTAAAAATGAGAATCTCGGGTATTTCCAGATTCTGGGTTTTATTTTCTTTTTGTGGCTGTGTGGCTTGGGGGATTTTATTTCCTTCACCAGAGACCAAATTAAGGCCCTCAGCAATGAACGTAGACAGTTCTAACCGCAGGACTGCCAGGGAATTTCCTCTCTCTATATTTCTTTAAATTTTACTGTCTTTATCTGGAGAGGGAGGGGAGAGAATAACATTGCATAATATTTGCTGTCGTTTGTCATTCAGTCACTCGCTCAGTCCTGTCCGACTCTTCGTGACCCCATGGACTGCAGCACACCAGGCTTCCCTGTCCTTCACCATCTCCCAGAGTCTGCCCAAACTCACGTCCATTGAGTCAGTGATGCCATCCAACCGTCTCACCCTCTGTCCCCTTCTCCTCCTGCCCACAATCCCTCCCAGCATCAGGGGCTTTTCAATGAGTCGGTTTGTCGCATCAGGTGCCCAAAGTACTGGAGCTTCAGCATCAGTCCTCCCAGTGAATATCCAGGGTTGATTTTCTTTAGGATGGACTGGTTTGATCTTCTTGCAGTCCAAAGGACTCACAAGAGTCCACTCCAACACCACAGTTCAGAAGCATCTATTCTTCAGCACTCAGCCTTCTTTATGTTTCAACTCTCACATCCATACATGACTACTGGGGAAACCATAGCTTTGACTAGATGGACCTTTTTCGGCAAAGTAGCACCTCTGTTTTTTAATATGCTGTCTGTGTTTGTCATAGCTTTTCTTCCAAGGAGCAAGCATCTTTAAATTTCGTGGCTGCAGTACCATCTGCAGTGATTTTGGAGTTCAAGAAAATAAAGTCTGTCATTGTTTCCATTGTTTCCCCGTCTATTTGCCAAGAAATAATGGGACTGGAAGCCATGATGGATGCCATGTCTTAGTTTTTTGAATGTTGAGTTTTAAGCCAGCTTTTTCATTCTCCTATTTCACCTTCATCAAGAGGCTCTTTAGTCCCTTTAGCTTTTGCCATAAGGATCGTATCATCTGAATATCTAAGGTTATTGATATTTCTCCCGGCAATATTAATTCCAGCTTGTAATTCATCCAGTCCAGCGTTTCTCATGATGTACTCTGCATGTAAGTTAAATGAGCAGGGTGACAAAATACAGCCTTGACGCACTCCTTTCCCTATTTGGAACCAGTCCGTTGTTCCATGTCCAGCTCTGACGGTTGCTTCTTGAACTGCACACAGGTGTCTCAGAAGGCAGGTCAGATGGCCTGGTATTCCCATCTTTTGAACAAATTTCCACAGTTTGTTGTGATCCACACAGCATAGCTTTAGCACAGTCAGTGAAGCAGAAGTAGATGCTTTTTCTGGAACTCCCTTGCTTTTTCGATGATCCAATGGATGTTGGCAATTTGATCTCTGGTTCTTCTGTCTTTTCTAAATCCAGCTTGAACATCTGGAAGTTCTCAGTTCACGTACTGTTGAAGGATACATAACATTATTAGTTGCTAAATTCAGATTCATTTTTAAAACAAGATTGTCAATGGGGTAAAAGGTATGTTGTGATCCTTGAGTCGGCCCTGGCCATTCCAGCTTAGACTAGTCAACGGTCAGAGCTTGTAAATGGAAATGTGATAAGCAGGAAGCTAACCCTGCAGGTGGGGAGATGACCAGTGGATCTACATCACAGACGGCCAAGGACGCAGCTAAGGCCAGTTGTCATGGGCAGAACTGTGTCCCTCCCCAAATCAGGGGCCGGAGTCCTGACCCCCTGCACCCCAGATGTGACTGAATTTGGAGATGGGGACTGTCAAGGGTTGATTAAGGTAAAATGTGGTCACCGGAGTGGGTCCTAATCCCACACGACTGGTGTCCTTATAAGAAGAGAAGGTTAGGGCACGACGCACACACAGAGGGATGGCCCTGTGTGGACACGTGGAGAAGACGGCCGTCTACACACCAAGGAGAGAGGCCTCGGGAGAGACCAGCCCTGCTCTCACCAGCTCAGGTTCCAGCCTCCGGGACGGGAGGCAGTGAATGTCTGCTGTGGAAGCCTCCTGCGGCTGTGGAATGTTACAACAGCCCTAGCAAACACTCAGCCTGGGGACCTGATTTATTGATGTATTTCCAGCCAATCTCAAGCCAAACGTTTTTCAGCTCCCCCCTCTTTTCTTTGCGTGAAATGCCAAGCCTTCGGCTCCTAATTAACCTGGTGAAGATGGACACCAGACACTCCAAGGCAAAGATCCGAGATGCACATACGAGCTCTTAGCTTGACGCATGGATGCGTCAGTCGGTCGACGCTGATTGCGCGTCTCTCCACCTCTTTCTGGCTTTCCCCCCATGGAAGCTTATTGGCCTTCCCATGGAACGTTAGGGGTCGGGGGAGCAGAAGGGCAGAGAGGAGCTCTTGGCCACAGGGCAACCTCAATGCTGCATCTCAGTGTAGGGAATCCAACCGATGTGAGCTATTCTCAAGAGCCATTCCTGGCCACAGCACATGCAATTTTCAAACCAGATGCAGTTTTTCACTTACTCATCTGTTTCTCTGCCTGGACACTCGGCCTGCCGACCTGATTTATTGATGTATTTCCAGCGCCTGGCCTGGTGCCTGGCGTAAAGTGGCTCAACGTGATCATGTCTATTGAATAAATGAATGGAATGGGTAAAAACAGCAACGTCTCATGGTTGTCATATCATCCGTCAAAGTTAGAGTGATTTTTAAGGAGGTGTCAGGGAGAAAGAAAAAGCTTTCCCAACTGCGATGAGATCATTCACTCATTCAAGGAAAGAGCTCAGACAACACACCCGTTTCTTGGGCTGCCTCTTGGGGCCGTGGGGGCAGGCTCTGGATGGCACAGCCTCTCAGCTTTATCCTTGTTCCTAAGTCAGCACTCGTGGAGTCCAAATTCCCAACAGATACTCATCTTTGAGACTTGGGAATGAGATATCAGAATTCCCCAAACCCTAATTACCCTGTATTTCTCCAAACACTATAGTTATATGATTTCAATAATGATGGACTCTAATAAGCAGGTTCAGCGGTTTTCTGTAAAAAAAATAAAATCATATACTTGTAGCTTTTGATTATCATAAACTAATAGATTTTTATGATAATGCATATTTTAATAGTGTGTGGAAAGGATCTCTATCTGATGTAGACACTGGGTAACAGAAAACAGGAAAAGAAGGGGCTATTAGCAAATCACAAATGCCAATTAAAAACCATTTTAACGTGGGTGGACCTTGAGATCGTCATGCTACGTGAAGTTAAGTCAGGGCAAGACAGATACCGGATGATACCATTTATACATGGAATCCAAGAAAACATGATACAGAGGAACTTATTTACAAAACAGGAAGAGACTCACAGGCCAAGAAAACAGATTTATGGTTACCAAAGGGGAAAGATGAGATGGATAAATTAGGAGTTTGAGATCAAAATATACACACTGCTGCTGCTGCTAAGTTGCTTCAGTCGTGTCCGACTCTGTGCGACCCCACAGACGGCAGCCCACCCGGCTCTCCCGTCCCTGGGATTCTCCAGGCAAGAACACTGGAGTGGGTTGCCATTTCCTTCTCCAATGCATGAAAGTGAAGAGTGAAAGTGAAGTCACTCAGTCGTGTCCGACTCTTAGTGACCGCGTGGACTGCAGCCCACCAGGCTACTCCATCCATGGGATTCTCCAGGCAAGAGTATTGGAGTGGGTGCCATTGCCTTCTCCGCATATACACACTTCAGTTCAGTTCAGGTCAGTCGCTCAGTCGTGTCTGACTCTTTGCGACCCCATGAATCACAGCACGCCAGGCCTCCCTGTTCATCACCATCTCCCAGAGTTCACTCAGACTCATGTCCATCGAGTCCGTGATGCCATCCAGCCATCTCATCCTCTGTCGTCCCCTTCTCCTCCTGCCCCCAATCCCTCCCAGCATCAGAGTCTTTTCCAATGAGTCAACTCTTCCCATGAGGTGGCCAAANGCCTATCCTTTACCATCTCCTGGAGTTTGTCCAAGTTCACGTTCATTGCATCGGTGATGCCATCCAGCCATCTCATCCTCTGTCATCCCCTTCTCCTGCCCTCAATCTTTCCCAGCATCAGGGACTTTTCAAATGAGTCAGTTCTTCGTATCAGGTGGCCAAAGTATTGGAGCTCCAGCTTCAGCATCAGTCCTTCCAATGAATATTCAGGACTGATTTATTTTAGGATTGATTGCTTTGACCTCCTTGCTGTCCAAGGGACCCTCAGGAGTCTTCTCTAGTACCACTGTTTGAATGCATCAGTTCTTTGGGACTCTGCCTTCTTTAGGGTCTGGCTCTCACAACCCTACATGACCACTGGGAAGACCATACACTTGACTGTACGGGCCTTTGTCAGTAGGGTAATGCCTCTACTTTTCAATATAATATGTTCATTAATTAATTAATTAATAGTTATTAAACCTCTACAGGTGTTTATCACAATTCTGTGGTGGGGATATAAACCAAGAAAGACAGAAATGGTCCCTCCCCACCTTTCATTTTATTGGAAGACACAGAATAAGAATTAAATACAGTTTTAAAGTTACACACTTGAGCGACTGCATGGAAAAATCCATGAAGTCACTGTGACCTAGAATAACAGCAGGATCTTCTAAAGCATTAGAGTTTAAGCTGAGATTTAAAACAGGACAAGGGGAAATATATTGCTTAATTCCCACCAGTTCAGCACTAGATGAATTTTCCTGCAAAACTGTGTCTACTTGTGTGTGTGTGTGTGTGTATGTAAGGATAAGATGAAATATGAAATATAGGAATATAAAATAAATTGGGTTCAAGAAAGAATTCAAACAAACAAGAATTCAAGAGAGTCAAATAAAATAAAATAAAGAGTAACAAAATCTATATATATTTGCTGAAAAAAACTCATGAAAATTAGGTAGAAATGGCATGGAGGATACTATATTAGCAATTTATATGATTAAAAAAAGATTATCTCTTTTTTGGGGGGAGTATAACTGCTTCATAATGTTGTATCAGTTTCTGCTGTACAACAAAGTGAATCACCCATAGGTAAACACACATCCCTCCCTTTCAACCTCCCTCCCGTTCTCCCCATCCCATCCATCGAGGCCAACACAGAGGACCAGCTAAGCTCCCTGTGCTACATAGCAGGTTCCCACTAGCCATCTGTTTTATATATGTCAGTGCATTTGTCTTGATGAAGACTGAACACTCAGAAATATCAGAACTCTCCAGTCACCACCTTCATTCTAAAGAAATAACTGGCATTGACTGGCTTGTTAAGAAGAAAGAGGCACAAATGTGGAAGCTATCTGTAAGGGTGAGTAAAAAAAAAAAATCCAACTACTATTTTCATTTACATAAGACAACAAAGATTTCCTTTTAATACTTACTGACATTCATGTCATTTTATTCATTGACAAAATATGCTGCGTAGGTTGTGTTTTGTTAACGAGATTTAATTTCAGCTGCAATATTGTTGGTGGTTTAGTCACTAAGTTGTTTCCAACTCTTGCAACCCCATGGACTGTAGCCCACCAGGCTCTTCTGTCCATGGGATTTCCCAGGCAAGAATACTGATTGACGTACTCCTTTTCCTATTTGGAACCAGTCTGTTGTTCCATGTCCAGTTCTAACTGTTGCTTCCTGACCTGCATACAGATTTCTCAAGAGGCTGGTTAGGTGGTCTGGTATTCCCATCTCTTTCAGAGTTTTCCACAGTTTATTGTGATCCACACAGTCAAAGGCTTTGGCATAGTCAGTAAAGCAGAAATAGATGTTTTTCTGGAACTCTCTTGCTTTTTCCATGATCCAGCGGATGTTGTCAATTTGATCTCTGGTTCCTCTGCCTTTTCTAAAACCATATGTAAAATAGATAAACAACAAGGACCTAGGTATACCACAGGGACCTGTACTCGGTATCTTATAATAGCCTATAATGGAAAATTGTATCGCTTGGTTGTATACCAGAAACTAATACTACTTTGTAAATCAACTATTCTTCTATTTAAAAAATAAATTATCAAAAAAATTTAAAGATAATTCCACAAATATATGATACTTAAAAGATTAATTGCTCTGTCTGACAGTCTTGCGCCTTTGTTTTATAACAAATATTCCAGTCATAATAAAACTTCTTCCACTTGATGTTAGTCAGATAGTAAGGAGTCCAGAGCATTATTCAGGTTGAGCAAGAGAAGAGTACCAGTTGCTTTTTAAATTATGATAAGATACATAGAACGTAGAGGTTACCCGCTCAGCCCTTCCTATGTGTATAACTCAGTGGCATAAATTATATTCCCATTGTTGTACAACCATCCCCACTACCCATCTTCAGAACATTTTCATCTTCCTGGACTGGAAACCTGTCCCCATTAAACACTCGCTCCCCATTCCCATAGCCCTGTTCTGGGTCTCGACTATTCTACTTTGTGTCTTTATGGATTTAACTCATCTAAAAGATGCTTATTTCTTGGAAGAAAAGCTATGACCAACCTAGACAGCATATTAAAAAGCAGAGACATTACTTTGCCAACAAAGGTGCATCTAGTCAAGGCTATGGTTTTTCCAGTGGTCATGTATGGATGTGAGAGTTGGACCATAAAGAAGTCTGAATGCTAAAGAATTGATGCTTTTGAACTGTGGTGTTGGAGAAGACTCTTGAGAGTCCTGTGGACTACAAGGAGATCCAACCTGTCCATCCTAAAGAAAATCAACCCTGGATATTCATTGGAAGGACTGATGCTAAAGCTAAAGTTCCAATACTTTGGCTACCTGATGCAAAGAACTGACTCCTTGGAAAAGCCCCTGATGCTGGGAAAGATTGAAGGCAGGAGAAGGGGACGACAGAGGATGAGATGGTTGGATGGCATCACTGACTCAGTGGACGTGAGTCTGAGCAAGCTCCGGGAGCTGGTGATGGACAGGGAAGACTGGCGTGCTGCAGTCCATGGGGTTGAAAGGAGTCAGACACAACTGAGTGACTGCCCTGATTGACTGGCTGAGGAACCTCCTGTGTGTGGAGTTCTTCCTTTTGTACAGGCATATTTCACTTAGCCTCATATCCTCAAAGTTCGTTCACAAGGTCACTTTCCCCCAGCTTTTTCTCTCTTGTGGTTGATTTCTAATCTCACAGTGTTGTGGTCAGAAAAGATGCTTGATATGATTACAGTTTTCTTAAATTCGCCAAGGCTTGCTTTGTGGCCTCCACTGTGATCTGTCCTGGAGAATATCCCATGTGCACTTGAGAAGAAAGTGCATTCTGCTGTTTGGAGATAGAACACTACAGATATCCCTTAAGTCCATCTGGCCTAATGTGTCATCTCAGTCATCTGGCCTTACTGATTTTCTGTGTGGATGTTCAGTTCATTGATGTAAGTGGGATGTTAAAGTACCCCACTATAATTGTGTTACTGTTGATTTCTCCTTTTATACCTGTTAACATTTGCCTTATATACTTAGGTGCTCCTGTGTTGGGTATATATATATTTACAATTATTCTATCTTTTTCTTGGATTGATCCCTTGATTATTATGTACTGTCCTCTGTCTTTTGTAACAGCCTTTATTTTAAAGCCTATTTTGTCTGATACGAGTATTGCTACTCCAGCATTCTTTCGATTTCAGTTGTCAATAGAATACCTGTTTCCATCTCTATGAGGTCATTTTTTTGTGGCTAAACTGCATCTGCTTCACAAAACCATAGCTTACAGTGAATATTGAAACAGTGAGACGTGGCACAAGGTATTATCGGGTGGGACTCAGACCACACGACGCTGAGACCCCTGGGAAAGTCTAACAGCCTCGCACAGAATCGCACGGTCAAGTCACCAGTTTAAGGACTTGTTCGTTCCTTAGAACACCACGCACAGCATGTGTGTGAAGTGCCCTGTGTGTATAAACTCAATCATATTTACTTTATTCATGAGAACAACTCCCCCGGCAGAGACAGGGCCCTGGGCAGGCGCTTACAATGTGCCACAGCCATAAGCCAGACTGGCTCCGTGGTGGCTGAGTGTGGCCCCTGTGCTTCTGACCTGGTTCCTGAATGTCAGCCTTATCCTTCAGCTCCACATGAGAGCGCTTCCTGCCCTTGCTTTTTTTTTTTTTTTTCAAGCATATTAAAAAGCAGAGACATTACTTTGCCAACAAAGGTGCATCTAGTCAAGGCTATGGTTTTTCCAGTGGTCATGTATGGATGTGAGAGTTGGACCATAAAGAAGTCTGAATGCTAAAGAATTGATGCTTTTGAACTGTGGTGTTGGAGAAGACTCTTGAGAGTCCTGTGGACTACAAGGAGATCCAACCTGTCCATCCTAAAGAAAATCAACCCTGGATATTCATTGGAAGGACTGATGCTAAAGCTAAAGTTCCAATACTTTGGCTACCTGATGCAAAGAACTGACTCCTTGGAAAAGCCCCTGATGCTGGGAAAGATTGAAGGCAGGAGAAGGGGACGACAGAGGATGAGATGGTTGGATGGCATCACTGACTCAGTGGACGTGAGTCTGAGCAAGCTCCGGGAGCTGGTGATGGACAGGGAAGACTGGCGTGCTGCAGTCCATGGGGTTGAAAGGAGTCAGACACAACTGAGTGACTGCCCTGATTGACTGGCTGAGGAACCTCCTGTGTGTGGAGTTCTTCCTTTTGTACAGGCATATTTCACTTAGCCTCATATCCTCAAAGTTCGTTCACAAGGTCACTTTCCCCCAGCTTTTTCTCTCTTGTGGTTGATTTCTAATCTCACAGTGTTGTGGTCAGAAAAGATGCTTGATATGATTACAGTTTTCTTAAATTCGCCAAGGCTTGCTTTGTGGCCTCCACTGTGATCTGTCCTGGAGAATATCCCATGTGCACTTGAGAAGAAAGTGCATTCTGCTGTTTGGAGATAGAACACTACAGATATCCCTTAAGTCCATCTGGCCTAATGTGTCATCTCAGTCATCTGGCCTTACTGATTTTCTGTGTGGATGTTCAGTTCATTGATGTAAGTGGGATGTTAAAGTACCCCACTATAATTGTGTTACTGTTGATTTCTCCTTTTATACCTGTTAACATTTGCCTTATATACTTAGGTGCTCCTGTGTTGGGTATATATATATTTACAATTATTCTATCTTTTTCTTGGATTGATCCCTTGATTATTATGTACTGTCCTCTGTCTTTTGTAACAGCCTTTATTTTAAAGCCTATTTTGTCTGATACGAGTATTGCTACTCCAGCATTCTTTCGATTTCAGTTGTCAATAGAATACCTGTTTCCATCTCTATGAGGTCATTTTTTTGTGGCTAAACTGCATCTGCTTCACAAAACCATAGCTTACAGTGAATATTGAAACAGTGAGACGTGGCACAAGGTATTATCGGGTGGGACTCAGACCACACGACGCTGAGACCCCTGGGAAAGTCTAACAGCCTCGCACAGAATCGCACGGTCAAGTCACCAGTTTAAGGACTTGTTCGTTCCTTAGAACACCACGCACAGCATGTGTGTGAAGTGCCCTGTGTGTATAAACTCAATCATATTTACTTTATTCATGAGAACAACTCCCCCGGCAGAGACAGGGCCCTGGGCAGGCGCTTACAATGTGCCACAGCCATAAGCCAGACTGGCTCCGTGGTGGCTGAGTGTGGCCCCTGTGCTTCTGACCTGGTTCCTGAATGTCAGCCTTATCCTTCAGCTCCACATGAGAGCGCTTCCTGCCCTTGCTTTTTTTTTTTTTTTTCCTGTGAAAAACAGAGTCCAACTACCATGCAATTTATTTCTGCATTGCAAACCTGAGAAATATGAAAGCACCATGGGAAAAAAACTGCTGTATTAATTTATGGCAGCAATTCTTGAGATAAAATACGGCACTAGAGTCATAGCTTTTATGACTCCGCAGTAAAAGTTAACACAGACAACAATGGTCTTCTGTTTAATTCTCTTCCAACTCTACAGACATAATTCTCCCTTCACCTGCATCACACTTTCCTGTGGTTTTCACAGGAGACACACCTCCTCTTCTAAGAGTCCCTGTACCTGCCAGGATGCACAGCCAGTGAAAGAAGAAGGATCCAGTAAACGGTCCAGTGGGAGTGGACTGGACTGAAGTAGGCAGCAGGCTGGGTGTGCTCAGTGAGGTGACTTTCAGCCCCTTCCTGCTTGACCATGGCAGCTGCCTGCTGTGAGAGCACTCTGATTTTCTCATGGCAAGCCTGGCAGTTACCCCAGGCTTTCACCATGCCCATAATGATGTTCTCTGTGGCCGTGAAAGGCAGCTCCTGCAGAACGCGCTGCTTGGTTACATTGGGGTATCCCACCAATCCTTCAGAAATGTTCTGCAACGTATTTAATACAGTATCTGCAGTGAGAAGGGCTTCCCTCATAGCTCAGTTGGTAAAGAATCCACCTGCAATGCAAGAAACCCCGGTTCGATTCCCGGGTTGGGATGATCCCCTGGAGAAGGGATAGGCAACCCACTCCAGTATTCTTGGCTTCTCTTGTGGCTCAGCTGGTAAAGAATCTGCCTGCAATGCGGGAGACCTGGGTTCAGTCCCTGGGTTGGGAAGATCCCCTGGAGAAGAGACTGGCTACTCACTCCAGTACTCGTGCCTGGAGAATCCCAGGGACAGAGGAGCCTGGTGGGCTGTAATCCATGGGGTCACAAAGAGTTGGGACACGACTGAGCAACTTTCACTTTCTGCGGTGAGAAATGCCTCATCCAGACAGACTCGTCAGTTGGCACGGTCATCGGGTGTGCGTTCACACCGCTGCACAGAGGCTGCCTGCAGGGGGCCCTGACGAGGGTCATCGGGAGACGGGCCAGGCTGCGGCACTGCTCTGAGCGTGCAGGCTTCTGCTGGGAAGTGTTGCACCTGAGCTGATCTGCTGTTTTTCAGAGGGTTCCTCCAACTCCTTGAGGTTTGCCAGGAGTCGTTTGTCGGCACAAATGCACCGATGCCCCCAAGCGAGTCAGCACAGAGAGCACCTCAACATTTACTTTCTGAGTATAGATCTGCCCCGTGATAATGAAAGCCCTCTTGAATCCTGCCTTTTCTGTCACCATCTTGTCAAGCTGCTCTCCCTTTTGATCATCTCACTCGGAGAGCTGCAGGGAGCTGGCCTGGGTGCTGGTGGCGCCCTTCACGCCTTGGAAGCACAGCTCATCCCGGACACGCTTCAGATTGTGGAGATCCATGCCCAGATCCTGAATCCAGAGACAGCAACATTTCCCAACTGTGGCCAGCTGAGCAGGCTGGAAACGTGTGAAACCTAAGGTGGGAAGCTCGACTCGTTCCTTGGCAAAGTCAGCAAGCTGAGAGATCACCCTGGCAAGCTTTGGCAAAAGCAGGTCAAATGCATTTCTAAGATCAGGTCTGTATTGTCTCCCACATAGCAAGGGGTGGCGCCAGGATGGATAATGGCAGCAGTGGCTTTGGGGCAGCAGTGGGCAAACGTGTGCACATGGGCCATCACAGCACGTGGTAACTGCTTCTTCTCCTCAGCTGCCATCTTGAAGTCGGGGTTGTCCAGGTTATATTTCACCCCCTGGATTTGTTCATCTGTGTTACTCAAACCCAGTGTCTGCTTGGCCTCCGCCAGCCACAACCAGAGCTGCTCCCAGGTCTGAAGTTTGTACCTGTTACTAAACACGAAGCACTACTCCGGGCTGGAATAACAGGAGGCAAGCAGCGAGTGGTAGCTGCCGTGCCTGCAGGCCGCCTCCTGCCCGCCACGGTCACCCCTCCACCGCCATCCCAAACTCTGCAGCCCGCGGCAGCTGCCTGCCCTTGCTTTTGACCTGTTCAGTGAATTCCTTCCAACCAGTAACCTCTTCATGTCGACTATTTGATTCTCCAAAGAGAATCCTTTTCCCTTTGTCTCCATGTATTGACTGTTTTTTCTCACTATTTGGCGTTGGCTAAAGTGTAACTTTCCTGAGAAATTGTGGGAAGGAATTCCTGCCTGGAAACCCAGTGGACAGTGTCCCCCCCTGCGGCTTCAAGAAGCTGCCACAGCTTCCGGTCATGTGTTCTGAAGGTCAGGGAGCAGCCAGGAGGAAGAACCACGAGACTTTCTCCCCACACTGTCCTCCTGACAGAGCAGGAGAAGAGAGGTGAAAGTTGTCAGTCGTGTCCGACTCTCTGTGACCCCATGGGCTGTGGCCTGCCAGGGACTCTCCAGGCAAGAATACTGCAGAGTGGAGCCATTCCCTCCTCCAGGGGATCTTCCCAACCTGGGGACTAAACCCGGGTCTCCTGCATTGCAGGCAGATTATTTACCATCTGAACCGCTCGGGAAGCCTGATGACAGAGAGGGAAGCCCCACAAATGCCTGCACTGTCTCTTACGTGTGTTGACGAGATTAGGGTCCAGTCACTCTCTTAGCCTTTCAGGGGCAAAGGGCAATGAGATGTCAGAAGACCCAGCTGAATCCTGACTCTCTCCAGGGTGGATGGGCATGGCGCGGACGAAAGGGACCACCTCGGGTGATGATCTGTTGCTAATGTTGAGTCTCTCAGTTGTTTTTGACTTTTTGCGACCCCATGGACTACAGCACGCCAGGCTTCCCTGTCCTTCACTATCTCCCTCAGTTTGTTCAGACTCATGTCCATTACGTTGCTGGTGCCATCGAAACATCTCATCCTCTGTCATCCCCTTCTCCTACCGCCTTTGATCTTTCCCAGCATCAGGGTCTTTTCCAATCAGTCAGCTCTTCACATCAGGTGGCCAAATTATTGGAGCTTCATTTTCAGCATCAGTCCCTCCAATGAATATTCAGGACTGATCTCCTTTAGGATGGACTGGTTGGATCTCCTTGCAGTCCAAGGGACTCTCAAGAGTCTTCTCCAACACCACAGTTCAAAAGCATCAGTCCTTTAGCATTCAGCCTCCTTTATGGTCCAACTCTCACCTCCGTACATGACTACCGGAAAAACCATAGCGTTGACTAGATGGACCTTTGTTGGCAAAGTGATGCCTCTGCTTTTTAATATGCTGAGGTTTGTCATAGCGTTTCTTCCAGGAAGCAAGCGTCTTCTAATTTCACGGCTGCAGTCATCATCTACAGTGACTTTGGAGCCCTAGAAAATAAAGTCTGCCACTGTTTTAATTTTCTCCTCATCTACTTGCTGTGAATAATAGCGATCGCCCTATCCAACTTGCATAACCCTCAAAGCCACCCTATGAGGTGGTTCTATCGTCTTCACTTTAGGGATGAGGAAATCGAGGCCCAGAGAGGTCAAGCAACTTGTCTAAGAATCCACAGCCATGGCACAAAAAAGCAGAGCCGAGACTGGAACTAGTCCACCGGGCTCCAGAGCCTACGTTTGTAACTGCTGTGCAAAAGTGCCTTTCAAAGAGCGGCCTGATGACTGGCCTGGGCAGGGAGCCAGTGGGACCTCGAGGGCAGTCACCTCTCATCTCCATCCACGGGCCTCACAGTGTCCCACTGTGATTATTCCCGTCTACAGGTGAAGAGGCTGAGGCTTAGCGTGGGTATGGACCTCACCCGAGGTTAAGGTAGAGGTCAGCGCTGGGGTCCCAGCTGAGCCCTCAGAGAGTCTGAACTACCTCCCTGTACCGTTCTTCCTCCAATTGCTGGGTGTTTTTATTGGATCGGCTCTGTCTGAAGCACATAATGAAGTTGTCAAGAGAAGCAAGTTGCAAGGAGTTTATGACTTGCTTTTAAAATATAATTACACAGATGCAAGAAACAGAAGTCTTCATGCTTGTGTGGGAGCCCTGAGATCCTCGAGGAGCTCGTGCCTCCCTGGGAGTGGCACTACTGGGGCAATGCCAGGGAGAGGCTCACAGACCCTCCATGGGCGCCAGACTTAGTGCCTTGGTGGCCCTGCACTGGTCTAGGGATTTTGTCCCCAGTTTTGGGGGCCTGGGGACTCTTTCTGATGTAACATCACAATAACTGGCTTTAGAGTCAGTTTGGGGTTAGCCCCAGCTTCTACTGAATCATGAACTGCGGGCATTGGGCCAGTAATCTGGTACCTCCACGTCCCAGCATTCATCTCCGTGAAAGGAAGGATACACTGAGGAGGATTCAGAGAGGCTCTATGAGTAAGGGGTTCCCTGTAGATGCTCTGTACAGGCGATTTTCTCCTTCAGGCTCCTGGGGATGCATGTGCACTGACCAAGCTCCCGACAGGCTCAGCCGTGGACCAGAACTGCAGCTAACTGGTTGACTATGGGAAACAGAGTTGCCATGGAAACGGCGCCGCAGGCCTGTGATCTTCCCTGGCCGCCGGCCCCTGGGCCCTCAGTTTCCCCCTGTGTGTAGTGGGAAGGCTACAGGAGCAGCCACGTGGGAAATGACTTCCAGAGCTAAATAGACAAAAACAGTCTTCCTTCTTTTCCTTCCTCCTTGTTTGCCAGCCATAGCCCACCTCTGATTTCTACCCCATTGGCAGGGATACGTGGGAAAGCCAAATAGGGTTGGTTCTAATGGTTAAAGTCATGGAGCTAGTGAAGCCCAGGGCCCCCGCCTCCTCTGCAGGGGACAGGATCACTGGGACAGCACTGAGACCCACTGATGAAATGCTTAGTCCTTGGCGGTGCCTTCAAGAGACCATTCCTTCTCGCAAGCATAGTGGCCAGATCAGCAGTTAAGCCCCCAGTTTACTCAAGGTTCCAGTCCCAGCTCTTCTCAAATTAGCTGGGTGCTGCTGGGCAAATGGTTTTTGCATCTCTGAGCTTCAGCTCCTTCCTCTTGAATGGAGAGCCACAGCCTCCACCAGTTGCCCTCAGCTCGGACCTATGCCCCCCCGTACCCTTCCAACAGTATTGCCTGCCACCATTCAATGGGGCTTCCCTAGTAGTTCAGATGGTAAAGCATCTGCCTGCAATGCAGGAGCCCCAGGTTCAATCCCTGGGTCAGGAATATCCCTTAGAGAAGGAAATGGCGACCCACTCCAGATTCTTGCCTGCAGAATTCCATGGAGAGAGGAGCCTGGTGGGCTACAGTCCATGGGGTCGCAAAGAGTCAGACACGACTGAGCAACGAACACACACACACACACACACACACGATTCATTAGGTTGCTTTGCACATTCTAAAGACTTGGAATGCACTCAGATCTCTGTGACTGAGGCCAGGCCACACACTCATCTCACAGGAACCCTCCTCCCAAGCCCCTTACATTTCTAGACAGGGCAGGTGGCCCAGGCCACGCTCAAAGCGGACGTCTTCATCATCTGGAGAGTCAAGCTGGCAGGCACATTTGTGAAAACATAACTCTGGCCACAGTGAAAAAAAAAAAAAGAAAATCTCCATACCTGTACCCCTAATATTTTATTAACTTTTAATAGAAAAATTGGAGAGAAAACATTTTCCATGTTCTTTGTTTTCCTGACTGAGCCTCTGAAATATTTTTCAGGTAGATAATTCTGGGAAAGAGTTTAGTTGAGTGATATAAATTACTACATTGAAATGTCATCTGAGCTTCCTGAAAGCAATTTTCCATGGTTTGTTCTTGCCTAGGTTTTATTAAAGTAACATTGGTGGGGGGTTTTCCACTAATGATAAAAAAGGATGTACATTCATGATAAAGTATCTGGATAGCACAAAGAAGAAAGTGAAAACTACCCACAGTTCCCCTCAAAGACAACCACTGCCAACAGGCTGACGTTAACTCTCCAGGAGTATCTATGTACGGGCATATATAGAGAAACATAAAAGAACTGGATACAGCAACAGTGTTTTCAAATATGGACATATGTTTCCTTTTAGAAACTCCAGACTATAATTGAATTTTAGTTTTCCAAAATATTTCATCTCATGTAAAACTCATTTTACTAAAATTTTATCAGTTTGATTAATAATATTTAGAATTTTTCAGAGACAAGATAACAAATTTTACATAATACATACTTTATCTAAACACAGTTATTTTTAAAAAAAATGGGTTCACACTGTATATTCTTGTGTGTAACTTATTTTTTCCCATTTAAAAAATTAGGGTATAAATAACATATTAATGTACAGTTCTGGGGACTTCCCTGGTGGACCACTAAGACCAGATGCAGCTGAATAAATAAATAATAAAGTAAAAATAAAATATCCAGAAAATGTACAGTTGTGTGAGAGCTGACCAGCACGTGTGGTCATGTAATTACCATTACAATCAGGGTAAGGAATTTCGCCTGTCATTTGATGGTCATCTAAATATACCATCGAGCTTTCTGTCATTTGCAGGGCAATGATTTAACCCGTCTTTTTTGTTTTTTGCTGGTCACTAGAGGTTGTTTACCGCTTTCCTCTTACTGATTCGGCAATCTGAAAGAATGAAATGAATGAATGAAAGCGACTGAAATCGGGGATTCTCATTTTCCTGCCACTCTACCAAATGGTCTGGGCTTCTCCCTCCTCTGCTTGGAAAACTGCACATCCTGAGACCCAGCCCAGATGTTTCCCTCTGTGAAGCCCTCATGATGCCAGATGGAGTTGGTTCCCCCTCTTCTGTGTTCCCAGGACACTTGGTCACACACTCTATAGGACCGGCATTGTGATAGTCAGTTTCTCTTCCCCACTCCAGGCTGTGAGCTGGGCGAACACTGACACTTTGTCAGTCTCCTGTTCCCCACATCTAGTCCGTGCCTGGTCCACAGTGCTCTGTAAACGTTCATGAGATGAGTGAACAGCTTGCCCTGTGGACAAGTTCAATATTGTGCTGATTTCTTAGGATGCAGGTACCTTCTGAGCATGGCTGCAATATGAATTCAGCTGGTAACTTGGGGAGAGCTGGATCCTTACCTCTGTTCCAGACCCAGGATCGGGGTACAAATTCATATTTATATGGAGTCATTCAAATATTTATTGAATGAACAAATACATGAATGAAAGGTGTGGTCCTGGACTTCTTAGCACCTGTTCTTGGTAAGCTCACAACCGGGACTCAAGGAAACCACCTCAGAAGACTTCACACGTCCCCTCCCCCCCATGCAGCCTTTTCTTAACGGGGTACCCTGGTGGCTTAGACTCAGCCAAACAGTGGCCAGCATCACTTGGCAACAATGCCCAGACACTTCAGCTTGTGATCCAGGAGACGGACCTTGAGTGGCGAGCGCCTGCTTTATTTAAAGTACACTTATAAAAAATAAGTAAATAAAGTACACTTATTAATATCTGTATCTGCAAAGTCTAGCACAGGACTTGGTGCATAGAAGGCATTTTTAAACGTTTGAGCAAGGATGACATATGGATATGAAAAGGATAACAATGAGAAAGATAAAAATGCCCGTCATTCGCTGAGTACTTCCCGAGTCAGGCTCCTGACTAGGTGGCTCCCTACACATTCCGTTTCTTAGAACAGCCCTGGGGTGGGTCTGTATCATTCATTCCCCCATCTTGCAGGCGGGCTCCCCCGTGGCTCAGGCCCACACTGCGGGGAGAAGCGTCTGCTGGAAGTTGAAGCTGGAGGGTCTGGCTCCAAAGTTTGCCTTCTCGGCGCAGCGACCAGGAGCGTCCACATCACGCTGCCACCTCTGTCCCTCCGGGTGCTGCAGGTGAAGCTCGGTAAGGGGTCTTGCGTTGAGACCGCGTCCTTCCGAGTCGTGCAAGGATGGGTTCCTGGGCGGCTCCGGAGGCCTGTGCGCAGGCTGCGAGCCGGTGACTTGCAGCGGGGCGCGCTCTACCATCAGGTGTGTATGCAGCGTTGACCTTCGGGAAGTGTCCGGCTCAGAACCTGACGCCAGTGGACGCTCGATGACGACCTTTGGTGAAACCCCGCGGCTGTCAGGGGAGATCTGTAGACAGCCCTAGGCGGAAGATCCGGCCCGGGACGCGGCACAGACCCGGGACCCGGGAGCCCAGAGCCTCGGCTCGGCAACGGCGCACCCACTTGGGCGGGGCTCGTGCGGGGCTCGACAGCGGCCCACCCACCTGGGAGGGGTTTGGGGGCGGGGCTCTGAGTGGGGCTTGGGGCGGGGTCTCGGGCGGGGTTTGGGGCGTGGCTCCGGTCGGACCCAGCCAATCTGAGCCCGAGAGGTCAGCCCGAGGAGGCGGTGGCACTTGCGCACTCGGCCACCCCCGCGCGCCTCTCCAGGGCTGGGGGACGGGGCGGGGCGTGCCGGCGGCGCTCGGCGCTGACGCTGCGCCGACGCGCCCGACGTCGGGCACGTTGACGCCGGCGACGCGCCGCCGGGCCCGCTCCTCCTGCGCTCCGCCAGTGTCCGGCCGCGGGCCGGCCTCAGTGACTGGGGGCGGCGGGCCCGGGGCCGCGGGGCCGCGGAGCGCGGGGCGCGGGGCGGGCGGCGGGCGGCGGGCTGCCTTCGTCGGGCCCGGAGCTCGCCTGGAGCGAGCAGCCGCCCGCGGAACGTCCTCGCCCGCTCCCGCCGGCGAGCAAGGTAAGGCAGCGGGGCACCGAGGCAGGGTCGGGGCGAAGCGGGGCCCCGGGCGGCGCACGGCTGCTTCATGTCAGCGCCCCCGGGAGCGGGGGGCGCTGCCCAGGGGGATCCCCGGCGGACGGGCTCGCGGGGCCGTGCGCCGCTCCCCCCTCCCACAGCCACCTCCCTGACCCCAGCGCCAGGTGACCCAGCGCTGGGCGCGGGGACGAGGACTCGGGGCCGCAGGAAACCGCGGGCCAGGCCGGGCTCCGTGGAGACCGGTCCCCTGCGCCCTGGGGTCCCCGCCGCTGCCACACCGGGGCGCGGGTGCAAGCCGGGTAGAGCGTCGTTCTCGTCCGGTGCGCGGCCCTGGGCACCTCCGTCCCGGGGGTCCGCCGATCCCGGAGCACCGCCCCTCGCCCCGTCATTACATTTGAGACAGAGCAGCCTCTCGTAGTCTCACCTTTCACTTTTCCTCCCACCCTGTCCATCCATCTCGACCCGCTATATTTCCACCGTGGAATGTTTTTGGGGGGAGGGAGTGGGGTGGCGGGGGGAGAGGCTGTGACCTTACATAAGTGAGGTTGACTGACCAACCATCGGAGTCTTTGCAAAGGCACCTCTCGCAGTCCTTAGCCAGCCTAGTTCCCGTTTAGCGCTCACCAAATCCAGCCCAAGAATCCGGGGAGCTAGTCAGTCCTTCCCCGGAGCTGACTGTACACATTCCTGTAAGATGCCTGATGGGTTTTGTACTTGTCAGTTTTACTGACTGTATGCTCCTTCTGTGCTTTTTCCTGAAACATGATTGGGTGGCACGTGTTTTGGCTTTCTGTCTCCCTCGCCCGTCCCCCCAACCCCCCAACCGGGAAATAAGAAAGGAGGAAAAAAAAAAGGGTTACAGAGCACACTCGTTTTTCAACAAGCAGAACGTACGGCTTTGCAAACAAAATGCCACAGGGTTTGTCCTTTATGTGGGGGCCAGTCTTTTTGGTCTTTACCCCTTCACTGATGATTGTCAGTATTCATGTCTTCATCTTGGGTGTGCCTTGCACTTCGGATAGGCCTGTGTGCATTTTCCCAGCGTACTTCTCTCTACAGAGCCTAACAGTCAGATCTGGAAATAGTAAGGCCTTACATTTATCAGCTCCAGGTAGCTAGAAAGTTGCAGATTTGTAGAAGCCTTTATTTAGAAGCGCCCGATGACAGTGGTCCGGGTCACTTTTTTTCAAGATGATGTGCGAGGTGATGCCGACCATCAGTGAAGCAGAAGGCCCCCCGGGAGGAAGTGGGAGCCAAGGGTCCAGCTCCCCTTCGCAGCCAGATGCGGATTCACATTTTGAACAGTTGATGGTGTCCATGCTGGAAGAGAGGGACCGTCTTCTCGACACGCTGAGAGAGACCCAAGAAACGCTGGCATTAACCCAGGGGAAACTGCATGAGGTTGGTCACGAAAGAGATTCCTTGCAGAGGCAGCTCAATACTGCGCTTCCACAGGTATGGATGACTTTCCCCTGCAGGTTTTTGTCTAAATGCTTTTTTTGGGGGGATGCTGCTATTTTAGATGTGTATTTTGCCATCATCACTTGTGCAGTGGTGGTTCTGTTATTCGTAAGTCACATACAGATAAAGTTCCTGGGGGATTAAACTTCTTAGCTAGAGCAAACTGTGGTGTACAGTTGAGTCCTGTGAAGACACCTTATCGGTCCTGTTCATCTCTTTGGGGGGTCAGCAGAAGGAGCCGCCTAGATTTGGAGGAGCGCTGCAGAGTTTTGGAAAAAAGGGCCACCAAGTCCACCAGTCTCTGCAGTGCCTTCCGCTTTGTTGCCATAAGCCTTTCCCCTCCTGTGTGACTCCGTGGGTTGCAGCACGGATTTCCAGCTTCCTAATGCAGTGTCCTGGACAAATGGAATGGATCTCCCAGGAAGAATATATTTACAGTCTGCCTTTCTCAGCAGCCAGGTGCTTTGTAAGTCAGGTTTGTTTCAGAGGATAGAAGAGGGCTCCTTCGGCCCTTTCTCTTTGGCAGCTGAAGATTATAAAGCTCACAGTCACAGCAAGGGTCTTCATCGAAGGGCATTGCGTTTGGAGCCGTGTCTCCAGGCCTTTTCTTGTGGCGCTGAGTGAGAATCTGATGATAGGTGCAGGGAGGTGTCAGCTGAAGATTGTGAGGTGGTTGGCGCAGTGTGGCGGGAGCCGTGAAGGCTCCTTGGCAGTTTATGGCTGCAGAGGCGCCGTTTGCCTTACTCATGATAGGCGCCTTTATGGTGCCGTCAGATAGACCTGAATGAGCGTGCGTGCCTTCTCTCGTGATGGGTCTGCGGTGGTAAATTAGTAAATGAATAATTACTAGCCTTAATGCATTTCTTGGCTTTCGTCAAGTCTCCTGAAAGACTGATAAGCCAAACATTTGGACTTCCTCTTTAGCAACAGGAATTTGATGGCAGTGCTATGACGTTCCTTCTCTGTCAGACGTGAGAATCATGGAAATGTTTTGCGCATTTGAGTCCTGTACATTACCAGGTTTGTTTGGGCCCAGTGTTATCACCAGTAGCCCTGTCTCTAGGAGATCGTGAAGGACTGGTGTGCTGCAGCCCACGGGGTCACAAAGAGCTGGACGCGACTTAGGCTGCGAAGGACTGCCGGCTTGTGCTTCACTGGGCTTTCGCCGTGGTGTTTGTAAATCTTCTCAGTACTTGGGCGTTCTTCTTTTGTTTTTTCATAATCGTGTTTGTCTTGTAATTTGCGGTGCAGCCGCGGATGCGTACTTTTTTGGAGGGATAAGCGCAGGGACGGAACAGGGCAGGGCTGCAAGATTTGTCTAGGCCAGTCTCGCGCAGTGGAGGTTGTCACGCCAGCAGGGGGACAGTTGCTCAGCTGCTCCGTGGTGTAGCCTGGAAATGCCTTGTTGAGTGAAGAATGCGATGATGTCATCGCTCACCTACTGAGCGCCTGAGTCCAACGTGTTAGAAACGTGGGCACCAGCAAGTAAGCCTTACTTGGATCCTTCCCTTTCTTGGCATCTGTAGTCTGTTTGGTGGCTAATTGTGTGACCAGGTAGGCGTGTGAATTAACTCCTGCCAGATTATGTAGGAAGTAACAATGTACTTAAAAAAACTTTACTGTAACAGAACATAGGTCAGAAAAATTCACATATCATAAGTGTACATTGCAGTGAATTTTTCACCCAGTGAACACACTCTTGTAATTACTGCCCAGACCAAGAAAAGAGCATTCTCAGGCTCCCCAGGAGCCCCTCCCACCTGCTCCCAGCATCTCTCCCAGAGCTAACCGTAGTCTTTTCATCACTGATTAATTTAACATGTTCTTGACTTTATGTGTATGAAAGTAATACGTACACTTTATTTCTTGATTCTTTCACGCGGCATTACCTTCGCAAGCGCTGTCCGTGCAGGTTTGTTTTGTTCTCATCTGCTGTGTAGCCCAGCGTATGAGTGTCCCGTAGGGCTTCCCAGATGGCTCGGTGGTAAAGAACCCACCTACCAACCCAGGAGCCGCAGGAAGATCTCCTGGAGGAGGAAATGGCAACCCACTGCAGATTCTTGCCTACAGAGGAGCCTGGTGGGCGGTACAGTCCGCGGGGTTGCAGGGAGCTGGACACGACTGAGCACACGCCCGTGAGTGTGCCGTAATGTCCTCTTCCTGTGGTCCGTGGGCATCTGGGTCGCTTCTGGGCTTACAGGTGCTGCCCTGAATGTTCTCTCTTGCTGTTTGGTGCGGGTGTGTATGCATTTCTGTTGGGTGTGTTCAGAGGCCTAGCACTGCCGGGGGATGGGGTGTGTTCTGCCCAAGGTGGTGATGATGCGCCCCCGCCGAGTGTGAGCCTCCGCTGGCTCCGCCCCTTGCTGTCTTCGGTTCTGCTGTAGCTGTCGGGGGTGCTGAGCAGTTGCAGCTCCGTGGGGTGGGACCTGCCCATCCCTGTCCATCCCCACACCGCCCACCCACAAGCAGGCAGAGCCGCTGTTTCTCTGGGCGTGGCGCCATGTGCCTACCTTTTTTGAAGAAGTAATTGTCTTTTGCCCATTTTTCAGTTGGATTGTCTGTTTTGTTTCCTGTTGAATTTAGGAGTTCTTTTTGTATACACTGAGTACTTGTATGGCAGGTTGTGTGTTTTTTTTAAACTTTCCTGAGTGTGCTTGCCTTTATTCTCTCTTAGTGGTGTCCTAGTGTGTCCCGGGTGACCAGTCTCTTCAGTAATCTTTAAGGCACCTGTGGCCATTGAAAGATACTAACATGAAGCTGTATGAAGATACTATCTTGTAAAAGCTCTATTGTTTATCTTTTACAATTGGATCTGTAATCCATCTGAGGTTGGTTTTTGTTTATGGTGTGAAATAGAGGCCTTGATTCCTTTTTTTATCTTCTAAGGTATGGGTATCCAGTTGTAATTTTTTTTTTTTAACTATCCTTTCCCCAGTGTCATCTCTGTTGTAAATCAAGTGACTGTAAACGTGTGGGTCTGTTTCTGGACTCCCCTCTGCTTCATTGATCTTGTCTTTTTTGCACAAATGCCTAAATTACTGTTGATTTAGTTAGTATTCATATCTGGTCATTTATATCCTACAGCTGAGTCCTCTTAATCAGTATTGCCTTGGCTAATCTTGACCCTTTGCATTTTCATATAAGTTTTAGAATCCACTTGGCCATCTTTCCCCAGAAAATGCTGGGATTTTAATTAAGGTTGAATTTAAATTGTTGACCAGTGTGGGGAGAAATGACATCTTTTTAATGTTGTTCTTATAATCCATGAACACAATATATATAGCTCTCCATTTTTTTAGATCTTCTTTATCTTAAAAGTTTATAGTTTGCTGTATGTCTTGAACATGTTTAATTAGATATATTTTCAATGCCATTATAAATTACTAATATGTAGAGATAGAATTGATTTTTCTATATTCACTTGCTGAATCCATTTATTTCAAATAATTCTTGTATTTTTTTATGTGTATACAATTATGTCTGCAAATAAGTGCTTTGTTTTTCCCCTTTCCAGCTGTGATAAACCTTCTCTTTTTCTTGCCTTATTGTACTGACTAAGATCTCCAGTACAGTGGTGAACAGAATTTCACCATCACATATGATATTAGCTTTTTGGTAGATATTTTTAGCAAAATATGTAAATTCTCCTGTTGGTTTGATAAGAATTTTTTCTTAGTCATGAACTGAAATTATTACATTAAATTTTCTTAAGTATTTTTCAGCAGGTTTTGAAACAGTCAGGTGATTTTTCTTTTATGTGGTGATTTAACTTTTAAAAAATTTGGTGATTCTAAAACAATCCCAACCTGATCTTGGTGTATTCTTCTTGTTGTTGGACTTTATTTGTTAGTGTTTTATTTAGGATTGTTTCGTGTAAACTCAGAGTCTGTAATTTTACTTTCTTGTACTTCTTCCTTGTTGGTTTTAGTACCAAGGTTATACTAGTCTTATAAAACAAAGTGAAGAGTGTACCTTGTTTACCCCCAGAGTTCCTGTGAGATTGCTGTTTTCTTTCCTAGATTTTTGGAAGAATTGATTGCCAAAACCAGTTGGTTTCATTGTCAGGAGGCTTTTAATTTCAGATTTAATTTTTTTCATGCAAATAAAATTTTCTGACTTTGGGTATCTTCTTGGGTCTGTTTAGGTAAAGCATTTCCCCCCTGCTAGGAATTTGTTGAGGCCAGCAGACTCTGCAGTTAGTAAGTGGACTGTGGTTCAGACCATCTTTCTTATCTGCAAGATGTGTTGGCTCCCCTTTTAAAAATCCCTGATGCTGGTGATTTGTGCTTTGTCTCTTTTCCTTAATCAGTCTGTCTAGTTTCATCAGTTTCATCAGTCCTTTTGGAGAGCCAACTTTCGGGTCTGTTTTTAGGAAACTTCATATTTGTCTTCTGTTTCCGCATTTTCTGCTCCGTTTTCTTTCATCTGCCTTGTGCTTCATTTGCTGTTCTCTTTTTCTGGTTTCTTGGGATAGAGGCTTAATTGATTTTTAGCCTTCCTTCTTTTCCAGTATTTGTGTCTAAGGCTTTAAGTTACTCTCTAAACACAGTTCGCTGCATCCCATAAATTTGAATAAGCCAGATTTTCATTATCTTTTATGTAAAAGTATTTTCTAATTTTCATCATGTTTTTTACAGTTATTATTCATGAAGTTCTTAAAGAAGTATGTCATTTAACTTCCCAGTGTTTGGGGAGGTTTTTCTAGTGACCCTCTTTTATTTCTGGCTTAGTTCCATGAAGAGCCTCATCGTCGTCTTTTTGGGCTACTGGTTTAAACACTGTGGACTGGCTGGTGAACAGCAGGGAGTTGTGTCTTGTGGTCCTGGAGGCGGGGGAGTCCCAGCAGGCGCCACGTCTGCTGAAGCCTGGTTCCTGGTTCCTAGACTGCCCGCTTCTCCCTGTCCTCAGCACGGCAGCCCATTCCCTCCTGCCCCGATCCCCTCCCAGAGTCCCTGCCTCCTAGTATCATCACCGCGTGTGGGGTGAAGTTTGAGGGTACATAAACTGTCAGCCCATTGCAGTCCCTAAGTATTATTTCAGTAATAATCCCTGTATTATTTCAGTCCTTTGAAATAATTCGAGCTTTCCTAATGGCCCAGTATATATTCATTTTGTTATGTGTTCCTTGGGCTCTTGAAAATGACATGTATCAGTGAGAATGCAGTGGCCCATGTTGTATTAATCAGTCAGGTTTGTTAATCATGTAATTCAGATTCTGGTAGCCACGTTGAATCAAGCAGAAATAGGCGAAATTAACTGTAATAAATTTTATTTAAAACACCCAAAATATTACCATTCCAGTGTGTAATCAGCATGATAGAAGCTAATGAAGCATCTTACGTTCTTTTTTTCACACTAAGTCTTCAAAATCCAGTGTGTGTTTCAGGCTTGCAGCACATCTCACTGTGGAGCCAGCTGCGTTTCAGGTGCTTTGTGGCTGCAGGTGACTGCACACCGCGGGCCCCGTTCCCGAGATGTGTCTTTAACGTCTCCCCATTCTGAAGGAGATCAGCCCTGAGATTTCTTTGGAAGGAATGATGCTAAAGCTGAAACTCCAGTACTTTGGCCACCTCATGCGAAGAGTTGACTCATTGGAAAAGACTCTGATGCCGGGAGGGATTGGGGGCAGGAGGAGAAGGGGACGAGCGAGGATGAGATGGCTGGATGGCATCACGGACTGGATGGGCGTGAGTCTGAGTGAACTCCGGGAGATGGTGATGGACAGGGAGGCCTGGCGGGCTGTGGTTCACGGGGTCGCGGAGTCGGACACGACTGAGCGCCTGGACTGGACTGAGCTGAAGTGTGTATATGCGGAGAAGGCAATGGCACCCACTCCAATACTCTTGCCTGGAGAATCCCATGGATGGAGGAGCCTGGCGGGCTGCGGTCCATGGGGTCGCGGAGTCGGGCACGACCGGGCGCCTGGACGGGACTGAGCTGCGCTTGTGAGCTTGGCCGCTTCCCCTTCTCTCCTGTCGGTCTCGTGTGTTGAATGGGAGGTTGTGCTATTGGGCACGTTCACACTGAGAGGCCCCATCTTCCTAGGCTGCACCGGAACCAGCGTGAGGCGCTCCGTTTCCGCCAGCGGTGCTTCCTCCGGCGGGCGCTGTCTGGCAGTGAGGCTGCCGCGTGGGCTTGGCTCCCGCCTGTAACGTGTGCATCGTGTATAGTTTTCCCCTTAATCAGCTCGGCGCTGTTGGCCTTTTAGCGAGAGTACTGCCCTGGTCGTGGCTGTGGTCTTTGCGGCGGTAGACGCCTAGTCCCTGTGTTGCCGTCTGTCCCGCCGCCTCTCCGGCCTGCCCTCTTGCCTTCTTTCAGGAGCGTGCAGCTCTCCTAGCTGCGCTCCGCTGTCAGCTGGTGGGTGTGCGTTCCGCAGTCAAGCCTAGCTTCTCCCTGACACGACTGTTTCCTCCTTGTCGCTGTTATCCTGTAAAATTTTAGAGACATTTTTGGCGTTATCGTCGCTTTGTAGAGTTAATATTTACCCTCACAGTGACCTCATTGTTGGTCTTCACTTGCTTTTTATATTTCCGTCAGAGACTACTTTTCTTGTTCCCAAAGCACTGCCTTCATATTTTTTTAGTTCACGTCTGTGGGTGATGAGCCGTCTCGTTTCCATTTGCCCTAAAGTCTTTATTTTGCTTTCACTTTCGAAGAGTGTTTTTGTTGGGCATAGAATTTGAAGTTGGTGGCCGTTTGTTTTGCAGCATTTTACAGACGCCAGTCCATGATCTTCTGACTTCCTTGTTCTTGAAAAGTCAGCTCTCAGTGTTGTTGTGCCATTAAAAGCCACTCCTTTTTCCTCTGAGCGCTTTGACATTTTCTCCTTGCCTTAGGCACCCGCTGAGCTGCTGAAACCAATGTGTGGTTTTCATCTTTGAGTCAGTGGTCTGATTCTGCAACCAACTCTTGCCACTGTCCCCGTCAGTCAGTTCACTCGCTCATGTCTGAGCCGTTGCGACCCCATGGATGGCAGCACGCCAGGCTTCCCTGTCCTTCACCATCTCCCGGAGCTTGCTCAAGCTCATGTCCATCGAGTTGGTGATGCCATCCAGACATCTCTTCCTCTCCTCCTGCCTTTCTCCTCCTGCCTTCTATCTTCCCCAGCATCAGGGTCTTTTCCAGTGAGTCAGCTCTTCGCATCAGGTGGCCAAAGTATTGGACCTTCAGCATCAGTCCTTCCAATGAATATTCAGGACTGATTTCCTTTAGGATGGACTGGTCAGATCTCCTTGCAGTCCAGAGGACTCTCAAGAGTCTTTTCCAGCACCACAGTTCAAAAGCATCAATTCTTCAGTACTCAGCTTTCTTTATAGTCCAGCTCTCACATCCATACACGGCCACTGGAAAAACCCATAGCTTTGACTAGGCGGACCTGTTAGCAAAGTAACGTCTCTGCTTTTTAATGTGCTGTCTAGGTTTGCCATGGCTTTCCTTCCAAGGAGCGAACATCTTTTAATTTCACCATCTGTAGTAATTCTGGAGCCCAAGAAAATAAAGTCTGTCACTGTTTCCCTTGTTTCCCCATTTATTTGCCATGAAGTGATGGGACCGGATGCCATCATCTTCATTTTTTGAATGTTGAGTTTTATGCCAGCTTTTTCACTCTCCTCTTTCACTTTCATTAAGAGGCTCTTTAGTTTCAATCCCTGTAGACACTTCTTATTCCCCTTTCTGTCTTATTCCCCTGTCTCTCCACTGTGAGGGGCCCCATTTATAGTTTTTAACAATGTAGTTTAACAACAGGGTCCTTCGATATATTCTATACTTTTTTCCCTCTTTTTTTTTTTAACTGATCCATCCTTCAGTTCACTGATCCTCTCTTCAGCTACGTCCAGTTTGATGTTAAGCCCAGACACTGAGTTCTTAAATTCAGTCACTGTGATTGTAAAGTTCTAGAGTCGGTTTTGATTCTCAGAAATGTTTCCTTTTGTCAGGTGTATTTTTGAACAGGTGGCGTTTGCATCTGATACCTCTGGCACGGCTCTGATACGCCGATACACCTCTCACACTCCTGGGTCTGGTTCAGTTCTTTTTCTCTTGGTCCCGTTTGTTGTTACACCCTTTTTTGCTTTTTGGTTGTATGTTGGACATTATGTTTGGAAAACCATAGAGGTTCTGAGTAATGCTGTGTTCTCCAGTTTGCTCTGACGCAGACCTCCACTGGGGGCAGAGCTCTCTGTTCACTCAGGGCCTGAGTGACTTGAGGCTGGGGGGGTCCTTGAAAGCTCAGTCTCAGCAGCCTTCACCCATCTCCTCCCACCCCACAAGCCCCTGGGAGGAGCCCTCCAGCGTCTCTGTCTGGAGGCTGGAGGGTGCCTCCTAGGGACCCCCTTCTTGCCAGGCCCTGAAGCCCCCGTCTCCTGAGCGCCACGGGGTGACTGATGCTCGGCGCTCAGCCGGTTTGAGCAGCATGTTGGGCACATGTTCCGTGCCTCCCTTTTGCTTGAGAGCTGGGTCTCTGACGTCCAGCCCGAATTGTCAGGCCTGCGCTCAAATTTTTGTCTTCCCAGTCCAGGGAGCCGCCCAGAGCTGTGTTAGCCAGTCCTGCTTCTGGACTTGTCCCCCGCTCTGCTCCCAGAGTGGCTTTGCTCAGATGCCCCGAGGGAAGGCGCAGCCCTCTCAGTCTCACTGCTTCCCTTGTTTGGAATCTTAGGTTGTGGCTGCCTGAGGACCTCTTTTAAACTGTATTTAGCTTTTCTAGCTCTTGTTAGGCTGACCTAAAGCTGCTTGTGTCTGTGCCTGGAAGTGGGGACGGCCTGGGTGTCTTCGTCTGAAGCTGCATGTGAGTGAGTGTGAGTGATAGGTGCTCAGTCATGCCTGACTCTCTGCAACCCCGTGGACTGTAGCCTGCCAGGCGCCTCTGTTCATGGAATTCTCCAGGCAAGACTGGAAAACCCACTGGAGTGGGTTGCCATTTCCTTCTCCAGGGGGTCCTCCCGGCCCAGGGATCCTGCGTTGCAGGACAGTCTTTGCCATCTGAGCCACCAGGGGAAGCTGCATGTAACGGTCACAGTGATTGTATTCATCGTCCGTATTTGATACAGGAGAAAACAAGAGCCAGGGGTCCTTGCCTGGCATCCAGGGTGGTGTTTCTGCTCAGAGTCCCCTGCTCGCCCGGGCTGTTTCAGTGTCACTTGAACTTGGGAAGAAGGTGGAGCCCGCGGCCACGCCGCCTGGGAACAGAGGGGCCGGTCCCCTCTCTTCCTCCGCCCCTGCTGGCCCAGGGCGGCCTTGCGATGGCGCTGCTGGCGGTGGAGAAGGAGGCTGAGGAGGGAGGGGTTCCGGGACTCTGTGACGTGGTCACACGCGGGCTTTCTTTTCCAGTTTGAAAAAATGACTGCTTTTCATCTTCCCTCCAGTTTTGCTTGAAAGTTGAAAATGGAGATCGTATTCTTAAAGTTGAGCGTAGTGATTTTACAGTCTTTTTGAAAGCAACAGTTGAGGTTTTAAAAAGACGTCTCAGAGAACTCCAGTAGATAAAGCCAAAAAAAAAAAGACCGTGTTCAGGGTGCACTGCGGGCGGGACCCCGGCTGTGCTCTTGTCTGCCCCAGAGTCTGTGATCGCTGGGACGGGCGGATCTAGCACCCCAGGCACCCTGGGGACCAAGGTCCTCCAGAGACAGCAGAGGCCGGGCTGAGCCGGCAGCGGGGCAGACTGTGCCTGGTGAGTGGAGAGCCGCGAGGGTAGGAGGGGGCCAGGAGAAGGGGTGGGCGCCTCGGGGGCGCACAGAGGGGCAGCGCCTGGCAAGGTCTGGGGGGCGCTGGCTGTCACGGCTCGAGGCAGGGCCACCCCTGAACCTCTGCTGTGCAGCCCCCACGGGGCAGAGTTGTCTGGCAGCCCAGGGTCAAAGTGATACACTGTTGGGTTCGACTGCGACCCAGTACCCTTGCAGGGTCCTATGTGATGGTGGCACTGGGCTGTGGGCACGGCCCTCCTCCTCCCGCAGCCCACACTCCCCGCACCCCACACTCCCCACGCCCCACACTCCCCCGCAGCCTTTTGTCAGCCCCTCCCCGCTCTGCACCCTGGACGCTGGCCTGAGCCCCGTCTGGGTCTGGGATACATCTGCTCTGGCTGAGGGCCTGTGATTCCTGACTCTTGGTGCCGCCTCCAGGGTCTGCTGGTGAGATCTGGTTGACCCAAGTAGGGTTCGAGCCCAGCGGGCCCTCTGTCCCCACCCCCGTCCCCCCCAGCCGCGCTGGGTTAGAGGTCATCCCTCACATGACAGGTTTTGCCTTTGTGAATATGTTAGTTCTCTCAGAGGAGGCCATTCTTCTGACCCTGTCCCCTGCTTGCTAACTGTTAGCTCCTGCTAAGAAACCTGGCAACTAACTCTTTCAAAGAACCAGCTCTACCCTGTGTATAAAACTTCTCCAAAATGCTCATATTCCAACAGCAGTTTTATTTCCGCTAAGGAAACGGTTCTTAAAGTAGAAATACCGTGTAGCTCGAGCTCCACAGGGTCATGGCTCCTGCTGGCCTCCCAGCCTCCCTCCCTGCTCCCGCTTTGGGCCTTGCTTTGTGACAGAGTGCTTTCAGGCGGCCCCGCTCTCGTGGTGGAAGGTGGGCTCGCTGGGCTGCGGCGGTGGTTTCGGGCCCCTCTTTGACTCTGCACTGCCGCTGCCCCTCGGGGACCTCCTAGGGCCTGTGGCCACTTGCCGTGCCTGCCGCCTCTCTTCTTACCCTGGAAGTTGCAGAGTGGAGATTCCTCGGTGCTCAGTCCTCCGTTTATCCACTGGTTCGCCTCTTAGGGAGCACCCCTCGCCGTTCCTTCTCTCTCGGCCCCTGTGGATGCTGGCATTGGTTTTCATCTGGCGTGTTCATCCGCTGCCGTCATCTTTCCAGAGACGGGCACCTTGGCCCCTTGGATTGGCCCTGCGGCTTTGGGCCAAGGCCCCATTAGTCTCTGAACGTCTTGTTTTCTGACACAAAACCTGTCCCAGGCCCTCACTGTGTTCTTCCTGCCTCAGGTCTAGGCTCATCCCTCTGAGAAGCCCCGGCTCCTTTCCGTGGGGAGGGATTTGGGAATCAGAACCTGGGGCCCAGGTGGGCTCATTGTCACAGGGGTGAGCATCTCTCAGGTCCTTCTGGGGAACAGAGCCAGACAGAACTGCTCATTTTCTAAGAACCCTGGATTTCACATTGTTATTTCCTTAACAAATTAAAATGGAGCCTTTCCACTTATTTTATATTTATTCTTATTTTACACTGAGTTTTGATGTGTAATGATATTAGCATTATTTTCTTTGTCCTATGGTATACATGAAATATTTTCAACATTTTATTACCATACTGTGATAATGACCCTACTGTATGAAGCTTTAGAATTTCTTTGCAGTTGATTTGGGCCTTAGAATAAACATATCTGAAGAATGTGTAGATAGAATAACAGATTTTAAAGCAATGTGAAGTAACATGAACCACACAGATAAAATTTGATACACAATTAGGTTCATTTGTTTCTGTTTATTCTTAATTTTAGGCTTTGCATTTTTTTCTTTTGGAGTTAACGTTTCTCAAATACATAAAGTGTTTACTTGGCTCAAAATTCAGAGTTGTAGGAAAAGGCGCCCTCAGACACCCAGCATCTCCTGTCCCACCCGGCCCTTTGCAGGCGAGGCGCTGGCGTCCTTGCCAAGCACGCGGTCCTGGGTCCTGCCTGTGCGAAGCAGTGAGCAGCGGTGCCCCCCCTCACTCTCGAAGGGAGACAGTGAAGGTTCGCTGCCTGCTGTTGCTAATTAGATGCGGACAAAATGTTTCCACTTTGTAGGTTTTCCCTGTGGCCGAAAGTGAGCTCTTGGCTGAGGTTGGCAGGTTGGATCATGGTTCCTTGGCAAGGAAGGTCCACCCAGGGAGTTCTTATTCTTGGCTAGTCGGGTCTCATTCTTATTCTGTGGGGAGGTTTCATTTTGCTCTGAAAATGAACTTGGGAACTTGCAGCCTCCCTTGAATTTCCAAGGTTTTCTGCTTTGCACGTGGGCCAATTATCCGCTTTGCCTGTGTACTCTGAAGCCTTTCCCAACAGTGGCAGGAACATCGACTTCAAGCAGGGGCATGCTGCAGCTGCCCAGTCGTCTTCATAGAAGTTTGAGTTCTGCTCGAGACTGATCGATAGAGCCATTAATCGCTCTTAAAACCAGAAGGTGCTGTTAGACCCCGGGCCCCCAGCTCTCCTCCCCTCTTGTAAAGTGGTTCACGGGAAACATGAATGCCAGGTAAGGTCAGGTTCTCTCTATTCCCCAAAGTGGAAACCCATGTGGCTGGGGATGCATTTCCAGTAGTCTGAGTATTCATTTGAATATGATGTGGTATTTGTTTTCACGTACATCACAACATAAAATAGGACTTCATTTATGACTGCATGTGAAATCCAGTTAGGCCAGAGGGTTGAAGAAGTTTTGTGTAGAGTTTTATTTTGCTGTTTGGTGGCTCAGCTCCTTTTCCTCCCCTGTCGGCCAGCTGGCCTGTTGCCCCTGCCCGTGCAGTATGCAGGCTTTTCACCCAGAAACAGCACGCCTCTGTCCTCAAGCCGACGATGGGGACACCCGGTCTCTCACACTCGGGCCTGGGCCTGTGTTCAGGTAGATCGACACACGTGTGCGCACACCCCCCCCCACACACACACACACCCCACCCAGGTCAGACCCCC
>SJYX01004389.1:106586-151655 GCA_006410675.1 Oreotragus oreotragus
CCCCACCCCCACCCCACACACACGCAGCCCCCCTGCCCCCGTCAGAGTCAGGGTGGGTGCACTTCTGAGGAAAGCAGCCTGCTTAGCAGGGTCGGTGGGACTTCCCTGGTCAGCTTCGTCGATCCCCTCGCGGAGGTGGGCCTTCAGTATTCTCATCAGTGAGGGATAGTAGCTGTTTCTTTTCATTTAGTGGTTCTTAATGTCTGCTGAAACTCCGGTACTTTGGCCACCTCATGCGAAGAGTTGACTCATTGATGCTGGGAGAGATTGGGGGCAGGAGGAGAAGGGGACGACCGAGGATGAGATGGCTGGATGGCATCACCGACTCGATGGACGTGAGTTTGAGTGAACTCCGGGAGATGGTGATGGACAGGGAGGCCTGGCGTGCTGCGATTCATGGGGTCGCAGAGAGTCGGACACGACTGAGCGACTGAACTGAACTGAACTGAATGTCTGCCATGAGTTAGACGTTGTCTCAGGGCTGTGTGGATGCATGTTGAGGGAGATTAGGTGGAAAATAGCCAACAGTTATTGCCTCTGACCCTTTAAGAATTGAAGTGCAGTTGATTTATAATGTTCTGTTAATTTCAGGTGTACAGCAAAATGATTGGGCTGTACACGTATATGTCCATATTCTTTTTCAGCTTCTCTTCCCACATCGGTTACTAGCGAACGCTGGCTGGCGCTCCTTGAGCTCTACAGGAGGCCCCTGCTCGTTGTCTGCCAGCGTGTGCATGCTGGTCGCAGACTCCTCCTCTGTGCCTGCCCCATCCTCCCCTTGGGGTCCACGAGACTGTTTTCTTTGCCTGTGGGTCTTTTTCTGTTTTGTATACAAGTTCATTTGTATCTTTTTTTGTTTGTTTTTGGCTGTGCTAAGCAGGGCATGGGGTCTTAGTTTCTTGGACCACAGATGGAGCTCATGCCCTTTGCAGTGGGAGCGTGGAGTCTGACCCAGTGGCCCACCCGGAATCGGGGCCCTCCAGTGGTCCCCGCAGAGCCCACCGCCCTGTGCTCTGCCCCGGTGCTCAGCACAGCGCCTGGCAGGGCCCCGTGGCACAGACGTGGTGATTTCCTGACGCTGGCGGTTGGTTTCTCTGTCCTGAATCTTTGAGGTCAGCTCTTGGATGTCTCGTCTAATTCTGTCTGACTCTTCCTGCGGCTCTTTCCCTTGATGAATCAGACTTTTAGGGTTTAGACGTTTCTGTGTCTCTTTCGAGCGTTTCTCCGCTGTCCCTCATCACTTTGCGCAGACACGCTTTCCTGCAGCGCGTGCCCGCAGCCCTGAACAGCTCATGTGTCGGGCAGCCGGCTCTGGGCGCCTGGTGAGGTTCCTGCTCGCTCCCCTGCAAGCCCGGCTGCTGCAGTGGTAAGCGAGGCGGGCGCTGTGGCTCTGGGGCGGCGCACGTGTCGGGGCGAGCGGCTCTGTCCTCTGTCTCACCTGTGATGTGACTGCGGCCGCGGCAGAGCCCTCCCGTGCCTTCTGCTCTGCTTTCGTCCTCAGCTCACCTCCTGGAATGTCTGGGCGCTTCTCTGTAGAGTAAGGAGGAACTCGCCCCGAGTGCAAAGTTTTCTGGACAGAAGCCTGTCTGTGGAGGGTCTTCAAGGGGCCTCTTGCACCACGGCCGCTGCCCTCGGGGGTTGGGGCTGGGGGTGTGGGGGGGAAGCCCTGGGCCCCCTCTTGCTCCGTGACTGTCTGTGCTCTCCGGTTCCTGCACCGCCCTTTGCTGTGGTGGAGGGCAGGGCTGAAGGAGCGAGGGGGGATGCTGGGCATGGACGTCCCTCTCCCGGAGCCAGGCCCTTCAGCCGCCCGTGGGGAGTGTCCCGGTGTGCTTGCGTGGGGTGCGGTTCCCGCTGTGGGTGTCGATGGAGGTTCTGTGAGAAGGGCCAGGAATCCGAGGATTGTCTGAACTGCGTTTGTTTTTGCCTGTGTGGAAGGAGCCGCTGTTGCGTCCGTGTGACTTGGAGGTCGTGCCTCACGCAGAGCTGGACCAGGGCTTGGCCCTCCCTGTGGGCTGTGCGGCTGCCCTGAGCCTCCGCAGAGCCTCCCCAGAGCTGGGCGCCCGGGGCGGGCAGTGCCGCCTGGCTTCCAGCAGGCTGCTGCAGAGGAGTGCCAGGAAGTGTGGCCACGATGGGGTCAGTTGTGACTGGCAGGGAAGAGCGGGAAGCGAGCAAAGAGTGCAAGCCGGGGAGGGATGTGCGGTGTGTGCTGTGTGCAGCAGCTGCCCCAGCCCTGTCCTCGAGGGGCGATGTCGGGGAGGCAGCGGCGTGTTTAACATGCCCTCACACTTGCTGGGAAACGTGGGTGAACTCTGTGGTGAGTGAAATGAGCCTGCTCCATCCGGGGGCTCAATGACAGACTGCCTGCATGATCCACCCAGGAAGTATGTCGTTGTGTGGACCCTGTGGCCTTCCCAGTGTCCTGGGGAAGCGGGGAGGGCTGGGCCTGGAGGCTGTGGGCCCCGTGCTGCCGCGAGGCTCTGGGGAGGCTGCTTATCTGGAGACCGCACCTGCACTGCCCACATCCCTGCCCGGGGCTGCAGATGGCTGCCCACCTCTGGACGTTGCTTGTGGCTTCCCGGCCGGAGTCTGGGCTCCAGGCCCGTGATGGGTGAGTCTGAGGCTGTTCTGCGCTGACCCCAGGGGCGGGAGAGGCCGGGACAGCAGGCGGCTGAGGCTTCCGGTTCCTCCTGTGGGTCACATGCTGTTCCTCAAGGGCAAAGCACCTCCCGGCCGGAGGATGGGGCCTCCGAGGCTGGGTGGCCAGAGCAGACGGCAGGCAGCAGCTGCCTGACCGCGAGCACTGACGGTGGAAGGAAACAGTCACTTCGGCGGCAGATGGCGAGGCCTCCTCCTGGCGGGAGGTCTCAGGGACAGTGGCCGTGTCCAGCTCCTCTCTGCCCTGACCCCCTGCCAGAGAGAGGAGAGTACAGCAAGTAGAGACTGGAATCAGGGCTTGGGATTTTTCTCCTCCTGCCTGCCCTTCTGTCTTCATTACCTCCTCTCGTTTCTGTTTCCTGTTCTGATGGCCTTTACTCCATTTCCATGAGGCAGTTTCGCAGTCTCGAGCTGCCACCTTTGTGGTATGTGTAGCAGGGTGCCTGCTGATTACCTGAGCGGTTGAAAGGCCCATGCTGGCGGGGGGAAGTGGTGGGTGGTTAGAACAAAGGGTTTAAGTTGGAAAGAATGTACATTCCAAGGTTGTTTTCTTGTGCAAACCGTAGAAATTCTTGGTCCCCAAAAAGTTTAACAATGAATTAAGAGGTTGTGTGAAAGCGCATTCCTGCTGATAGGGTTTGCGTGCTTTGTACAAACCCTCGATGTCCAGTACTTGCCTATTTGTTTCACCAAGGTGTTTTCACTATTAGTGACTATTAAAAGGGCCAGGCACGGCCAGGAAGTGAGACATTTTCTGGTGTACCTGTTCAGTAAGCGACTTCAGGCTGGTGATACCTCATCTTGCTGCTCAAACGGTTTCATTTCCCTCAAGAAAGAAGTGAAATTCCTTGGTGTCGACTTGGAATGCGTGTTTTCCTGTGCTTTGAAATCCTGCCGGTGTTGCTTCAGTTAACTTTGTCTTGAGGTTATCTCACTGGAAGTTGTATGGTAATAAAGACATACTGACACAGATAATCTGCATTTATGATCCCTTTAAGTGTCGTCAGTAATCTCGAGGGAGCTCGTGTTCCCATCTTTGTGTATTTCCCGCGCCCAGTGGCAGGTGTTAGGTTCCCTTTCTTCACGTTAGGGAAGCCTCTGTGGAAAGAATTGAGGGAAAGGAAGCCGTTGCTGCCCCCAGGCAGTGGGATAATTATTTTCGTTAGGACAGAAGTGTTCCTCTCATGTCTGGCGAACACACGAGCATCCTGGCCTCCTGCCCCCTGTCTGTCGTCGGGCAGGTGGTCCAGCTCTGTGGCTGGCGTGCCTGGTCGAAGGGGGCTGCCGCGGCTGTGTCTCCAGCCCTGCGTTCGGGACGCATCTCGCGCACTAAGGCCCTGGACGCGGCCTGTGTGCAGAGCCGTGCCGGCTGCCTCCCCGCCGCCCGGCCACCCGGCCTCCCTGCCGCCCGCTTCCCCGCTGCCCTCCTCCCACGCCGCCCGGCCACCCTGTCGCCCGCTTCCCCGCTGCCGCCCGGCCACCCGGCCTCCCTGCCGCCCACTTCCCCGCTGCTCTCCTCCCACGCCGCCCGGCCACCCAGCCTCCCTGCCGTCCGCTTCCCCGCTGCCCTCCTCCCACGCCGCCCGGCCACCCGGCCTCCCCGCTGCCCGCCTCCGCCCTCCGCCCTCTCTCCCCTCCAGGACCACGCGGCACAGTCTCGGTTTCTCTATGCTAACACTGCTGCTCTTGGCTTCCGTTTTCTGGCTTCCCAGCGTGGGCCCTGGGTGCCGAGCTCCTGCCCTTCCTTGCCAGCCCGCCCAGCTCCCGGGCGAGCCCAAGCCTTGGCTGTGTGCACGCAGTGCCCCTTCCTGGCAGCAGAGGCCAAGGCTCAGCTCCTTGTTGGCGCTCCCAGCCCGCATCTCGGCTTCCCTCCGCTCGCTCAGCGCTTCCCTCCATAAACGCCTGTCCTCCTGGCCGGGCCAGTCTGCTCAGCCTGCTCCCCTGCCCACACACATGGCCCGCGCATGCCCCTTCTCCCCGATGCCTTTCCTGCTCCCTCGTGCAAAACCCCACCTTTGCCTCACGGCCGCGGCCAGCCCTGGGTGGTCTCCTCACACCTCTGATTTCTAATGGGCCTCGGGCTGTCCTGTCTGGAAGAGACGATGGAGTCTGCTGCCTGGGGCTGGCTTTACTTTTTATTCTTTTTATCTTTTCTCCAGGTTTTAAAATGCCTTCAACTTTAAGAAAAAAGCAGATGAAGCAGTAGGATTGGATATATATCAAGGCCATGCATGAGGAAGCAGGCGAAATCACGAGACCATCTCCTGGGGGTGTGTGGCTGCCCTTCCGCTTTCCTTGCAGGGATGGTGGTGACGTTCCTGGCTGGCCGTGGCAGTCTCTTCCTCTTCACTAGCTGTTGAGTGATTCTTTTCTTTTCCACCCAGTCTTTCCTTCTTTCCACCCCCTACTTCTGTTTCACATCCCCAGCTTAATAACATACCGATCTCAGCCAAGGTGGTTCACCTCTAAGACTGTTATGTCGCCTATAAAATAGAGGTCCTCTGTCTCACAGCGTCACAGGCAGCTTGAGTGAGAAGTAGAATGGAGCATCCACTGTGATAACTGCACGGGGCTGGCGGCACTCACCACGTGTCTGACGTCTGTCTGCAGACCCCTTACCGTGCCCCCCCTGCCGTGCCCCACAGCACAGGTGGGGGCATCTCGGTCTGCATGTGGGCTTGGTTCTGGAGCTTAGTGGGTTATCTTCTCCTGCAGATAACATAACGTCTGTATTCAGTTCTCAGTTCCAAGCCACTTATTAACCCAGTGACCTTTGCACTTCACGAGGTCACTATGAGTGCCTTACTGGGTGGCTGAGAATAAAATGTGATAAAATATATGAAAATGCTTGGAAAACCATAAAGCATTAATTGAAAATGAAGTTATTGCCGTTAATATTTAACCTCGTGTGTACTTAGTATAGTGCCTCAAAAACTGCCGTCGTTGTTTGGTAAGTTATTTGGACAGGGCGCCTCATTCCTCAGGCTGCGTTTCGATCTGCTAGGCCTACGAGAGCCAGGGAGAAAGCTGTCCACCTGTGCTTATGTCGTTACATAATTGTGACTGCAGTCAGGGTTGTGTCCCTGCGCCTTTGATTCATTCTGAGCTATCCTCTTGTTAAAGGGTAAAACTTGTAACAGGGGACTCCTGTCAGACAGGTTTGCAGGACAGGGATACACAGACCCACAGGAGACGAGGAAGGTTTCAGAGTGGCGATCCTTGCTGTGGGAGGTGCTGTGTTCGACTCCATGTAGAGCTGCCGCCTGTACACCTGCGTGGCGCCCGGCTCTTTGCCCGGCCGAGTTTTCAACAGTGTGGGGAATCGTCTTCCCCAAGGTAGACAAGGGTCCTTGCAGAGAAGTGTTGCAGGCGGCCTGGGAGAGCCTCAAGCAGGAGGTGAGTGGTCCAGCCCCACCCGAGGCCCCGGTTCAGGCTGCGGGAGAGTGTGTGGCTATGACACGGGGTGGGGTGGGGGGAGACGCGCTGACCAACGCCTGGCGGGTGTGGCTCCCAGGAAAGGGGTGGCCGGGGCAGAGCCGGTTGTCTGCCAGCCTCTCGGGGAGACTCCCGATGGGCGGACAGGGCCGCGAGAGGCCGAGAGGCAGCCCCGCGGGCAGCGAGATGCCGTGTGGACAATAAAGCCTTTATCTGTATCATTTCCACCAATCAGCTCCGTGGTTTTCTAGTAGCCAATGTCATTCTTGTTAAGAAAACTGCATGACAGAGAATCAAAAGCCTGTTTCACGTTCAGCTGTACTTGTTACTTTCAGCCTTGGCTGTATGGCCTTAAATACTGGAGCGTTTGTGTTTCTTTGGCTCGGCAGCAGAATGTCAGGAAATGCTGTGGATGTAGCTGTGCATCCTCTGAAGCTGCTCGCTCTTAAACTTGTGTTTTACTGACGGAGTGCCCTAGAGCCCCAGGAGGAACTCCCTAACAAAGCCCTTTTGGCTATGCTTTTACCCCGCGTCCTTTGCTGCAGTAGAGATCCCTGCCTTCTGTCGGGCGTGTCCGGGCAGTGGCCCACTCAGCCGTCCTCGATCTCCTGCGCGCTGAGGCTTGGGCGGGCAGTTGTGGTCTTCGTGTCTGCTCCATGCTGGCCAGAGTCCCGTGGCCGCTCTAGAGCACAGTCAGGTGCGGTGTTTGCTGGACCTGCTGCATGTCAGAGAGCTGCTCTTCAGCAGCGCCTGCTGGGAACGTGGTGGAAGTCTCTCCTGCGGCCGACACTGCAGGCTCACAGGCTCACAGGGCAACAGGGCAAGTGCTGTCTTACAAGCCTCTCCGTGCAGTTGTTCGGCGATACCTGTGGGGGCCCTGGAAGGCAGGGGCCGAAGGCTGCTACGTCTTGGGTCTTCTCATGTAATAATGTCATAAAGTCATTTCCCGGAGTGCTTCGTTGCTGTTCAGTCACTAAGCTGTGTCCGACTCGGCGACCTCATGGACTGCAGCACGCCAGGCTTCCCTTTCCTTGCTGTCTGCTGGAGTTTGCTGAAACGCCTGTCCATTGAGTTGGTGAGGCCATCCCATCCTCTGTTGCCCCCTTCTCTTGCTTCAACCCATGTAAAAGGATTGCGGCTTTTCTTTGCTGGGGTGGAGTGCAAAACTGAGGCTCTATGGCAGCTAATGACAAGCCTGAAATATTCTAAAATTGTGACTAAATCAGAAAAACCTGGAGCACACCACAAAGCTTTGTGGAGACTTGCTAAGCTGTGGCCCCCTGGGCAGTCCAGGAGTAGTGCCGGAGAGGGCGGCTTGATGGCGCCTTACCGCTGGGCGGGGCTGCTCCTCCAAGCCCGGTCCTTCCCTCTAGGTGGCGTCGGCTTCCTCTCCCAAGTTCACGGTGCTCGGACGCTGACCTTCCCATCCCTCCCGCACGTTTATCTGCCTGTGTTTCGTGGTGGTGCCATTGCCAGGAAGCTGTGGCAGGCCCACCAGTGGCTCTGGAGTGTGGCCGTGGGGTGAGGGAGCAGTGAGCGCCTGGTGTCCCGCAGCTGGAGCCCCGCGCAGCGCACCCCATTGTTGTCTTAGCACGAGATGCGTGGGGGAGCCCACGTGGCGGTCAGTGTCACATGCTTCCCAAACGGCTCCCCAAAAGGAGAACTGCTGTGGTCATAGCGAAGAGTAGAAAACAAAAAGAGTCTCTCAGAGATGTTTTCGGTCCGTGTGACGTGACCGCAGCTAGAAGATAAGCATGCTGGACACAGAAAGGAGAGCAGCCCTGGGGCCACTGGAAGGGCTGCTGGTGAAGCTGAAACCCCAGCATCAGGGCCGCCTGATGTGAGCAGCTGACTCACTGGAAAAGACCCTGATGCTGGGAAACATTGAGGGCAGGAGGAGAAGGGGACGCAGAGGATGAGATGGTTGGATGGCATCATCAACTCAGTGGACATGGGTTTAGGTGGACTCCGGGAGTTGGTGATGGACAGGGAGGCCTGGCGTGCTGCGGTTCACGGGGTCGCAAAGAGTCGGACACGACTGAGCAACTGAACTGGACTGAGACGCAGAAACTTCGCGTGCAGCTAGAATAAGTCATTTTATCTGTTTTCATGAGTCAGAGTTGACTCTTCCATCTGCCTTCCTANTGGTGATGGACAGGGAGGCCTGGCGTGCTGCGGTTCACGGGGTCGCAAAGAGTCGGACACGACTGAGCAACTGAACTGGACTGAGACGCAGAAACTTCGCGTGCAGCTAGAATAAGTCATTTTATCTGTTTTCATGAGTCAGAGTTGACTCTTCCATCTGCCTTCCTAAAAGCGGTTGTTAAAGTGGTCAGCCGGTCGACAGTTGTCTTAATGGGAAGCTAGGGGAGTTGCTTTGTATTGGAAATTGCCTCATATTTATTTGGGCATGTATACTATATATGTAATATATAATTAAGTAATTTGGATATCCAACCAAATAATCAAAGGTTTATCGTTATTTTTACTGTTTTATAATAGCATAATATTTTAATTTGTCCTTTATTACTGTGGGGAGATTAGAAAAGGCAAAGATTCTAAATGGAGAAATGGTGACATTTGAGCAAAATTAATGCCTTTTTTCTTTTGCAAATGAAGTTTCACGTTTAAAAAGCAGTGAGGCCATCCTCATCTACCCAGGACCATAAAGGGGCCACGCCAGCTGAACGTGTGCAGAACAGTCCATCATCAGGGGCCGTGATGATAGCCATTTGTGGTCTTTCCTTTTTTTTCGTCAAGACATCAAAAGCCTGCAAGTCACAGGATGGCCAGAGGGCTGACAGAGCGGCAGAGCTGGTATCTATGTCGTACGCGTAACTTGTGACATTGGAAACATTGCGAGGCAACTAACGTGGCCCTCTGAGCCAGCAGTCTTCTGTGTGCCTTAGGGCAGCCCAGCAGCTCCTCCTTATGAAGGCTTTCTCACTCCCCATTTCTTTACTGGCACACAGTTGCTTCACAGTGTTTTGCTAGTTTCTGCTGAACAGCAAAGGGGATCATCTCCACATGAACATACATTCTCACCCCCATTATATTTTAAGTTATAATTTGTCTTCTCGGAAAATCACACCTGTTTAAAAATCTACCTAAACACGGGAGCTGAAGAAATCAGTACCTGCCCTAATTGTAACATAACCTGAATCGTCAGCGTTTGTTTACAGAGAAATAGTTTGCTGTCTCAGTGTCTGGGCATGGAGGACTATACAAGTCAGGTGTGTGTGCTCCTGCAGTGAGCGCTTCAGCTTAAGAGAAGATGCTCAGAAGCCATTCTGTAGGACATTGTAGGAATGTCCAGATACGTGCGGATAAGTAAAGACAGACCAACCTTACTTGTGTTTGATTGAAGAAAAATAGCAGTAGCTGGAGTGAGGCTGGAGTGGCCATCGTGCTCCACGTTGTCGAGTGAGAAAACGAGGAAGTAGAGCAACCTCACAAACAAGCTGGGCCTCCTTTGTAAGAGACAGGCCAGCTGATCCCCTGCCTGGAGAGGGTTGGGGGAGTGCGGGAATGCTCACACCCAGGGGCGGGCGTGCAGCCAGTGTCTGACACAGAACAAGGTTTTGCGGACTTGTGTGTGATGGGTGAGAAAGGCACAGGATGGATCCAAAAAAGAAACGTTGACACCAAGGTTGAGTAACACTCAGGATGACGGGACTTCAAAGCAACAGATGTTTTCACACATTGCTGGCCCATGAGGAATCATTTAGCAGTGTCCATTAAAATAATAAATGTCCTTTGACTCAGAACTTCTCAGATTATCCTGCAGATAAATTTGGCACACATGCAGAATGGTATATGTGCGAGGCCATTTGTTGTCATGTTTATTTGTAACAGCAGAAGATCGGAGGCAAAACCATAAATGGCCATCAGCCAGTGCACAAAGGACATGTTCCCGATTTTGAATTCATTGGGATATACAGTCATGGCAGCTGTGAAAAAGGGAAAGAACTTTATGGACTGATGGGGAAGCATCCTTAGGTTATGTCCTTAACTATAGAAAAGAGAGGGGAAATGGATGTGTTTGTTGGCATCCACGTATACATACATCCACAAGAAACGCTAGCGTTAGTTACCTGTTGTGTGGGAGCGGACTGGGTGCTGGAAGGGAGGTTTTTCTCACGCGTGCCTTTGTCACAGCTCCCAGCGTGTGTGCGTGTGTGCGCTCCGTCCTAAGCCCCCTGCTGCTGCCACCGCCGTCGCTGCTGCCATTAGTGGTGGTTCAAGAAGTCTGTGAACGAGACGAGAGCCTTGAAGATGATCCTAGTGGCCGGCCATCAGAGCTTGACAGCGACCAGTTGGGAGCATCATCGAACCTAATCCTCTTGTAACTACGTGAGAAGCTGTCACTGAAGTCGATGCCGACCATCCTACGGTTGTTTGGCATTTGAAGTAAATTGGAAAGGTGGAAAGGCTTGATAAGTGGGTGCCTCATGAGCTGACCAAAAATTTTTTAAAAATACTAATTCCGAAGTGTTATCTTCTCTCATCCTTCACAACAACCACCGTTTCTCGATCGGCTTGTGACGTATGAGGAAATGTGGATTTGATACAACGGGCAAAGACCAGCTCAGCGGTTGGACTGATAGGAAGCTCAGAAGCGCTTCCCAAAGCCAAACTCGCACCAGAAAAAGCTCGTGGTCACTGACTGGTGCTCTGCTGCCCATCTGATCCCTCGTGCTTTCTGAACCCTGGTGAACCCCTTACCTCTGAGCAACATGCTCAGCGAGTCGGTGGGATGCACCTACGGCTGCAGTCCCTGCAGCTGGCACGCAGCAGCAGTGGGGGCCCAGCTCTCCCCCAGTGCCCGGCTGCGTGTCGCAGAGCCAGCGCTGCAGAAGCTCAGCAGATAGGACTGCAGAGTGTTGCTTCAGCCACCATGTTCACCTGGCCTGTCGCCAGCCACCTGCCACTTCTCCAGGCATTCCAACTACAGTTTGCAGGCGAAATGCTTCCACAACCAGCAGGAGGCAGAGAGTGCTTTCCAAGAGTTCGCTGAATCGCAAAGCATGGATTTTTACCCTTTAGGAGTAAACAAACTTATTTCTCATTGGCAAAAATGTTGACGGTGATGGTTCCTATTTTGATTAATAAAGGTGTGTTTGAGCCTAGTTGTAATGATTTAACGTTCACGATCCCAAACCACAATTACCTTTGTACCAACCTCATAGTTAGAAGACACGAGCAACCTGCTAACAGTTGAGTGGATAAACAGAGTGTGCTACACCCGTGTGATGAATCATTATCCAGCTGTGAAAGCGAGTGAAGCAAGGCCCACACGGTACCGTGTGTGAACCCTGAGGATGTTACACTGAGGGGAGGAAGCCAGATCCCGAAGGACACACGCACGCGTGGGTCTGTGTGAGATGCCCAGAACAGGCGGGTCCTGGAGACAGAAAGCAGCCTAGTGGCTGCCAGAGGTTAGAGGGAAGGGGTGACGGGCAGTGGCTTCTGATGGGTCAGGGTTTCTAGGGGGGCAGGGCATGGTGGTCCAGGCCAAGGAGGCGGCAGCACGCAGTCTGAGAGCTTCGGGTGGAGGTCTAGTCAGCAGCCTCAGCAGTCCCGGCAGCTGGCCCACTTGGGGATGGGGCGGGGAGGCCATGTGGTTGCTCCGAGGGGCCAGGAGGGAGATGAGGAATCCCCTTAAGACAGCCTCTGGAGATACGCACGGGACCGGTGGACAGTTGCTTGACACAGGTCAGATGGGCACCGTGTGTGTAGGGAGAACAGGGGCCCTTAGATGGAGCCCCAGGAGCACACCACTTCTGAGCGGAGAAGAAGCGACCAGGGCAAGGGGGAAGAGCCCGGAAGACGGGGTCTGCTGCTCCCCAGAGGGCGGCGGGCGGGTGTGGAGCCCAGCCAGTGATTCCGAGGCCGGGGGCCCCCCTCCCCGCCCATGCAGCGGCGGGACTGAGACACGGGCGGAAGGCGGGTCTGGGCGAGTGACGGCCACGCGGGCGGCCCCTGCTCTGCCTGTGCCCTGCAGTTCAATGTTGTTTAAAGGAGGAAGTGAGGACCCGCCTGTGTGTGTGTGAGGTGCGCTGTCGATCTCATTCTTTTGCTTTGCTTGTTTACTTACTTGTCTGTGGCTGTGCCGCGAGCTTGTGGGATCGTAGGTCCCCTGCCAGGGATCAAACCCAGGCCCTCGGCAGCGACAGTGGGACCGCTAGGGAAGTCCCTGTTTCCTTGTTTCTTAATGAGAGTGCATACTTAATTGAAAATAAAAAAGAACAGAAGTTAAAAGACTCATGTCCAGCCTACTTTCCCAGCCACAGCAGATAATCTGCATAGCAGTTGGGTGGGTATCCATCTGTGTTTCTTATCTCTATATAAGAACTAGGTATATTCTTATGTAAATATGTATAAGAATGTATATATAAGATTGTGTTTGCTTTTAGCCAAATGGAAGTCACATTGCAGTACTGCTCTGCTCCATGTTTTTTTAGGTTCAGAGTATACAGTCTCCATTACTTAATTGCCAAGTGCTATGTATGAGTATGAATTGTATCAGTCTCTATTCTTAGAAACCCTGAATATTCATTGAAAGGACTGATGCCAAAACTGAAGCTCCAATACTTTGGCCACCTGATGTGAAGAGCCGACTCGTTGGGAAAGACCCTGATGCTGGGAAGGATTGATGGCAGGAGGAGAAGGGGGCAACAGAGGATGAGATGGTTGGATGGCATCACTGACTCAATGGACATGAGTTTGAACAAACTTTGGGAGATGCTGAAGGACAGGGAAGCCTGGCCTGCTGCCGTCCATGTGGTCGCAAAGAGTCCGACAAGACTGAGTGACTAAACGACAACTCTTAGAAANACAGAGGATGAGATGGTTGGATGGCATCACTGACTCAATGGACATGAGTTTGAACAAACTTTGGGAGATGCTGAAGGACAGGGAAGCCTGGCCTGCTGCCGTCCATGTGGTCGCAAAGAGTCCGACAAGACTGAGTGACTAAACGACAACTCTTAGAAATAAGAAAAGATAAGTCACATGTACTGGGACCTTTGAAGTGCTTATGCATTTTTCATAAGCAGTTTCATATATGCTTGCAAAGAATCAGTGGTTGAAAGTCCAGTGCCATCACATTGATGACTGTAAATAAGTCTCATGATCTTGTGGCTCGTATTTTGCACAGGCGTCAAGTTGGTCTTTTTCTGTCTAAGCGTCCCTCTGTCCTCCTCCCATCCTTAGGTCACAATATAAATAGTTACACCCAACCTTTATAAGCAACTTTTAATCAATACATTGGAGTTTGAAATATGTGATTTGCTGGTTCATTTGAACGTATAAACCTCTAATCATCTTTTAATTCGGGATTTAACCTGCTTTTACACTGGCGGCGGCACACAGCTGCGGCCGGCGGATTATCTGAGTGAGCTCTGCAGCTCCGTTTCCAGGTGTTGGTCTTGGTTTCCTGAGAATCAGACCCCACGTCCACCCTTTATTGCAGCCGCGTCCCTCCGCTCAGAGGACACACACTGTTGCCTCCCGTGGAGCTTCATTCTTTTCTCAGCAGGTTAGCAAAAGTGATGAGTAATTAGAAAATAAAACGGAACTGTTGATGGCGATTACAGCGATTAGAAGGTGTAGGACTGTGACACGGGCTGGTCAGGTGAAGCACACGGGATGCGAGCTGGAGAAGGGGAGGGTTAGGACCCCAACCATGAGGGTGGGCTTTGACCATTCTCTGCCGCTCTCCCCTGCCAACCCCAAGTCCTCTTGCGGTATCTGGGAAGAGAGCACCGCCGTCACTTCCGGAGTCAACTGTCGCATCCCATCCACAGGACTTACTGTAAAATCCGCTTGATCGTAGACTTTGACCAGGCATGTCTGGTTCCAGTAACCTGATCCTGTTGTCCAGAGCCAGAAATGATGCATATTGACATTTTAACACATTATGGGAAATCTGGTTTTTAAAACTGATGTTAATGGTTGGATATTGTTTTCCCTGGTCTCAATCCTAGAAAATGTCAAATGGAAATGAAAATCTGTATTGCACAGACTTAACATTTTAAACTGAAAATATTCCAATGACTGTTGGATCTGTTCACTTTCAAAGAGTGGACTTCAAACTTAAATTACAGTAAATAGAATGTCAGTTTTAATTGACTTACAGTATTTATCAAACAAACATTTTTTCCTAAAGAGAAAAAGATCTGGATGCTGACAGTTAGGTTCCTATCATGGAACTAGTACAGATCATTTATTGCACATATTTGGGATTTATTCATGCTGTACTAGTTTCTTTCTGCAAAAATAATACAAATGCAGTGTACATATGAACATGCTTTTGGAATCTTAAACTTTGGAATTTCCTGTCTAATGTTTATCTAAACTCCTAAGTTTAATTTGCTTTGATACTTTTTTTCAGTTGAATTCTTTTGAGCAAAGAGAAGAGTTTTTCTTTAAGTAAAAATAATTGTGAAGTTCTACACGCTTGTCTTCTACTGTATTCAGAACAGTCTTTCATAGAATGGTTTTAACTGTTGGATTCATTGTAAGAAGCACTTATATTTAGCCAAAATGATGGGAATTCAATAGTCTCTTCATAGGTGAGTGAAGACAGTTTGGCGCTATTGGGAGAAACTTAAGGAAACTTTGTGTCTAAAAGGTACAGGCTTGCGTCTGGCGATGAACGGGTTAAGGAGAAGGGAGTGGGCAGGAATGTGGAGAAGGGTCTCTTCGATGGGAAGCAGGGCCTGCTCGCCGCGCCCCCCACGACACCTGGCCCCTCGCCCTTCCGCGTCTCCCCTGCTGTCTTCCCCCGCTGGAACGCCGCGGTCCACTAGCATCGCAGCCTCTCCAGCCTTTGCCACACGCACAGACACGCACGCACGCCTCTCTCACCCGGCGGAAACTGGCGTCAGTCCCCTGTCCACGCGGCCTCAAGTCTACTCGAAGGCCCATGGTCACGGTCCGGGCGTCCCGCCCTGCTTCCTGCCCTCCCCAGGGTGTCTCACCCACCCTTCCACTCAGTGCAGAGGCACCTGTTTTCTCAGAGAATTTGGAAGAGATTAAACGAGGACTTCCAGAAAGCCCCCGCAACCAGCTCACTGTTCATCTGGATCCGGGCCCACGGATCTGCCTGCCTGTCCGCTGACTGTGGGTGAGCCGTGCGCCCGGGAAAGGCGCCCTCTGCCCGCTCAGCTCCCACCCCGCCCCGGACCCCCGCCGTCAGCCTGCGAGCCCCAGCGTATCCTCTGAGGGGGCTCTCCTGACCTGCGTCTCCTGTAACTCGCCCCAGTGCCTTCAGCGCTTGACTGCAGAGTCCCTCACGAGAGCGAGCCTGTGCTCCCCGCCTCCCCCCATCCTCTGTCCACTGGGCTTTTGACCCTGCCAGGGCTGCTGACCTGCTGTGGTCCCGGCCACTTCAGCAGACGCTCTACTGAGCAGTCAGCTGACTCCTCCTCCCGGCACCCGTTGGCTCTGTGGCTGCTCCTCCCAGGGCCCCTGACGCCCGAGATGGTCCCCTTCCCTCCTGGCCTCCCCCAGCGTCCCTGGCCGGCGCCTCTCACTCCCCAGCCACCCAGCAGTGACTCCTCGCTGGTCCCAGACCTCGGCTCTTCTTGCCCACACTCAGCGCCTTGCTGCTCCGTCTCATCTTGGCCTGTGTCCCCAGGACTCCAGGCTGGGAGGCTCTGGACTGGACACAGCCGCTTGAAGGCCTTGAGTACGTCTCAGATTAAGCTTGTCTGAAACTGGATGGTTAGCGCTCCCTCCAAAGCCTGCTCTTCCCATAGACATCCCCCCGGGAGAACAGCGCCTGCCTGCTTCCCTCGCTCCTGGGGGGCCATGGAGAGGAGACCTAGTCCCTGTGGCTCCCGTCCCTGCCCGCTTCCCAGCCATGATGCCCAGTGCTCGTGCCGTGTGGGCAGTCTGTCCGGTGTGAGGGCACGCTGGATTGCTTCTCCCCAGCGGGACTGGAGCTTTGTGTTTGCCAGTCTGTGCTGAAATCCTGACGTGAAGGGCTGTTCACGTTCTGTAGCTGATCGATGCTCTTAGAAGCCACCTTGTCTCCAAAGAGTTCTGTGTGTGCGCGCACGTGCGCACACGCATAAATTGTGATAAAATACACGTAACGTGAATTTAAGATTTTAACCAGTTTATTGAATGACTGGGTGACTTCAGTGGAGTCAGGCTAAGAGACAGCCTTGGGGTGCCATCAGCCTTTTTCCCAGAGGAACACTCCAAAGCCTGGTGGCCTTGTAGACCTCCCCTTTTTTCTTCACTCTCCCCAGTGTTTCTAGGTCAGTTGTCTGTGTGTCGTTTAAGAATCTCTTCATCCACTTTGTTGTTAGCATTTATGTTTAGGAAAGTATCTCAGACTTCCCTGGGTCTGGAGAAGGCAGGCTTGGATTCCGGGTTCTCCCCTGGCACGGGCCTGCCAGGTCGAGGTGGAGGCTGAAGGCTGGCCTGACTAGTGGTGGTCTGTGTGGTCTTGGGGTCAGCAGACCCCCTCTTCTCTGGAGGGGCAGGGAGATCCTTTGTGTGGAGCCTGGAGAAGCTTGACAGGGTCAGTCTTCAGATTCTCACTCTCTTTTTTAATTTGTGTTTACATTTAGTTACTTACTCATTTAACTGTTTTCTAGGAGTTTGCAGCACTTACTAAAGAACTAAATGTATGCAGGGAGCAGCTTCTTGAAAGAGAAGAAGAAATCGCTGAGCTGAAAGCGGAAAGGAACAACACCAGGGTCAGTAGGGGGATTCTCACGTGGTGACGTTCGCCCCGCGGGGGTCGGCGCCGGGCTCCGTGCTGCTGTCTTTAAACTCTGTCTGGTTTTCAACCCATTTTCCACATTTCCCACTGAGTGGACTGGGGTGGATCAGTTTGGGGTTCTCATACCTTGCTTCAAATTTATGATGAGAGCTAATGTAATTTTAGTACATTTGAGGGGGGTTTCTCTGAACGTACATTTTTGTCCACGCTTCACTTTGTGTGGGATCTTAGTTCCCCGACTGGGGATTAAACCCATGACCCCTGTAGAAGTGTGGAGTCTTAACTACTGGGCCACCAGGGAAGTCCAGTGTAACTTTAGACTGATCTGGCGGGATTCCGACGTGCCTTGGCACGGTTTTGGTCTTAGTGTGAGGCTGAGAGGAGTTATCGCCCCAAATCCAAGCGTGAGGTTGAAGGTACTGCTCTGGCCCTGCCCTGCAGCTGCTGCTGGAGCATCTGGAGTGCCTGGTCTCGCGGCACGAGCGGTCCCTGCGGATGACGGTGGTCAAGCGGCAGGCGCAGTCCCCAGCCGGCGTGTCCAGCGAGGTGGAGGTGCTCAAGGCACTGAAGTCGCTGTTCGAGCACCACAAGGCCCTGGACGAGAAGGTGCCCGCCCCCCGCCCCCTGGATTTGTTCACTTGCTGCCGCACGAGTTTATGTGACTAGTTGACTTTGGAGCGTCTTGTGTTCTTGTAAACACGTTTTTTCTATAAGAAGTCAGAGTTTTATGTGGTTAAAAAGCGTTGCCTGCATACATGCCCAGTCATGTCCGAATCTTCGCGACCCACCACGCTCCTCTCTTCCTGGGACTTCCCAGGCAAGAATACTGGAGTGGGGGGCCATCTTCTACTCCGGGGGCCCTTCTTGACCCAGGAATCGAACCTGCCCTCTTGTATTGGCAGGCAGATTCTTTACCACTGGCGGATTCTTTAACTGGGAAGCCCCCAGTTAAAAAGTATTAGTTGGCATAAATATTTCAAGATTTATTATATTCTGTATATCAATTTGCAGTTAAAAACTGGGTGATAAAATTAATTTAGGATAACACTTTGTTTTCTCAAACTCAGAATTGAAAGCTGTTAACAAGCAGATTTTCTTGACGTTAAGGTCAATGAGAGACACTAACGGTGCTCGTTACAGTGGCCGTGTATCTGGGTGAGTGTGCACTGAGAAGCGCACTAACGTGCATGCACACGCCAACACACAGTGACTCAGCCTCTTTTATTGCAGGTGAGAGAGCGATTACGAGTAGCACTCGAGAGGTGTAGTTTGTTAGAGGAAGAATTAGGTGCCACACACAAAGAGGTAAGCCTGATCCGCCATCGTGTGATTTCGGTTACGGTTTGTCATTTTTATCCCTTCCTTATAAAAGCGAATGAAGGCTGTAGCGGTGGGCGTCAGATGTTACTGGTCTTTCTGGTTGAGGACCCGCCCACCTGGGCTATTTTAAGGACCAGTGCACTAGCCTTGTGGCTCAGAGCCGCAGAGTCTCTTCAGTGCCCCTTTGTCCCGGAGAAGACAGATTCTGCCCCTGATCTCCTGGCTCTGTTTGGGGTGGACGGCATCACCATGCATTTTCTGTTTGTGTTGTGTTTCCAGTTTAGAGCTGAGTTTTTCCAAGTGGAGTTTTCTGTGTTTACTTATTTCTTTACTCTCCTTCAATTTTTTGGTTTCAGCTGATGATTCTTAAAGAGCAGAATAACCAGAAAAAGATACTAACGGACGGGGTGCTTGATGTAAATCACGAGCAGGAAAGCACGCCGAGCGCCAACGGAAAGGCAAGTCCTCGCTCTCGCGCTCTGTCCGGTTCTCGTCTTGCCGTCCAGTCTGGGCGGGGCTGTTGGGAACCTCTCGCCAGCGCGCCATGTGGGTCGGAGCGGCCGTGAGGGTCCTGTGAGCTTGCAGAGCGCAGTGTGGACCTCACCGATTGCCCGGAGTGCCGTGTCCCCTGCCTCCCGAAACACGGCCGCCTAAGGCTCCCTTCCCCCCTCAGCGATCCTCCGACGGCTCTCTGAGCCATGAGGAAGACCTGTCCAAGGTGATGGAGCTCCAGGAAGTCATCGACAGGCAGTCGCGGGAGCAGAGCCAGATGAAGGAGCGCCTGGCCGCCCTCTCTGCCCACGTGACGGAGCTGGAGGAGGACCTGGACACGGCCCGGAAGGACCTCATCAAGTCCGAGGAAGTGAACACGAAGCTGCAGCGGGACGTCCGCGAAGTGAGTGACGGCGGCTGCAGCCATTGTCCTGCGGTGGCCTGTGGGTCCCTGCTCTCCTGGGGAGCTCGGCCTTGGGGTGGCCGCGTGAGCAAGAGCAGGGCACCAGCGGGACCACGGCTGCGGCCTCCCCGCCTCTGCGTCGCAGGCTCTGGGGTAGAAGAGGCCTGGTCCAGGCGGTCCATTGGCAGTGGACCGACACGAGGGCCGCTCTGGCGCTGCGCTGCGCCGCGCCCTGGGTGTGGGCTCCGCATTCCTACAAGTTCTAGGCGGCCCAGTGTGTTCCTTTTTAAAAAGTCATTCATCCATCCATTCAGCTATTGGCGTATAGTTGCTTTACACTGCTGTGTGGATTTCTGCTGTACAGCAAAGTGAATCAGTGGTGTCTGTGTATACACACACACATACACACATATCCCGCTCTTTTTGGATCTCGTACCCATTCACTTCACCACAGAGCACGGAGTAGCACTCCCTTTGCTGTGCAGTAGGGCGATCTTAGGCGTGGATCAGGAGTGTGTGCGTGTTACTTGCTGGTGATCTTAGGCGCGGGTCGGTAGTAAGTGCGTGTTACTTGCTGGTGATCTTAGGCGCGGGTCGGTAGTGAGTGCGTGTTACTTGCTGGTGATCTTAGGCGCGGGTCGGTAGTGCGTGCGTGTTACTCACTGGCCATCTTATGCGCGGGTCAGTAGTGAGTATGTGTTACTCATTGGCAATCTTGCACGTGGGTTAGTAGTGAGTGCGTGTTATTTGCTGGCAATCTTAGGCGCAGGTCAGTAGTGAGTGCGTGTTACTCGCTGGTGATCTTACGCGCGGGTCCGCAGTGAGTATGTCTCACTCCTCACCCTCAGGCCCTCACGCCCGAGCTGCGTGACCATGTGGAATCATGATGTTCCTGGCAGTCACGTCTGTGGGTGTCGTGAGTTACGAGAAACTCCCTAGCGGTCACTGTGAACACAGGAGAGTGCTGGGGACTCAGGCCTCCTCCTGTGAGCCTCGCCTCTCCTCTGTGTGCAGATAGCGCCTACCCTGCCCTCCCCCCCTCCATGAGACTGTCCCAGAGAGCACCCCTCCAACACATGGTACAGCAGGAGTACTTGTTTAGTAGCTTGGTGTGAGTAATTCTGGGTGAGAACTCAAAACAGAAAGATTTGCACGTTTGTATAACCTATTCCCACTACTCTTTGGCAGCAGGAGGAGATTAGGTGGCAGAGTTTAACATGTAGAAAATTCTGGAAAAGGTGTTTTTAAGCGTTTCGCTTTTAATGTCAGGACTTTGCCCACGTTGGTTACTTAGTGACCAGGGAGGGACCTGAAATGGGCTTTGAGCCGGTGGACAGGAGTCGCATCAGCAGCGAGCTCTGGCCCTGGTTTGAGCCCTTCATCCACGTGGTGTAACTGCTTTAGAAGAACAAGGCTTGAGAAGGCTGCACCCGGTTGTGTTACACTTTGAATTCTCTTTCCACTCGTTAACATTCTTGCTTTAATTTTGAGGAAATTGCATGAGATTTTTCCAACTTTTACTCAAGGAAACGAGCCTCAGAGCTCCCTGTTGGATCTGGTGAAGGTCCCTCCCTGTTCTGGGTCAAGCCCGCCCGTATGGTGTAGCAGACAGGGGTCCTGACTTCCTGCCAGATGCCTTCCCTCCTGGAATTCTTGCAGTAACAGGGTGGTTTAGTGTACTTTCTGTTTGCTGTTTGGGTTTATCATGTAGAAGAGAAGCTTGGGAAACTGAGTACCCAGACAGAATGTTAAGACAGATGGGTGCCAGTTGTGGCAGATGTGACCTTTGAGGTAGGCGCACTTTTGGTCGCGTCCGAGAAAACTGCCACGTCTAGGACTTTAATCTTGAGGACACTAACTTTATGTTTGATTTGAAAGTTAGGATTTAGCCCAGTTTTTTTACTCTAAAGTGTATCGGAGCGTTCCATGATAGGAGTTACCTTTTCTCCTCTGCAATGCCCGGTGTAGGCCATGGCCCAGAAGGAGGACATGGAGGAGAGAATCACTACCCTTGAGAAACGCTACCTCGCCGCACAGCGCGAAGCCACCTCTGTGCATGACCTCAATGATAAACTTGAAAATGAAATCGCAAATAAGGATTCTATGCACCGACAGGTAATGGCTTTTATTGAACTGTGTCTGACTTTTACAATAAATAGTGCATTACTGAGGAAGGTAAAGGCCTTCTCATATGGCTCCCGCGTTGGAAATCAAGTCCCAGTGTAAAGTTCTTATGACCCTAAAGTACTGTGTTGAAAAGTGTGGATGTACATTGTGGTAAATCAGCTGTACTGGAATGAAATACATTTTTTAAAAATTGGGGGTGACTGCAACTTACAGTGGAGAAGGCAATGGCACCCCACTCCAGTACTCTTGCCTGGAAAATCCCACGGACTGAGGAGCCTGGTAGGCTGCAGTCCATGAGGTTGCGAAGAGTCAGACACGACTGAGTGACTTCACTTTCACTTTTCACTTTCATGCATTGGAGAAGGAAATGGCAACCCACTCCAGTGTTCTTGCCTGGAGAATCCCAGGGACGGGGGGAGCCTGGTGGGCTGCCGTCTATGGGGTCGCACAGAGTCGGACACGACTGAAGCGACTTAGCAGCAGGAGCAGCTAGGTTTGAATTATTTGGGATTTGGTTTAACCATTTTATAGAATTCCACTCACGACTCTTTTGTTTTACTTGAACGTGGATCTGTTGGCTTGTTAGTGTTTTTACTGACAGAGCAGAGAGCGGCAGGGAACTTCACGGGAACTGGCTGCCTGTTGGGAACTGGGGTCACTGTGACAGAAGGCAGGGTTAGAGCTCTGGTCTGATTAGGCTTTGCACCTCCTGTGGTTTGGTGAGCCTTACTCGCTCCTGTTCCCTGGTGGTCTCAGATAATCAGGACTTAACCAGGAGAACCAAATCTGGCTTCTCAAAGCAAAGTGAGTTGGTCTGGTGTGTTGCAAAGGGTATCATTGGCCCCACCACAAAAATAAAATACTAGCAAGCCATTGAAATTTATGATGTGGAATGCTAATTAAGAGCATTACGATATACAAAATAATGGCTGTAAAAGGCAGATCAGAAAATACCCTGTACTATATGCTGTTGTTTTCTGAGGGTTTTAAAGCATATCATACTGTTTGTGTATGTACATAGAATAATAACACACACAGAAAAAATAAGAAAGCTGCTTATAAACAATTGTTAATCTCTCAGGAACCTGAGCTTATAGATAATTCAATTATTTTTCCTTTTTTAAAAAAGAATCTATATTTTCTACATTGAAAGTTTTTCAGACTGACAAGATCTTTTAAAAGAATAATTGTATATTTACAAATATCAGTTGACTGGCATTTCACCAGGCACACTCTTAGCAGGTCTGTATTTCAGAGGAGGTGAAAGCAGTATTTTGGCTAACATGCCCGTGGCCATCTGTGATCAGTAGGGTTCCCTTCAAATGATGTTTTAAGAAGGGTCAGTACTGAACCCTTCTTCCCTTAACTTGTCAACAAGAATTCACTTTTCACTTTCATGCATTGGAGAAGGAAATGGCAACCCACTCCAGTGTTCTTGCCTGGAGAATCCCAGGGACGGGGGGAGCCTGGTGGGCTGCCGTCTATGGGGTCGCACAGAGTCGGACACGACTGAAGCGACTTAGCAGCAGGAGCAGCTAGGTTTGAATTATTTGGGATTTGGTTTAACCATTTTATAGAATTCCACTCACGACTCTTTTGTTTTACTTGAACGTGGATCTGTTGGCTTGTTAGTGTTTTTACTGACAGAGCAGAGAGCGGCAGGGAACTTCACGGGAACTGGCTGCCTGTTGGGAACTGGGGTCACTGTGACAGAAGGCAGGGTTAGAGCTCTGGTCTGATTAGGCTTTGCACCTCCTGTGGTTTGGTGAGCCTTACTCGCTCCTGTTCCCTGGTGGTCTCAGATAATCAGGACTTAACCAGGAGAACCAAATCTGGCTTCTCAAAGCAAAGTGAGTTGGTCTGGTGTGTTGCAAAGGGTATCATTGGCCCCACCACAAAAATAAAATACTAGCAAGCCATTGAAATTTATGATGTGGAATGCTAATTAAGAGCATTACGATATACAAAATAATGGCTGTAAAAGGCAGATCAGAAAATACCCTGTACTATATGCTGTTGTTTTCTGAGGGTTTTAAAGCATATCATACTGTTTGTGTATGTACATAGAATAATAACACACACAGAAAAAATAAGAAAGCTGCTTATAAACAATTGTTAATCTCTCAGGAACCTGAGCTTATAGATAATTCAATTATTTTTCCTTTTTTAAAAAAGAATCTATATTTTCTACATTGAAAGTTTTTCAGACTGACAAGATCTTTTAAAAGAATAATTGTATATTTACAAATATCAGTTGACTGGCATTTCACCAGGCACACTCTTAGCAGGTCTGTATTTCAGAGGAGGTGAAAGCAGTATTTTGGCTAACATGCCCGTGGCCATCTGTGATCAGTAGGGTTCCCTTCAAATGATGTTTTAAGAAGGGTCAGTACTGAACCCTTCTTCCCTTAACTTGTCAACAAGAATGAATAAGCTTCTATAGAAAATGGATCTTTAATGTACAAGAACTTTTTTTTTTAAAGACTTCTCTGGGAACATTTAGGAAAAGCAAATACTCTGGCGGGAGGTGTTCTGCCCGATGAGACTAAGCCCAGGAACACTGAGAGAAAATTTACCGTGACGCAGCTGCTGAAACAGAACTAATCTGGTAGACACGTGCGTTTAGGTTCTGTCCCAGCGACTCGGCCCGTTTTCACACACTGCTCTCCCTTTGTAGACAGAGGATAAAAACCGGCAGTTGCAGGAGCGCCTGGAGCTGGCGGAGCAGAAGCTGCAGCAGACGCTGCGGAGGGCGGAGACGCTGCCCGAGGTGGAGGCCGAGCTGGCGCAGAGGGTGGCTGCGCTCTCCAAGGTGCTGCTCTGGGTCTGCAGGGGCCGGGCGCGTGCAGAGGTGGCCGTGCTCTCTAAGGCGCCGCCCTGGGTCCCGGGGAGTGGGGGCCGCGGGGAGGGCCTGTTCCCGTGCTGTCCCACTGCGCCCCTGCCCCTGCTCCCCAGTCCAGGCAGGAGCACAGATGCGGGGGTCACGCTGCCCGTCTGAGACGGGGCTGCTCCCGGAGTGTCGGACAGTGTCCCCGCCTCTGTGTCATCCCTCCGTTAACCTCCCTCCGTTTTGTTCCATGTTCTGTGTGTCCCTGGGATGCTTCAGCTCCGAGTCACTGCTTCTCAAGAGTTCAGTCAGTCACCACCTCAAAGCCTTAGCAGGATAGTTCTTCTCAGACCTAGGAAAATCCCATTCTCGTTTAGGAGACTCTTAAGTCTTTATTCGGAGAAGGCACTGGCGACCCACTCCAGTACTCTCGCCTGGAGAATCCCGTGGACGGAGGAGCCTGGTAGGCTGCAGTCCATGGAGTCGCTAAGAGTCGGGCATGACTGAGTGACTTCACTTTCACTTTTCACTTTCCTGCATTGGAGAAGGAAATGGCAACCCACTCCAGTGTTCTTGCCTGGAGAATCCCAGGAACGGGGGAGCCTGGTGGGCTGCCGTCTCTGGGGTCGCACAGAGTTGGACACGACTGAAGCGACTTAGCAGCAGCAGCAGTAGCAGTAAATCTTTATTCACACACTTGTTGAAAGTCACAGCGGGGCATGAGCCCCACTCCCAGCTCGCCGTCCCCGGGAGCCCGCGGTGAGAGGCCGCGTCCTGGGGATGTGGCACTGCTGGGGGCATCATCCCCACTGCCAGTCGGCCAGCCACCCCGTCCTTCTGGCGGGAAAGGTGTTGCCCCACGCTGCTGGTGGGCACTGACTGGGCATGGCGAGTCGGGTGGGCCTGTGCTGGCGCAGCTATTGGGAGCGTTGCCCAGAGCACAGTGAGCCGCTGAGGGGCAGTCAGGTGCTCGCAGACCCTCCCAGAGCAGGGTCACTAATAGCCACCAGGGGGCGCCCTTCTGCCTGTGATCTTCCTCTCAAGGCTCGGTTTCTCCTCTCGCCTGGCATCTCTGCTGTCCGTCCTCGGTCGGCCTTGTAGTCCGACCTTTTGTCTTCCGGAAGCTCTGCCACTAAGGAGGCTAAGCGGTTCGAGCTTCCCTGCCAGCTTAGGAAGGTAGAACGTGTGCCTCACGTGTCCCGCGCTTGCTGCTGCCCGCTGCCCGTGCTGGCTCGCCACATGCAGTCCAAGGAGGGGGTGCAGCGGCCATGGGTGCGGGGCCCGGGGCAGTGGGGAGCATGTCTCCTCTCACGAGCCGGTCACCGGCACCTTCCGTCACCCACGTGTCACATGCGAAGCCACGCAGGCAGCGTGAGCAGGCACACGGGCATGCCCCCTGCAAACCCGGGGCCCGTGGTCCACATAGAGCATGGCCCGCGTGCCGCCCCTGTGGTCACAGCCCGCATGCCGTCAGGACAGAACGCTGCGAGCGGGACTGACCCTGTTCTTGGCCGACAGGCAGAAGAGAGACATGGCAACATCGAGGAGAGGCTGCGGCAGATGGAGGCCCAGCTGGAGGAGAAGAACCAGGAGCTGCAGCGGGTGCGTGTGCTGACGGGGAGGCCGCCTCTGGGCCGGCACCACCTTTCTCCGCCGCTCCCGTCTCTGCCGTTGAGTGTGTGCGTGTGTGGCCCCGTCTGCTGACCTGGGCACCCCCTTCCTTAGGAGCAGGGCCAGAGATGGTCACCTGTAGGCAGTGGGCAGGGGCCAGGGGACCCCCACATCCAGGGAGGCAGCCAGTCGGGGGAGCTCCTCAGGGTACAGGTGGCCTTTAGAGTGCCCCTCAGATGAACCTGAGGTGCCATTCCGGGGCCTATGAAGCTGAAGGCATGGCGCCCAGATATGCAGTCTGCTTGCCTCAGAGGAGGCGCTGGAGTCCCCCATGCCAGACTGCTGGTCCAGACGTGTGCAGGATGGCTGCTCCTGGACAGGAGGAGAACCGCAGCTGCGCTGCGACAGAAGGCATGTCAGGAAAGGGCGACCGTGGAGGCTTGCATCCCCGAGTCCTGAGAGAGGTTTCCCGGAGGGTTTGGCCTCACGGCGATGTGGACCATCCGGGAAGCGGAGGGGGCTCCCAGATCCAGCCTCAGGCGCCAGTACTGTCCCCACCATGCCTGTGTTCTTGGGCCTGGACTGCAGAGCCTCACACGCGGGTTCCCGGAGCAGCGATTCTGACTCCCATCATGAGACCCGCGGTGAGGCGCCCTCCCTTCCTCTGCAGAGAGCCCAGCGTCTCCCAATCAGGGGTGCGCTTCCTTACTTTCAGAACTGCTGCTCAGAGGCTGTTGAGATCTGGATGCTGTTTATGACTAAGCCAGTTCACAGTAGACTTTTGTTTTGCTTTAAAAATATTTGAATACTGATGTCTTAATGTGGAATCTGTGACAGGTTTTATTTTCTTGGGCTCAAAAATCACTGCAGATGGTGACTGCAGCCATGAGATTAAAAAATCCTTGCTCCTTGGAAAGCTATGACAAACCTAGACAGCATATTAAAAAGTAGTGACCTCATTCTGCCGACAAGGGTCCACATAGTCAAAGCTATCGTTTTTTTTTCCAGTAGTCACATATGGATGTGAGAGCTGGGCCATAAGACAGCTGAGCGCTGAAGAACTGATGCCTTTTCTTAAGTAAAACACAAGTCAAATTTATTAGATTTGTCCACAGTCGGCAGTGGTGATCTTCTTGCTGGTCTTGCCACTCCCGGCCCCAAAGCGCTCCGTGGCTCCCACAGTATTCATGCCCCGTTTCACTTTGCCAGAGACCACATGCGTGCCATCCAGCCACTGAGTCCTGACAGTGTGGATGGGAAACTAGGGGCCGTTTGTGTTGGGCCAGCATTTGCTGTGGACAAGATGCCAGGACCTGAAGGCTTCAGAATGAAGTTCTCGTCGTCAAATTTCTCACCATGGATGGACTTGCCACCAGTACCATTATGGCGTGTGAAGGCACCACCCTGGCACATAAATCCCGGAATTACTCTCTGAAAGCAGGAACCTTTATAACCAAATCCTTTCTCTCCAGTGCTCAGAGCACGGAAGTTTTCTGCTGTCTTTGGAACTTTGTCTGCAAACAGCTCAAAAGAGACGCGGCCCAAGGGCTCGCCGTCGACAGCAATGTTGAAGAACACGCTGGGGTTGACCATGGCTAGACAGCAAGGGAGGCTCCAGGATGGCGGCGTCTGCAGGGCCAGNTGCTGTCTTTGGAACTTTGTCTGCAAACAGCTCAAAAGAGACGCGGCCCAAGGGCTCGCCGTCGACAGCAATGTTGAAGAACACGCTGGGGTTGACCATGGCTAGACAGCAAGGGAGGCTCCAGGATGGCGGCGTCTGCAGGGCCAGAACTGATGCTTTTGACTTGTGTTGCTAAAGAGGCTCCTGTTTGAACAGAAAATAATCTGTTTTTTAATTTTTTATGATGGAAAACTTGAAACATGCCCCAGAGTGGAAGGAGTAGTATAATAAATACCCGTGACCCATCAGTTAGCTTCAGCAGTTTCCAGCTTAGGGCCTGTTCAAATATATCGTTCTTTTGTCTTCTCTCCATTTTTTTTTTTGATACAGTAGATACTAAAACAGCTTTTTGAACCATGAAGTTGATGTTCATTATGTAAAACACAGACTTGCCCACTTTGTTTTTACATTGAAAAATTGCTTGAGGTAATTACTTCTAGTTTTTTATATGAATTATCATATTGGAAAGGACCCTGATGCTGGGAAAGATTGAAGGCAGGAAGAGAGTGGATGACAGAGGATGAGATGGTTGGATGGCATCACCAACTCAATGGACATGAGTTTGAGCAAGTTCTGGGAGTTGGTGTTGGGCAGGGAAGCCTGGCATGCTGCAGTCCATGGGGTCGCACCGTCAGACACGACTGAGCACCTGAACTGAACTGAATATGAATTATCATTGGAAGAAAAGCTGTGACCAACACGCTGCTGCTAAGTCGCTTCAGTCGTGTCCGACTCTGTGAGACCCCAGAGACGGCAGCCCACCAGGCTCCCCCATCCCTGGGATTCTCCAGGCAAGAACACTGGAGTGGGCTGCCATTGCCTTCTCCAATGCAGGAAAGTGAAAAGTGAAAGTGAAGTCACTGAGTCGTGTCCAACTCTCAGCAACCCCATGGACTGCAGCCCACCAGGCTCCTCCGTCCATGGGATTTTCCAGGCAAGAGTACTGGAGTGGGGTGCCATTGCCTTCTCTGGTGACCAACCTAGACAACATATTAAATAGCAGAGACGTGACTTGGCCGTCAGAGGTCCACCTAGTCAAAGCTGTAGTTTTTCCAGTGGTCATGTATGGATGTGAGAGCTGGACCATAAAGAAGGCTGAGTGCCAAAGAATTGATGCTTTTGAACTGAGGTGTTGGAGGAGACTCTTGAGAGTCCCCTGGACTTCATGGAGATCAAACCAATCAATCCTAAAGGAAATCAGTCCTGAATATTCGTTGGAAGGACTGATGCTAAAGCTGAAGCTCCAATACTTTGGCCAGTACTTTTTCCAGTACCTGATGCGAAGAACTGATGCGTTGGAAAAGACCCTGATGCTGGGAAAAATTGAGGGCAGGAGGAGAAGGTACGACAGGACAGTCGGTTGGGCATCACCGACCCAGTGGATGTGAGTTTGAACAGAGTCTGGGAAGCAGTGAGGGGCAGGGAAGCCTGGCGTGCTGCAGTCCCTGGGGTCACAGAGAGTCGGACACGAGTGAGTGACTGAACAGCAGGAATCGCTAGAATTCAAGTGATGTTGGATGTAAAGAAGCACACGTGAAAGTCTACCTCCACTTGCTTTTTTTCCAAAATGAATTTTCTCACCTTTTGCTTTATAAATTGAATTCATTTCACCCCCTTAATCCAGACTCAGGCTTCTGTTTATACATTGGGGAGTTCCTCCACCAACATGTGTGTAAGCAGATCCCCTTTAAAGTCTGCTTGTTTCTGAGTGTAAATCTGCTTGCTCCTCGAGCCCCTCCGACAGGTAATAGCTGCTGACAGTAAGGTCCCCCAGGTGCTCTGCCAAAGAGAAGCGTTGGGAGTGACCTCTGACCAGTGAAGTCCCTGCCTCCCTCTGCACCTGCCCGTCTGCTCTGGTGATGCTCAAGAGCCCCCCAGGGGTGGCCGTGGGAGGGACCGCCGCGGGAGCCAGGGCACAGGCCGCTCACAGCGCGGCTCCCCGGTGCTTCTAAAACAATGGCTGTACTTGCTCCTGAAGTTTATGAGCTTTTGTTTTTCTTGTTTTAGGCAAGGCAGAGAGAAAAAATGAATGAAGAACACAATAAGCGCTTATCAGAGACCGTGGATAAGCTTCTGTCCGAGTCAAACGAGAGGCTTCAGCTTCACCTGAAGGAGAGAATGGCTGCTCTGGAGGATAAGGTGAGCCGGCCCGCAGCCGCTTTACCAAGAGGCGTCTGACCCGACCCAGCCCGGCCTGGTTTGTAGGGGGCGCCGCAGGGAATCGCCAGGAGAGGAGTTCCCATAGAGGGCCCCACAGTAGTGTCTTTACTGGCACGAATAATCGAGAAGTGGCATGTTATGCTACTCAGTAAGCGTGACAGCATCCACAGGCAGTGTGTAAGGAACAGACGTAGCTGTGTGCCCGCAACCCTTACGAAAGCAGCAGTGAGCCGGATCCACCAATGGCCCCAGGTTACAGCCGCCGTGCTAGAACTTTCTTCTAGGTCCACCCTCACCCCTCCGTTTCTATCTTAGAAGTTTATTTCTGGGCCTTTCCTGGTGGTCCAGTGGTTGAGAGTCTGCCTTGCAAGCTCAGGGACGCAGGTTCGATCCCTGGTTGGGGAGCTAAGATCCTGCGTGCCGCAGGGCAACCCCGACAGAGGAGCCCTGCCTGAAGCAGCCGAGGCCCAACACGCCGGTCAATGAGTTTAGTTCAGCAACTTTTATAGAATGTGATAGGAAAGATTAAATCAGCTGAAAGCAAGCATCTCATAATCCAGCTCCAGCCTTGTCTTCATCTGCTTCGGAAAATGTCTGAGAACCGCTGTCAGAGCAGCTCAGTGGGCAGCACTGGCCCAGGTTCGGTGAAGCCTGTCCCAGCCGCGCCAGTGCCCTGAGGACGAGGCCCAAGCCTTCGCCGAGGTCGGCGCTCGGGTGGCGCGCGCCTCAGAGACCCGTGGTCGCTGCAAGCTCTGCGGCACGTTTCTCCCCCCACAAAACCCAGGGTGACGCACACACTTCACGGGAGTCCACACAGGGAAGGCCCCTCGCTGCAGCCTGGCCTGTGGGCTGACCCTGAGGTGGGCATAGTTTTGTCTCGGGTTTGAATTTTGCATGTGAGACTTGCGCCAGTTTCCTGCGTGACCACTGAACTGCAAAAGCTGAAAGCAAGTTTAAAGCAGGTTCACTCGCCCCAGTGAGCTGGCCTCCTTGTATCTAGAAGATCAGTCGGGGAAGGAGAGGGCTGTCTGTGTACGAGTCAGTGTTAAGAGGTGTCATCTGGCCTCGTGCCGGTGCTTCACGCTGGGTGTGAGGCCTGCCACTCATCCCGAGGCGCTTTATGCTTTCAGACAGAAGTGTAGCAGCTGTCCCGCAGACCACGCAGCATCTGTAAGAATTGACGCCAAAGCACTCTTTGTATCTCTTTCAGAATTCTCTTCTACGGGAAGTTGAAAATGTGAAAAAGCAATTAGAAGAAATGCAAAACGACAAGGTACTTACATGTCTAAATCGTTCAGAAATTTGTTAAGAGCTGAATTGAGTTGGAATCCATCTGAATTACTACAGATGCTCAGCGGAGGTCGAGTTCCATTTTCTTTACGGCTCGCCAACTGCTGCATCGCGTACAGCATTTCTGGCTGTGAACACTGAATGTATTTGCATCATAGGTAGATTTAGAGTGTGTGGCCATCCTGTGTGGTTCAGAATTCTGAATAGTCCTTTCCGGGTTCACTCGAAAGCTGAGACAAAGCAGGAGCCTTTCACCTGGACAGTGCTGTCCGCCAGAAAGATGATATGAGCCCCACACACGGTCTAAAATTTCCTAAAAACGAACGGGCTGCTTTACGTTCTGTTTTTCACCGTAAGTCTTGAATTCCTATGAGCCTTGAAATCTCCTGTGTGATTTCCACATCGAGCTTTGCACCAGCCTGTCTCAGGCGCCCCGTGGCTGCACGAGCCATGTGGCTGCCGTGCCCGACAGCGCAGAGCTGCCGGGTTAAGCTGAGTGGCATGGAAACTTGGCCTAGGTAACTTGTCTTATCCTGTGAGGGAGTGAAGCGGGCTGCAGAGGAAGTGAGGTGGGCTGCAGAGGAAGTGAAGCGGGCTGCAGAGGAACGCGTGGGGGGAGTGGGAGTGAAGCGGGCTGCAGAGGAACGCGTGGGGGAATGCCCGGGAGTGAGTGTGAGCTCCGTGGAGATGGTTTAAAGCAATGAGAGGAGCGAGGGCAACAGAGCAAGTCCTGCCCACCCTCCTCCAACCCCCGCCCCAAGGCCAGCTTCTCTCTGCAGGCGTTGTCGCTGGTGACGGCTTGCCACGTTTCCCGCAGAAGCTTCCCTACACCTGAGAGGGAACTTCCTCTTCATAAGGGTTCATACTGTCCTGAGTGTTTATATTTGCTCTGGGACTCTTAGAGAACGTTTTCTCAGAATTAAAGTGTTTGGAGTTGATGCCTGCTAACGTCGCCTGTCACACACATTCTGGTGCAGGTCATTTTACATCCAGAAAGCAAGCGGTGCAGGCTGTGTCATTTGCTGTTTCGTAGGACCAGCTGATGCTAAACCTGGAAACCCTGAGAGCCGAACTGGAGCAGACGAGGCTGCGAGGGGCTCCCCTCCACCACGGGTAGGGCGCCCCCCGGGCAGCTCCCTTCCACGCTGTCGAGTGTGGCAAGGGCCTGTCGGTGTGTGGATAGTATGACTGGGTGTCGCTCATGGTCGCACCTCAAGGAGCCTGTAGCTTCGTGGCCAGCGAGAGGGAAGAGACAAGCATAGTTCCTTAGGGTCAAACTTGGCACCACGGAGTGGTGGTCACAGGATTGACAGAACTCAAAACCACAGGCGGAGGTTTGGAAGTGGGGGACCGAACAGTTGATATTTGGGTGTATTCATTTGAGGGGCCTGACAGGCTGTGACACTGATGTTTCTGAAGAGTTGCAGAAGGTTAATAACCTGTAGTCTTTTTTACGAGAATGGAGACTGAGACGTGACTTGCCGTTGGCTGCAGTGGGAGGAATCACCTAGCTTGTGAATGAGGCGAGCAGAGTAGTGAGCTTCCTGATTTTTTCTTACTCCTTGTTATAGGGGCAGTAATTCTTACTAAGTATTTAGATTTTTCTTTGGCTTCTTCATGGAAGATGGTCACAAGTGAGAGTTAAACTTTAGCAAAGATTACTAAAGTGCTTAACTGGTGACATTCATTCATCTGTAGGGAATCGACTCTTGCTTGAATCCTGATTTAGGAGACTGTTTGGAGCCCGCATGCATATTTCTGCGTTTGTGTGCTTAGGGGATCCTCGCGGACCAGGGCCCCCGCCCAGCCTTCTTCTAGAGAAAAGGGATATCATGGTAGACAAAGGCAGAGCCAGAAACTGGCCCTGTGTCCAAAACCATGGCGGGTGGAGTTCAAGGGGAGCACGTGCCCTGCGGGGCCGATGGGGGACGTGGCCGGCCTTGCCCGCAGAGCTCCTCCGGGGTGAGGGCCTGGTGCTGTCAGAGGGGGAGACCCCTGCTCCCGGGGTGGATGAGGCCAGTGTGAGGAGGACTGTGCGGACAGTGGAGGAAGAGGAGGGAACATGGCCTCCTGCTCTGCGGACTTTGGGCAACGAGGAGGGTACTGGTGCTGGGACCCGAAGGCCTGGCGCGGTTGGGGGTTCAGAGGGAGAAGCCTGGTCACCAGTCCCCTGCGTGTCAGTGAGAGAGATGAGAAGAGGAGGCAGCTGGGAAGTAGGAGGGGCCGCTGTGCTCTGAAGACGGGGACCGCAGCTGCTGGGCGAGGGAGGGGTGTCTCCAGGAGGCAGCTCTCCAGGGGTCAGTGACTTGGCGGCACAGGTGGGGCCTCGGGGCTGGCTTTCAGGCAGGGCGGGCTGGCCCAGGCCTGGGGAGTGGGGACTGAAGCCTGGATCAGAGGCAGGGTGGGCTCAGTGTATTTGGCAGGACCTCCCAGGGGAATTGGTCACCTTCTCTCTGAGACCTTCTCCCGGAGGAAAGAGCCTCAGGTGAGGAGGGGGAGAGCGATGGAGGCTGCACTCCGCGAGGGGACTGGGAGGTGATGGTGGGGGGCGTCTGTGGCCTTCAGAGGACCCGCGAGTGTCCACAATCCCAAGCAGGACTCTGTCGTAGCTTCCACCTGATTCCCAAGTGTGCTGTGGTAGAAGGTGAGCAGAGAAAGGAGCGGTTCCATTAGGAGGGAGGGGAGATGGGAGGGAAGACAGGTGTGGCTCAGGGAGGTTCCAGACTTGCATCTCCTGGGACACACCCATGCGGCTCAGCTCCGAGCTGTGGGTCCGAAGGCCTTGTGCCCTGGGCTGGCTGAGGCGCCGTTGGAAGTGCTGAGAGCCATGCAGATAGTGCTCCAGGGAGACGGGCGTTTGCGGTGTGTGGACGTCATGCGGGAGGTGGAGGGCAGAGCAGGCACGGGCCGGAAGGGGTGTGGGTGCCCAGGAGCCAGCGGAGCAGGTGCAGCCCTGCCCTGGGACCTGAGGGCGGGCTCTGGGGGACCACGGCCCCGAGCACCAGGCAGCCGGCCACACCCTCGCCTTAGCGCTGCCTCCCCCACATGCGGGAGCTGCCCAGCTGGCGGCGCTGAGACCTGAGTGTTCGCAGGGCAGCGGGCAGCCCCGCTCCGTGGCCCCTTTTCTGTGAAATTGCCCGTTTTCCAGATCGACAGGCTCTGGCTTGACTGACAGAGTGAGCTCTCTTTTCTCCTAACAGCACTCTTCTTTCCCCTGTGTTCCAGCCGACCGCACCTGGGCAGCGTCCCGGACTTCAGGTTCCCTGTGGCCGACGGGCCGGCGGACTCCTTCAGCGGCGTGGCGGTGCTGCGGCGCCCCCAGAAAGGCCGGCTGGCAGCGCTGCGCGACGAGCCATCCAAGGCGAGCACCCCGCCCCCACCCGACACTGTGGCCCTGACGTGGTTCTGGAATCAAGTGTTGACAGCTCGCTTTACCTCTTCCCATTTTCCTTTTTCTGGCTAAGAGTTTACTTTTAAGGCTTGTTTATTTTAAAGAACCAATTTTGATAACGAGTGACTTCCTGTGAGGTCCGGCACGGTACTAATTAGCACAGTTTTGAGATCGTCCTACGAGTGAATGGATCTACACATGCCTCATGTTTTAGTGAGGAGATTCTCGTTGGAAGTTTAAGCACCTTCATATTTTCACCGCATTCATGGCGTGTGTTTTTTCATATGTCCCTGTGTTTTGAGCTTCCACATTCAGTGGGCAGCTAGTTTAGGCCAGACACCGTCAGAACTAGGAGTCCAGCAGTGACTTAAAAACCGTGCATGTTTTTTGTCCACTGCTGTGTGACGAATCACTGCAGAGCTTGGCAGCCTCGCAGTGAGCAGGCCATGGCCCACGGTTTCTGTCATTGTCGCAGGTGGGCCTGACTCGGGGCCTCCTGAGGGCGCAGGTTTGGGAAGCCCCCCGGGGCTGGATGGCAGGCTTTCAGACTCACCTGGCTGCTGGGGACAGGCCCAGGCCCCCGCTGTGCGGACCTCTGCGTGGCCTGGCTCTCCTCGGAACGCTCTCTGAGAGCGAGAGCGCGGGGTGTAGCCCGGGGCCCTTCGTGCCCCGGTTCGGAGCCACACACCTGCACTTCTGTTTTCGCGTGTGAGCTGCGAGGTCCGGCCTCGCTCGGGCTGAGCGGGAGTTGCCCCTTCTGCCTCTTGACGGGGGAGGATGGAAGGATTTGTGGGCCCCTTTTTAAACCTGTGCAGCCTGTGGACAGTGACGAGCAGGGAAGGGAGACAGAGTGCCCGGGCTGTCCGAGGAGGAGGGCACGATCGTGTGTGAACAGGGCGGCCAGCGAGGTGACGCCAGGAGGGTGACCTTGAGCCAGAGACCCGGCGGCGGGAAGAGGCGTCGCCAGTCGGAGAGAGATCAAGGGTCGTGTCAACCAGCAGGGACAAGGGGGAGAGGCCTGGATCAGGGAGGACCCAGGCTCAGGCCTGAGCAGCTCAAGGCCGGAGCCTGTTTCCTACGGTGAGGAAGGCTGCCAGGCAGGAGCTCAGAGCCGGGCCTCTGCCCTGTGGAGGTGGACGGGCCCATCCAGGGGACGTGTCCGGTCAGCAGCTGAGTGTTCCGGCCTGCATCTGGGAGAGGACTCACTCAGCTCAAGGTGGACTGGGGTTGCGGGCATGCAGATGGTGTTTAAAGGCACGAGCAAGGCAGGTGCCCGTGGAGAGAGCTGGGGTGCAAGGGTAGAGCCGGGGGGTGCCCCCCGTTCCAAGGTTGAGAAGGGCACAAGGACTGAGGAAGAGCCCCAGGGAGGGCAGGGCCTGGAGCCGAGGGAGAGACATGCCGGGCGGGTGGGGAGGGGGCTTGGTAACACGGAGCTGCCCTGTAGGGTGGGCACCCCACCTGCTTGCAGAGACTGGGTGGGGAAGGGGACGGTAGAGGCTGCTCCCGGGGAGCTCTCAGAGACCCGCGGTGGGCGCTGCAGACAGCCCTGGAAGAGCAATCTGCTGGTTCCTGAGGTGCGGTTTTAAGCAGGAAAAGGGAGAGGACGTGCTGCCCGGGCTGATGGGGGTGAACCTGTAGGCAGAGAAGGGTGTGAGCCGTGGGAGGGGGCGGGCGGCTCGGGGCCCAGCAGGCACTCTCTGTGCGTCCCTGGTTACAGAGCCGCCTTGCGATGGGAGGGGCCGTCCCCCGGGACTGCCCGAGTGCCTGCGCCCCGGGAGGAGAGTGCAGGGGGCTGGCCCTCCCGTCCTCTGGCTGCTCCTGCTCGCTCCTATCTGGGTGCTCAGACCAGCCTGGAAACGGAGGGCTGGGAACCCGCGAGGACGGCACTCCCCAGTGAACTAGTACCAGTGATGACCGCCGAGGTGGACCCAACGGCTGCGGGGCTGAGGGATGTCTTTTTCTTCTTTTCCTTCAGCCTGGCTGGTGGTGGCATGGGTGTATTTTTTTAATTTTCGGTTTTCGTCTGACTCCGTCAGCCCACCCTTGGGAATAACCTCATAGGATTGCCTCCCGTCCACGCTAAGACCTGAGTGTCACCAGGCCGTCTAGGAACTGGATTCTCCTGCCCGTTTCTTCAGTACTGCTTGCTTAAGAGATGGCAGTGGCTTACAAGCACGGCCCATTTATCCACAGTCAGGGCTTCCACGTAAACTTCTGTTCAGCTCCCGATTCCTTGAGCCGCCTTGAATGTCGCTGACGAGCTGTGGTCCTCTCATGCCCAGGTGCAGACCCTGAACGAGCAGGACTGGGAGCGCGCGCAGCAGGCCAGCGTGCTGGCCAGCGTGGCCCAGGCGTTTGAGAGCGATGTGGACGTGTCTGACGGCGAGGGCGGCAGGGACGCCCTCTTCAGCTCAGCTGCCCTGCTGTCGCCCAGCGGGCAGGCCGATGCCCAGACTCTGGCCGTGATGCTTCAGGAGCAGCTGGACGCCATCAACAAAGAGATCCGGTGGGTGCGCCCGAGCCCAGCGCCCCGGAAACTCGGCTCCTCTGAGGACCTGTCTTGTCCTCAGAGAAGTCTGAGTGTTCCACAGGAAGAGAACTGACCTCAGGTCTGCTTCAAGAGTTTTTGGTTCTGAGATTGCGCTTGATTATAGAGCTCGGGCAGCCGGGGCGTTCTGTCCATGGTGTGGTGGCAGCACTCTGTGGGAGGGCGTTGTTGGGTGTCCCCCCCACCCCGGCTCTGAGCCCCAAGGTGGGCGAGGTGCCGAGGCAGTGTCCCCTGTGGCCCGGCTCCCTCCTGTGTCCCTCAGAGCCCCCCACGCTCTGGTGAAAAGCCACCTGGAACAGAAAAGCTGGGGTTTTGGGGTTGGCAAATTCCCACTCGGATCTGCATTTCCCTTTTTAAGTTAACACAGTGTGAAAATTGGCTTCTTGTAAAACAGTGGTCCACGGACGCGTGCTTGAGTATTTCTCATCTCATCAGTATATTTAAGATGTTTTCTTTAGACACCGTCTTGGCAGTTGTTAACAATTTACAAAACAGGATAGAATCTAAAGGCCCGCCTCGTGGTGAGCAGGAGGCCTCGGGTCTGGGTGCAGCCGGGTGGCTGGGGACCCCAAGGCCTAGCCAGTGCCACAGAGCTGTGCCCCTGTCCCCAGTGTATGCTCAGAGCGGCCGCAGGCCGGTGACCCTGCGCAGGACGTGGCAGAGCTCCTGCTCAGATTGTGCTTGTCACGTCAGCCCAGGCCGAGGTGCTGTTCCTGTCGGCCAAGTGCAGGGGGCACAGGGGAAGGGCAGGGGGTTGAGCAGCACAACCAGTGAGCGCAGCTGGTACCGCCTACGCGTCTGACGCCGTAGACGGACTGCCCGTGGGCTGTGTTAGAGCACAGACAGGCTCAGAGAGGTGTCTTCCCCGTCCCCACAGGAAATATGGAACGCTATGCATTAATTTTTACAGCGTGTTGTCAGGTAAAAGTGATTTTCCCTTATGCAACAAGCTGACTTGATGTAAGTGGTAAATTTTGTCCATCAACTTGTTATCAACAGTGAAAAACTTTCAGGATGTATAAGTACAAGTAAAACTGGAGAGGTTACAACCTGTAAGAACCTTGTATTTTAATATGAAAGTCATTTTGTTTGCATAATTGAGTATTTAAACTGCTGTATAAAATCATCCGCTACACATTAGGGGAGAGGAACAATAACCGTGAATTGTAGATTAATGTAGCACAGTTGACATGAATCCAGAAGCTCACATGAAGCTGGTGGAGAACTCAATCAAGTGATGCGTTTGTTCAAATACAACTTTAAAAAAAAATGAACTCAGCCCTTCATCTGGTCTGGAGACTTGTGTTTAGAAACTCCAGCTTGTTCATGAATCGCTGTTTTGATTATCAAAGTTCCCGATTCCCAGTGGAAAAGACTTGAGGTACCAACGTGCATCTCTGCCCTGAGAGCAGGGGAGGTAAAGGTTGTCAACTGCAGGTATCTCCTCACAGGCAGAGTCGCCGCCTAGGCCCCATCAGAATGTTAAAGAAGGAAAATCAGACATGAAGGATCAGGTACCCCTTTGTAAGGCTCAGTGATAAGCTGTTCTAAGTTTGAGAATATTCAGAAGAGGGAAGGTCGAACCTTTTTGCTGAGATGTTAATTGAGCCACTGTTCCTGGAGTTTGCTAATCGTGACACACACCGTATGCAAGCCGCAGACTTGTTGTCCAGACACGTTTCTCTGCTGACAAAGGCAGGTGACGGGTTTGTTTCTATTTTAGGTTGATCCAAGAGGAGAAGGAGAACACGGAGCAGCGGGCGGAGGAGATCGAGAGCAGGGTGGGCAGCGGGAGCTTAGACAACCTTGGTCGTTTTAGATCAATGAGTTCCATCCCCCCGTATCCTGCCTCCTCGCTGCCCGGCTCCTCCCCGCCCAGCAGCGGGCGCTCCACGCCCCGAAGGATGCCGCACAGCCCGGCGCGGGAAGTTGACCGGCTGGGCATCATGACTCTGGTGCGTGTCTGCCTTCTCCCTGCCACGTCCCTCCCCCAGCAGCCTGGTTTTCTTTTCGTTTGTTTTTTTGTTTGTTTTTTCTCTTTCTACCCTGAAGAAAATCAGGTACATTTTTGCTACGCTCAGAGGTCTAAGATTTTTAAAACTAGCTAGTCTTTAATCATTCCATAATTGCACAGCGACAAATTAATCTTGGTATTTGGACCACTGGCTTAGCATGTCATCAGCCAGAGCCTGCCTCTGTATCATTGGGCCTGGCCTGTGCTGGGCAAAGCAGCTGCAGGGAAGTTTCTGTTCCCAGGGAGCAGACAGCTTCGTGAAAGTAACCATAGGCAGCTCTCATGGCGTGGGAAAGCCGTGCAGCACATTTTCCATTGGGGCTGCCTGGCTGCAGGGTGCAGGGCATGCGGTGGGAACAAAGCTGAGAATCTACACTGGTCTGCTTGCTGATGGACCTGGCCGTGTGCTCAGGCCAGCTCTGCGTGTGAAACCAGGTTAAAAGCCCGGTGCCCCAGGGNGTGGGAAAGCCGTGCAGCACATTTTCCATTGGGGCTGCCTGGCTGCAGGGTGCAGGGCATGCGGTGGGAACAAAGCTGAGAATCTACACTGGTCTGCTTGCTGATGGACCTGGCCGTGTGCTCAGGCCAGCTCTGCGTGTGAAACCAGGTTAAAAGCCCGGTGCCCCAGGGCCCCAGGGCAGACGTCGGGCTGCCTCACTTTTCCGAGTCTAAAAATGGGATGACGACCCAGGGCTGTTGGTAAGAGTGTGCGTCTCTGTTCCGGCCTTCTTGCCTGTTTAGCTTAGGTTTTCTGAGTGCATTGTGTTTTCCCCATGAAATCACGTGTACGACACCCTGCCTTGTAACTGCACTTGTACATCACTCTTTTCTGCTACCACCCATTTCGTTTTAGCCGCATTGTTAGCCAGCGTACAATTAAATTAACCGTGAACCATTTTAGCGGCCTGTGAAGTGGCGACTAGTCCACTTTGTGGTCTTTTGACACACTGTTGTTATAACTTGCGTCACTGGCTAATTAGTTGATACTTAAAATTCTTTGACGATTTTGCTGTGGTTCTCGCTCGGTTTCTCTCCGAGTGTTTGTAGAAGAACAGCTCTGTGTGTTTGCCTTGCTGTTGGAGTTCCCCGATGGTGTGTCTGCTCCCGTCATTGGTTTTGATTTCCTGTCTCACCCTGTTGTCTGTTGAGTCGTTGTCAGTCCAGACGCCAGCCTCCCACCCTCCTCGTCCCCGTCTGTAGTTACCCGTCCATCTCCCTCCCCGCCCCCGCTTGCTCTGGTCACGGCAGTGCCGTGGTTCATTCACAGTGTGTGTCCCCTTAGTGGGGTTTCTGCTCTGTCTTCATGTCTCACTAAACAGTGTTTTCCCCTCATACCAGTAAGTGTGAACTAGTGCATCACTGTGCAGTTACAAGCATAATGTAGCTGCGCGTACACTACGTAACCTGTGTAACTCGTAAATGAGATTGTGCTCGCATAAAGAGATGATCCTCCAAGCGTAGCATTAATGGACTTTTGACACAATATCCTTTCGGTGTTGGTGTTTGTGTATAAGACTGTAAATCTCATCAGCTTTTGCACTGTTAATATCTCGACTAGACTCTTTTAAAAAGTGTCTTCTGTGGTTGATAAAAGGTAAAGACTCCACCTGCTATTATGCTAGCTTTCATTCTTACATATTTTCACAGGGTACCTGCTTTAATAAATTTATTTTGAGAAGTTTTAAATTCTAGGTAAGGATTTTACATTAATGTGCAATAGGTGGTTAGATTTGTTCAGTGTTAAAATAGGTATTATGGTAACTTCCTCATCAGTTAAATTACTATTTTAAAGTATAACATGTTTTTTTTTAAGAGAAACTAAGTTAGAGAGAAGTTTGGCTGACAGTAAACAACTGTTAAAGCCCTTTGTGGTACAGAATGCTGTGNAATAGGTGGTTAGATTTGTTCAGTGTTAAAATAGGTATTATGGTAACTTCCTCATCAGTTAAATTACTATTTTAAAGTATAACATGTTTTTTTTTAAGAGAAACTAAGTTAGAGAGAAGTTTGGCTGACAGTAAACAACTGTTAAAGCCCTTTGTGGTACAGAATGCTGTGCTTTAATAAATCATGATGTTGTAATAGAGTTGTATCTTCCTGAGTAATAATTTATAGTGTTTCTCTAGTAAATCTTGAATAGCTTATTTAACTTCTGTGGTAAAAAAAAAAAATGTTTCCAGTCGCATGTTCTCTGAATCTTCATGTCGCTTACATGTTTGCCGTCATTTTTGCTGTCCTGTATTTGCCTATACTGATGCTTAAATTTTTAGCTTCAAAGTCGCAATAAATCTGGTTTCTCTTCATTTCTTTGCATGCATCTGTCAGCCTAGTGATTTAAGGAAGCATCGTCGAAAGGTAAACTATTTAGTAATTTCGCAGGCCTTCGTTTCTCTGTGGAGCATTAAAGAGTCCTTACCGTTTAACGTGCATGAACACTGTGTGGTTATGTACTGGTGACTAATTGACGTCTTAATGGAAGTGATGAAACTCACCCACCACTGAAAATGTGCTGGTGGTTCTGTTGGAAATAGGTCATTCGTTGGGACAGTTGTAACAGTTTGCCTTTCTCCCACTTGTTTGCCTTCTGATCATCTCATGCTTGTTTATAATAGACATAGTATTATTTGTTATTTTTAAATTTTTATTTACTTATTTTTTTTGGTCATGCTGCACAGCTTATGCGATTAGTTCCCCAACCAGGGATCAGACTGGAGTCCTGGCAGTGAAAGTGCCACGTCTTAACCTCTGGACCACCGTGGAATTTCCGCCTAGTGTTTTCTTATAAGAAATGACTGAATCAGAGCCGTAGATGTTAGATTTGGGGGAAGCAGATTTAATGATGGTGGGCAGCAGTGTGCAGGAGACTCTGTGCGCCGGGCACGTGCTTTCCGAGTCTGTCACCTCATCCCGCAGACACCCAGGCGAGGTCCAGGCTGCTGTTACCCCCATTCCACAGGCATGGACACTGAGGCAGAGAGGTCGGGCACCCTGCCCATGCTCGCACACCCAGCAGCGCAGTGCGGACTGGTCTGATCAGAGCCTGGACACTGAGCCGTGGTGCCATCCACCCCCTTTCCTCCAGAGGCCCTCGTGTCCATCACGGCCTCCCTGATGGAGGGAGCGTCAGTGGGGAGCTCGCTGCCTCTCCCCTCGGGTCACTTGGATGAGCCCCTGTTGTTGGAGTCCAGTGCCCCGAGGGCTGGCCTTCCTTGTCCCTCTCCTGCTCGCAACCTGCTGACGGAGCACTCCTGGGCCTCACCGCAGGACTGGGGCGGCCGCGCTCCAGTTCAGGCAGCTCAGTGCCCGGGAGCCCTTCCGCTGGGCACAGCAGAGCAGCGCCGTCCCCCTGGGGTTGGTGACCTGGGTGTGCCGCTTGCCCGCTCTGTGGCCTGCTTTGCCCTCCTGTTAGTGAGGCCATGTGGGCACCAGTGGGGTGGCTCCCATCCTGGGGGAGGGCGGCCAGGCTGGGACCCAGGGGCCTTCCTCAGAAGGAGGCCAGGGGAAGCGCTGGCCGTGGGCCCGACTCTGAGGCAGGTGTCTGTCCGCACCGAGTCTGTAGTCGGCCCAGGTGTGTCACCTCCCTGCTCTGTTCTCTGCTGTTTTCTGGCTTTTATAAATGCTTGTTTTAGCTTGAATTTGAGATGGATCCCTGTTCAGTTCCACATGGATAATTTCTAGCCTTTGTGGCCTTCTGTCATCTGAGGGTTGTCGTTAGAGATCCGGGGAGGGTGCCCAGTGTATCCAGCTGCTGTTAAACGAAGTCAGCGGGATTTTGCACTAAGTCACTGTTGTTGCCAAGCTCCTGTGGGGCTGCACTGGGTCAGCATTCTTTACAGAACCCCACTGAAAAGGCACAGGTTGGTTGCTTACAACAGCGCACTCGTTGTCTTTAATGCTTGCCATGCATGTCTCCTAAAACCTCCCCTGGCTTAGCCACACACCCAGGTGCGTCGGTGAGACCTGCCTGGAGCCTGTGGGTCCATCTGTCCCCCACCATGTTGCCACTACCGTCTTTCCTGTTCCCACAGCTGGGACCAGCGGAGAAGCTGGGAGTCCAGGAGAGAGCGTCTTTTTTTTTTTAATTAATTTTTTAACTGAAGGATAATTGCTTTATAGCATTTTGTTCTTTTCTGTCAAACCTGAATATGAATCAGCCATAAGGTACACATATATCCCCGCCCTTTTGAACCTGGCTCCCATCTCCCGCCCCATCCCACCCCTCGAGGTTGATACAAGCTCATCTCTTAGTGAGGCCTATGGGTGCTTTCAGAGAAGGCAGTGGCACCCCACTCCAGTGCTCTTGCCTGGAAGATCCCGTGGGCGGAGGAGGCTGGTGGGCTGCAGTCCACTGGAGGAAGAAAGGGCACCCCTCTCCAGTGCTCCTGCCTGGAGAACCCCAGGGTCGGGGAAGCCTGGTGGGCTGCCGTCTGTGGGGTCGCACAGAGTCGGGCATGACTGAGCGACTTCATTTTCATGCATTGGAGAAGGAAATGGCAACCCACTCCAGTGCTCTTGCCTGGAGAACCCCAGGGATGGGGGAGCCTGGTGGGCTGCCGTCTATGGGGTCACACAGAGTCGGACGTGACTGAAGTGACCTAGCAGCAGCAGCAGCAGGGTTACTTCATGTAAACCACAGCGAGTGAATTACACCTGAACTGCATGTAAGCTCTTGAGTGGGTAGCCCCCAGCCTGTATATTACCGAGGAATACAAGCCGGGTATGTGGTGTTCGCCTGGAGGGTTAGGCACCTTTTCTTTGTTTCATTCGTCATGGGCTCCAGTAACCTGCAGCATCACTCAAGATGATCTTGGGGGGTGGTGCAAGCTGCTTCCTTTTCTCCTTCAAACAGAAAGGTCTGGATGGCTTCGTTGAGAGGCATCGTACTCTTGCCTGTGGTCCTTCTGAGCTGCACCTGGCGACGCGCATGGTCCTCTTCATCAGGGCGGCCCTGCCGGGCAGGCAGTCCATGCCATGCAGGGCTCACAGGGCTGCGTGGCTCTGCTGTCCTGCCCGTGGGGCCTCCCGCTCTCCAGGTTCCAGGGAGGCTCCCATCCCGGGCCTCTGCGCTCAGCTGTGGGCTCCTGCCCCCTTGAACAAGACGGTCCTTTAAGATGATGTTAAGCTAGACCAAGGCTTTTTTTTTGTACTTGGCAGAAAGCATATCTAATAGATTGTCAAACAAGTTTCTGGTCATAATGTTAAAGCCTGTGTGATTGCCTTTTTCAACACAGTCCATTGTTACCCAGTTTTACACTTACCTCCCTCAGCTGCCAGCTTCCCGGGAAGAGGTACGAGATGACAAGACCACCATCAAATGTGAAACCTCGCCCCCTGCCTCGCCGCGGTCCCTTCGGCTGGACCGGCTGCACCCAGGAGCGCTGCACGCAGCCAGCCACGAGGACATCAGGGACGCCCGCAAGTGAGCAGCCTACTCACGCGTTGGCGGCTCAGGAGCCTCATGCCGCTCATCCTAAAAGAGCTGGAAGGATGGTTTTAAAGGCACCCCACTGGGTTCGGTGCCTGTTTGTAGTGAACTTCAGGTGCCAGGGGAGAGGAGCTCAGAGGCCTCAGTGATTTTAGAAAACCTCCATCTCTATGGATTGACTCCTGGGGGCGCTTTCTTCCTGCTCTTGCCAGAGGTCTGCCCGGCCTGGGGCGTGTTTCTGGCGGCGACGACTCCATGCCTCTCGGATGTGCTCTTTCCCTCCCTTGACTGTCACCCCTGTGACTAACACTGTCCGCATTCAGACCACCACCTGCTGAGCTCCCGGTCGCCCTGCGGGAGGCAGGGGTCATTGGCCTTCTCCGGGAGCCTCGTCACCCGCCGAGCGGTGACCCTGAGGGAGGGCCGGGGTGCCCTCTGCCCCAGTGGGTCTCGAGCCGAGGCCTCCTCGGGGGAGAGCTCAAGTCAGGGAGTCTCAGCTTCCCGGGACGGTTGTCTGTGGCCGGGAGCCTGCGTTGCTCGTGTGGAGTGTGGTTGGTGAAGCAGACGCCACTGTCAGCTGCGAGGCTGGGGTGCGGCTGTGACTGGGAGGCCGGTTCCGTCGGTAGCGTGTGTGGAGGGGTGTGCGCGAGGGCACCGGTTAACGGGCGTTCTCTCTCCTCGAAGCTCGACAGGCTCTCAGGACGGCCCCGTGAGCAACCCGAGCAGCAGCAACAGCAGCCAGGACTCGCTGCACAAAGCGCCAAAGAAGAAGGGCATCAAGTCCTCCATCGGCCGCTTGTTTGGCAAGAAGGAGAAGGGCCGGCCCGGACACCCCGGCAAGGAGGCTTCGGGGCCTGGTGGGTGCTGCAGCGCGGGGAGGGCAGGGCTGCAGCGCGCCCCTTCCGCGAGGCCCCCGCCCCCGCCCCCACGAGGCCCCCGTCACGCACAC
>SJYX01004389.1:157052-173375 GCA_006410675.1 Oreotragus oreotragus
TTCATATGTTGACCTCGAATCCTGCAACTTTTCTGAACTCACTCTCACCCTTGTAACTGTTCTGTCAGTTCATTTTCCATGTTAATCATCAGGTCATCAGCAAATACGCTCGTGTTGCTTTTTCAGTTCATATGGTTTTGACTTCTTTTTCCTTGCCTTGTCACAGTGGCTAGGACAGAGTCGAATAGAAGCCACGAGGACAGACACCCTGGCTTTGTTCCTGATCTTCGGGAGAAAGCACCATATGATGTCAGCTCTGCCTTTTTTGTAGATGGCATTTGTGAGGTTGAGGCAGTTGTCTTCCGTGCCTAGATTGAGATGTGTATAAGAGACAGGCCGCGCATAACCTCCCGCCCGTGTCCCGCGTCCCCAGCTCTGGGTCGGGATGCCGGCCTGGTACGTGGCTGCTTGCCGAGCCAACGTGAAGAGCGGCGCCATCATGTCTGCCCTGTCGGACACGGAGATCCAGCGGGAGATCGGCATCAGCAACCCGCTGCACCGGCTGAAGCTGCGGCTGGCGATCCAGGAGATCATGTCACTGACCAGCCCCTCCGCCCCGCCCACATCCAGAACGGTAGGTCCACTCCTCCCATGTCGCTCCCGGGGTTCTCTCTACAGACGTCCACTGTTCCAGCTTAAAGTTCTATCCTTCAGAACCATGACAGTTTTCCATTTGCGGCAGTCGTGTTGTTAAAAGATGGATTCTTGAATACTTCAGATGGATTGTTTTTGTAACAGCTGGGCTGCAGTGGCTTTGTAATAGAGAAATGGGAGTTTTTGAAAATGTGAAAATTGTAAAAAAGGAAGTTTTTGAAAATGTATTTTAAAAATATAAATATAAATGTCAAGAAAGTGAAAGAGAAAAGGCTGAGCCTGCAGGCTGCCTTGTTGACCCCTCATCTGACTTGTCCGGCCTGTCCATTCGGGAGCTTCAGGCCCTGGGCTCTCGGGGTTTTGAGAGTCCGTACATGTGCCGGTTCACACCGAGTCGCATGCTCATCCACGTTTCCTCCATGTGGGAAGACCTTGAAAATCCTGTAAGAGGGCCCCCCTGGTTGGAAAAGTTAACACGGATCTGGTGGAAACGAGGATTGTTGCCAGGAGATCAGGGCCGGCCAGCTCCTCGTTTCTCGAGTGCAACTCAGGACTCAGCTCAGTCCCCACGCTCGCTGTGTCCACCCTGGAGAGGAGACGCGGCCTCCCAGACGCACCTGCCCTGAGGAGCAGGGGAGCCTGACTCAGGCTCTTCGTTATTCTCCAGGGAAAGCGTGAAAGCTTTCTCATCCGTCTGTCTTCCTTGTTTCTGAGTGTGAGCGTGATGGTGGTGAGCTCACGCCGCACAGATGCGCGTGTGCTCCGCGTATCTGCTCTGCGCTCTGTACCCCACAGGGCTCACCAGAGGCAGCTTCTTAGAAACGAAGGCTCTGAGGGTCCCCGGAGGCTCTATAAAGTATCTCAGTAAAGGGAACTTCTTAGGAGTTGAGTTTAACGGGTGATGCCCTCACTGTGAGGAGCCTGCCCCCTATGGGGTGGGGTACAGCAGCCCCCCAGGAGCCCACCCGGGGGCTCGGCTGTCTCAGCCGGTGATGCCGCGGGGTGCCATCGCTGGGGCCCCCGCAGCTTCTTCTGACAGACAGAGATCCAGTCCCTGGCGGGCGCCTGCTCAGCCTCACCCCTCCAGCGCCCAAAGCTGGCTGCTGAGCTTCGTCTGGGTGAGGCCCCTTTAAACATGTCGTGTGAGTAGCTGCTTGAGAACCTCGCTGCTCAGACGGGCACAGCGTGCTCTGCTCTCTCGCAGTTCCGCCTGCCTCAGGCGGCCAGCACGCAGGCGGAGCGCTGGGCCCCTCTCCGTGTGGCTGGGGCGCAGCGCTGGGGGCCCTTCCAGACGCCGTTCTCTGGGGGCCGCCGCGGGCGGTGGGGCCGGGCCCCGCGCCTCCCGCCCCGGCTCACGGGTCTGCCACCTCTCCTCCCTGTCACTGCTGCCGTTGCCTGGATTGGGCTGGCCACGGGCCCCCCTAGACCACAGGAAATGTCTGGCTAACGCACGAGGAGATGGAGACCCTCACAGCCACGCCACACACGGTCAGTCCCGGCCCCGCGCTCGTCTCCCTCCCCGCGCGGCCCGCGTCAGGGTGGCGCCGTCCTCGGCCCTTTTGTGGAAAACAGAAATGTCACTTCACGTTCAGCTGCTGTGGATAAGTGTCTCTGTTAGGTGTCAGTTACACGTGTGACCGATCCGCAGCTTGTCTTCCGTTGTATTTGTTCCAGGGGCGTTTCGGTCGGGAGCCTTGCCCCCTGTAGAATGGGCCCGAGGCCGGCCTCCTCTCCGGGAGGCCAGGCTGGGCCCTGGGGGCTAGTGTCCTCTGTTGCGGGTGTGCTTGGCGCGGGCGGGGCGTTGGGGAGGGCTGCTGCTCTTGGCACGAGACGCTGGGTTGTGGCCTTTGCATGACTCACTCTTGCCTGCTGCTCTGCCTCTGTGACCCTTGTCTCTCCCAGTGCGGCCGCCCTCCCCTGCAGAGTGAACGTGCGCGTGTCCCCTGCTCACCAGTACTAATGGTTCTGTTCTCTTGCATCCCTAACCACGTAACCTCAGGAGGATGAGGAGGGAAGCTGGGCTCAGGTTGGAGACTTTCTGTAATGTATTCTTCACTATATATACAGCAACAAAAAGAGTTGGAGGAGGAGAACTTGTAATTTACTTTTCTTGATGTTTTCAACATCTTGATTTAGTCAGAATACTGTTAATGGTTTGAAAGCGTTGGCCAAAGCAAAGCACAGGATTAAAGAGTACGTCTCATGGACAATTTTGAACATTTCTGGGGGTTAATCTCGTGGACATAAATCACTTTGTTTGATACATGTTCTTTCCTGCAAAGCCCCATGGCTTCGGCAGCTACTCGGGTGATGTATTTCAGTCCCCAGTTGGGTAGGGTGAGTTACGAGATCAGTTAATGAGAAAATAGTGTTTTAATAAATTTCCAACACAAGAGCTGCCATAGAGACTCTGCCTCTGTCGGTATTTACTGTGGACTGTCCTAATCCTGCGTGTTCCAGAGCCCTTCCTGCTGATGGGATTCTCAGAAGTTGAGCCCACTCCTGCTTCATGCACATGTTGAATTTTTAGGTCCCCGGTTGAACTCAAAAACAAAAACTCTGTCACAACTTTTTTTGCAACCTTACTTTGAGACAGTTTGATTAAAAACAGTGACTTTGTTCTGTGACACATGACAATTCAAAGTCTACCAGGTGTGGGCAGGAATTTCCCTGAGGGGGTTACTAGTGGCAATGCTGTGTATGGACCCTGAAAGCAAAGGAATTCTGAATCAGTTTTCCTGACTACAAGTTGACAGTTGAAACACCCATTTCCCTCTATTTGGGCTTCTGAGGTAAAGTCAGTTATATCACTTTTAACAGAAGAGGAAAGTAGATGCAATGTGGTTTTGTGAACTCCCTCACCCCTTGACTTAGGTATTCTGTGCCGGTGCTTCAGATAAATGTCCTCATTAATTATTTAACTCAGTCAGTAATGACCATCGGTGAACTTAAAAGAGCGCATTTCACAGTTACTTAAATATCAGTATATTTTACACTAAGAGGCAGAACTTTGCCTGCATCAGGGGAGTTAAACTGACATATAAGTTAAGCTGAGCGTTTGCTTTTTAATGGAAATACAAACAAGGATGAGCCATGCTAACAATGCCAGAATTGGGAGGTTGTGGACTTCGGCGGAAGCAGGGGCGGCTTTCTGTGTGGCTGTCACGGGCAGGGGGTGCAGCGCGCGTCTCCCCTGTGCGCCTGCTCCTGAGCCGAGGGGAGGTTGGAGGCGGCCTCGGGCTCTCGGGAGGAAGACGTCAAGGTGTGGTCAGAGCCTGTGTCTTCATTTAGCCAGTAGCGACTCCCAGGTGTCTGCACAGGACTGTGCTTCCCACAGGTGGCGCTGGGCTCAACAGGATCCAGGCCACCATCACTCTCACCTTGTTCAGAGTTCAGAAAACTGACTTGTGTTTGTGACCGTTTCAGTGATGGAGAAATAGGCCCTGCAGAGTCTCTTCTGCCCCAAATGTCCTCTGATCATTGGAGAGCCCTGCCGTGTGCTTTCTTCCCCCAGGCTGGGATGATAGCCCAGGAGATGTGGGTCTCCCTGGGACTGAGCCTGACCCTCCCAGAACTTATATTATCAACCACTAAAGTGTGAATAGAGTATATAATAGTGAACAAAAATAAGAAGGCTTCTGCTTCCATGGAATTCTCTATTTAGAAATGTCTTTGCATTTTGTGTCTATTTAAAAATACATAATCAGCGAGTAGGAAAATAATACCAGATATTCATGCTATAAATGTTAAGCTTATGAGATGAGAGTTGTAATTGAAAGAGTGAAAGCACATGATATTGTGATGATGTCTAAAAATGTTTCATGTTTTATTTCCACTCATGATTATTTATAGAAATTTATTTTCTATTAGAAAGTCTTTTTTTTTTTTTCCTATTAGAACTCGAGAGTTCTTGCTGGAGTTTGAGTGATTCCTTCTAGCTTCATTGGTGTAAATAGTAGATTAGAGACCGTATATTTGAGACAGAACGTGGCGGTAGTCGAGAGGTATTATTTCCGAGGATCCCGTAATGTACAGAATTCCTTAGAACATGCCTTCCTCTCCTGGGGCTGAAGAGCATCCGGTGCCTTCTCTGGCATCTGTGCGTTACGTGTGCCATATTCCATTAGATCTATCCCTGAGGAATTCATAGGTTCTGACGACATTATAATAAAGGGTACTCTTCAAATTTTCAATTTCCGGTTTATTTGTAGTATTTAGAAGTACAGTGCATTTTCATATGTTGACCTCGAATCCTGCAACTTTTCTGAACTCACTCTCACCCTTGTAACTGTTCTGTCAGTTCATTTTCCATGTTAATCATCAGGTCATCAGCAAATACGCTCGTGTTGCTTTTTCAGTTCATATGGTTTTGACTTCTTTTTCCTTGCCTTGTCACAGTGGCTAGGACAGAGTCGAATAGAAGCCACGAGGACAGACACCCTGGCTTTGTTCCTGATCTTCGGGAGAAAGCACCATATGATGTCAGCTCTGCCTTTTTTGTAGATGGCATTTGTGAGGTTGAGGCAGTTGTCTTCCGTGCCTAGATTGCTAAGATTTCCGTATATCAATGATGAATATTCTCAGGTGCCTTTTCTCTATCTTTTGAGGTGACACTGTGGTTTTTATTTTCAGCCCATTGATTTAGTGAATTTCACTTATTTTTTTCAAATGTTGGCTCAGCCTTATGTTCTTGGGATAAACGCTGCTTGTCATGATACCTTGTACTTTTAATTGATTACTGATTTCCTGCTGTGTCATCAAGGAATTTTGCATCTGTGTCTGTGAGGGATATTGATATTCTTGTAATATGTTTGTCTGGTTTTGGGTATCAAGAGAATTCTGGCCTCAGAATGAGTTAGGTGTTTTTTCCTTCACTATTTTGGAATAGTTTGTGTAAAATGAGCATTTTCTTCATAAACGCTTGTTAGGATTCACTAGTAAAGCCACTCAGGGTAGCGATTTTGCATGCGTGGACAGATACGATTTCTAACTAGAGACTCGAGTTTTAATAGACCCTGGTTATCGGTTTCCTGCTTAGTGCGTGTCGTAGGTTGGGGCAGTTTATCTGAGTTGCCTGAAGTTGTTACCCTGTGCGCTCAGTGCACGGGATCTGTCCTGATGTCCCCTCTTTCATTCTTGATGTTGGTAGTTTGTGTCTTCTCTTTTTTTCCTGATCACTCTGCTTATTCATTTTTATTGATATTTATGAAGAACCTGATTCTAGTTTTTTCGTTTCGTTTCTCTGGTTTCTGTTTCACTGATTTTTGCTCTTCCATTTCTTCTGTCTGCTTGCTGTGGATTTCATTTGTTTTTCTATAAATTGTTTAAGATAGAGTCTTAGATTATGGATTCACAATCTCTCTTCGTTTGTGTAAGTATTTACTATTATCAGTTTCCCTCCAGGTACTGATTTATCCTGTATATCCACTTTTATTCACTTCAAAGTATTTCCTGTTTCACTTGCGATTTCTTCTTTGACACATGAACTATTTAGAAATATGCTAATTTCCTGATGTTTGGGAGATTCCTGGATATCAGGGGGGTTTTAGTTTCTAATTTAATTCTGTTGAGATTGGAAAACATAGTTTGTATGATTTTAGTCACTTTAAGTACGCTGAGATTTGTCTGTCTTTTGAAGAGTGTTCCATATCCCCTTGAAAAGAATGTTATCGTGCTGCTATTGGAGGGAGAGTTCTAAAAATGTCAGTTAGGTCAAGCTGGCTGACAGTGCTGGTGAAGCCCTGGGAAGCCCTGGCGGCTCAGATGGCAGTGCGGGAGACCGGGGTTTGATCCCGGGGTCGGGAAGATCCCCTGGAGAGGACATGGCCACCCACTCCAGTGTTCCTGCCTGGAGAGTTGTTTAAAGGCTTCTGCATCCTTCCTGACCTTGGCTGGTTGTCTGTTTTGGCTGCCTTGTTTAACAGTTACTGAGTGATTCAGAGGAAGGTTGAGGTCCCTGCCTGTCACTGTGGGTTTGTCTTTCTTCTTCCAGTCCATTTAGTTATTGTTTTCCTTATCTCTTTTTTTTAAACCTGTTTTTTAATTCACTTAACTGACTTTGAAATTAGCAGATGTTTTGCTCAAGAAATTTAGAAAACAAAATGTTGAAAATAAAATTAAAGCCAGCCAGAGATAACTTTTAGTGAGTAGAGTTAGGTTGATCCTTCAAACTTGTTCATGAGTCGTGGCTATTCTTTGTTGATATATTATTATCATATATAAAAGCTCTTTCAGAAAATCAATGTGTAGTCAGTTACCGTTTTATCATGGTTTGGTAGATAGGTTAAATTTATTAACACAGATGAGTCATAGACTTTTAATGATATAATTTCTTTGTATAAAGTTTTGCCAGCAAATTTAAAAGGTAGCAAATAAAAGACCAAATTATTTTGAAGTTATGAGCAATAATGTCTTTAGCTTAGCCTTTGAGAATATGTAATTGGTTAAAGATCCGTTTTAAAGATGATTTAAATGGCCCTTGTGACTGCTTCCCTGGGTTTTTTTCCCTGAATTGACCGTCCTTAATTATTGAAAGCAGACCCTCGCGTACGGGGACATGAACCACGAGTGGATCGGCAATGAGTGGCTGCCCAGCCTGGGGCTCCCGCAGTACCGCAGCTACTTCATGGAGTGCCTCGTGGACGCGCGGATGCTGGACCACTTGACCAAGAAAGACCTCCGCGGGCAGCTGAAAATGGTTGACAGTTTTCACAGGTCGGGCGCTGCGTCATTCTTACTAGTTGAAGGAGCAACGTTTGCCTGTGGCCAGGTCTAAATTTTTTCTTTTTCTCTTGGAAACAGAAACAGTTTCCAGTGTGGAATTATGTGCCTGCGAAGGTTGAATTATGACCGAAAAGCACTGGAAAGAAAAAGAGAAGAGAGCCAGAATGAACTGAAAGGCTAGTACAGTCCTATCTCTTGCTTCCCAGCGTATAAGCAGCCTCAGTGATTTCTCGTTTGAAAGAAAAATTCAGGAAATGGCTTTCCGTGGAGGAAATGCACCTCGCATCCTTATGGAGGAGGGGGGGATGGAAGGGAGTGTGTTTGAGGTCATCCTCTGTGGCCGGAGAACTTGCGCTCTGTCCTTGGGCTCACATCGGTCTGCAGGTTGTGTGTCTCGAGGTGAGAGCATCTCCCCATGTCCCTAGAGGTTCCCCTGTTGCTGGGCCACGTGCCCCGTTCTACTCGCAAATGCTGCTGCACGCTGCAGATAACTCCAGAGCCGAGAAGAGCAAGACCTGCCGTGCACGCATTTAAGTGTGAAGAACACTGTTCTGGCCTCTGGTCAAAGGACTTGAGGCAGCCTGGTTCTGTGCCCAGGCTGGAGGGAGTGGCCTTGAAGCTGGATGGGAGCTTCTCGGCTGGGGAGGGATGGGGGCGGAGGCATTTCGGTTACCCAGCGGGTAGGGAGGGGCTGCGGGCTGTCCTTGCAGGTTTGCCCTGGGGGAGTGCCTCTAAGCACCTGAGTGATTTTAAATAAAGTATTAGCTGTAGGACTTCCCTGGTGATCCAGTGGGTTAGAATCACCTGCCTGCTAATTCAGGCGACATCAGTCGAGTCCCTGGTCTGGGAGGATCCCATAGGCCACGAGGCAGATAAGCCCTCATGCCCCTGAGGCTGGGCTCCACAAGAGAAACCAGAGCCCGCCCGTGATAACTGGAGAAAGCCTGCACAGGGCAAAAAGGCCCATCACAGCCAAAAATAAATGAACTAAAGCTTCAAAAAGGATATTAGCCATTAAGCTCAGTGTAAGACCTCCCAGAATGTTCAGAAAATAGACCACTGATAACAGGGTCAGTGATAAAAGACCACTGGCAGTAACAGGACTTACTGAACGAGTCCAGGAACCTTCACGGGCCCCTTCATTTACTCCTTGCCATAGCCCTGAGCATGTAAGTGCTGTTTTCATCTCCCGTTTTTACTAAGAAAGATAACAATGCGTTTGGAGAGATGGCCCACGTGAAGGGTCCTCTAGCTATGACTGAGTTCATTTGAATCACGAGAAAACCAGAAGCCAACATTTATAGCGTCCGTCCCTTTACCCAGACAAGGGCATTGGAATTGAGAGCTGTGTCTCTGTCCATCTGTTTTCTGAGTCCATTTTAAACCTTTTTACACTTGGCACACGCTGTCTTTGAAAGTCATTGGTGATCAGCTGGATATATTTGTACAGAGCGGCTATTTTTAGCACTCTACTAGAGTGAATTTTGTAACTTATTACTTGACTTAACTAAGATCTTCCCCCCACACAAATCCCTGTAATGTGCTGGACAATGTCTTTACGTTTCTCTCTTTTTAAAATGAGACAACAAAAATGACTTAAAAAAAGCTTCAAGATTATAAATGAGAGGTTTATGTTGAATTGAGCAAGGTGTCCAGATATGGTACTGAGTCCTTTTTGTGACATGAAAAAAGTGCATCAACAAACACTCAAAAATAAAGGAAAAAAGAAAAAGACACTCGAGCCTGTGTCTGAAGCATGCTCGTGCCCGGTGCTCACGCACGTCCTTATGCGTCCTGTCCTTTCCGATCCCTGGAGCCGGGTTCTCTGTTCCCTGGAAATGCATGTAATCGCTTCATCTCTCTTGGACTCGCTTGAAGAATGAGTTCTAGTAGGACAGTCTCCATCAGGATAGAGAGGGGCCGGGACATCCGTGCCCGAGCACAGCAGGTTGGCTGCCTGCTGAGCCGCCTGCCCCGGCCCTTGGGAGGTCCTGGCTTTTGTTGGGAGCTGAGGGTCAGCATCACGTAGGACTCCTTCGCTGCAGCTGCATGGGGGAACACAGCTTTCTGAGGCTCCTTTCCAAACTGTCGTCCCCTGCAGACGTGCTGGTTTGGAGCAACGACCGAGTGATCCGCTGGATCCTCTCCATTGGCCTCAAGGAATACGCGAACAACCTCGTCGAGAGCGGCGTGCATGGCGCGCTGCTGGCCTTGGACGAGACGTTTGACTTCAACGCGCTGGCCCTCTTGTTACAGATCCCCACGCAGAACACACAGGTGCGACCAGCCGGGCTTGGGCCCAGTGAGCGGGCCATCTCCCGATGCAGATGCTCAGCTGGCTCCCCAAACGGAGACCAAACCTGACCCCTCAGACAGCTGGTACCCTCGCTGCTCCCCCAGTCCCGCTCGGGACAGTCCGCAGTCAGAGATGCTTCGTGCCTCCGTGTTCATGCCTGTCCGCTTTTCATTCTTTGTTGGAAGCACAAGAGTCTTTGATAAAATAATGGGAATTTTGATTCGAGGCAGTGTGCCCTAAGTGTGACCTGTGCTCCGTTCTTAGGTGGAAAGAGATGTCCGCTCTGTGTGCCAGATGAGGGTTCTATTAATTTTCCTTCCGGGGGTAATTGCCTTGTGTGGTTCTTTTGGAATCATGGGCTCATTTGAGAATGAGGGGACTTTTTTGTTCTGCTCCAGAAGGCTGTGTATCTTGTGTCAGCACCGTGATCTCTCCACCAGCAGCAGCCCACAGGGCACACTTGATGTGTAATTTCCAAGAGACCATGGCTCCCTCTTCTCAACACCCCTCCATAGACACCACGTTAAACCCCTGACTTCAAGCAAGATCACAGTTGGATTTTTTTTAAGTCTTGGTTTAGAAAACAACTGTGATGTGCTGATGTTCCAGCGAGATTGTGGGAAGTCTTAGGTGCTGTTTCTTTATAATTTCAGGCTCGTGCGGTCTTGGAAAGAGAGTTTAACAACCTCTTGGTCGTGGGAACCGACAGAAGGTTCGATGAAGTAAGTTTTCAGCTTAATGATTTTTCAAGCTGCCTTAACGTAAATTATTTGGATATATTTGTATGAGCCATGCAGTCATGGTATCTCTTCTAAATGGGGAGGTAAACTGATTGTACAAGTTAAGCTTTGCTCTCAAAAATTTATTCACCAGTGAGTCATTAGAAAGCTCGTGTCTTCAGGAAGAGAGAGGGTACGTTAGTTGTTGTTTTGGGTTTTTTTTTTTTGGTATTATATTTTTTATATTAAAACACTGATTTTCACTTAGGAGTGGTGTCTGTGAGTTGTGTTTTGGGGAGCAACTGGGTGGCCTTACCCTATTCCAGGGTCCGTGTGCTAAGGGGCTGTTTCATAAGTGTATTGAAAACACACAGAACGTTAATTTCCCCTTACGCACATCGTGACTCGTTCACTCCTACCTATACTTCGTCTCTTCATTGGACCTTAAGGAGACTTGAGTTTGACACGGAGACTCGGACACCTGAAGACGCATCCATTGGCCTGTCCCAGCATGAAACAGAACTGGTTACGGCTTGAAACTGTTTCCACGGCAAATGACAGCGTGTTGCATTATATAGCAAGAGGCGATTTCCCCAAGATGAGCAGTGAAACCTGCTAACTGTCAGGAGGAACGTCCACCTGGGCGGCAGCGCGGTCCAGTCAGGGTCCTGGCACACGTGTTACCCCACCTGGTGCCACACTCCGCTGTTCCCAGTTTGGGCAAATCAGTCACGCACAGTCATCAGAAATGGGGTCAAATACACATGGACAAGAGTGCAGTAGAAAACTCGGGCATTTTAAAGGGCTGGTGGCTTTTTGTTTTTGTCCTTTGTTTTAAAATCTGTCTTGTTTTTTGTCCTGTAATTTCCTAGGACGATGATAAAAGCTTCAGGAGAGCACCTTCTTGGAGGAAAAAATTCAGGCCAAAGGATGTCCGTGGCTTAGCTGCCGGGTCTGCGGAGACGCTGCCCGCGAACTTCCGGGTCCCATCCTCTCTGTCCTCGCCCTCGGTGCAGCCCCGGAAGGTGCAGCCGGACGGTAGGTGGCTGGTGGGGCGGCGGGCGCGGCCTGGGCCAGAATGCTGACGAGCTGGAAGGGTCTCCTGCCCAGGTTACAGGGCTCTTCAATGCATGCCCGAGGGTCTGTGTTCGCCAGTGAATCCTAACATCTGTTTAGAAACGTTTAACAGTCATGCTTTTTTTTTCTTCCCCAAGTTCTTGTCTGGTTGAATATTAGCTTATTCTTCCAACAATAAAACTGAGACTCGTGTGTGTGCTCAGAGCATTAGATCAACGCCCATGCTTGTAGAGATGCGTGTGTGGCTGGCAGCGCTCAAGAGCTCTTCCATAAAACAGTAGGGTCGCTCTCAGGCCATACCAGTCAGCCCTCGGCAACTCTCCACGCTGGGAGGATGGCTGAGTCTACCCTAAGAGACAGCAGCGTCCACCCTCCCACCCTCCCCCTGTCCCCACCGTCGTCGGTCCTTTGCACACTGTCGGTCGATGGGGCAAAGGAAGGTGAGGCCCACAGAGGTCCTCCCCCGAGTTCGGCAGTTGTGCTTTCAAACCCAGCTCTGATTTTCCCTCTGACAGCCTCTCTGCCGAGAACGCCGCTAGTTCAGGCCAGGTGCTCACGGCCGCTGTGTCCCCACTTGGTGGCAAGACAGACGACCAGCCAGCCGGGGCCGGGGTCAGGCTCTGTGGCTCTGGAGGCGCCTTGTGCACGCCTCCCCGCCCTCCAAGTGTCCCGTCCGTGACGGGGCGACTCCTCCTTCCTCCCCGGCTGCCTGTGCCCGACACACTGGGTTCCCAGAGGTAGTGTGCGCTCACCCCGTGGGAACGGGCCTGGAGGGTCTCTAGGGTGCCATTTTTTCCTGTTAGTAGCCCTTCCCTTGAGTAGATTGATAAGCTTTGCTCTCGCTTGCTCCCACAGAGCAAAGCACATTTAGGTAAAGCGTTTGCTCAGCTGGACACTTCCGGTGAGCGGGCTTACAGGGAAGTTGCATCCTCTCTTCGCCAGAGCTCAAAAATACGCTTAACCAGGGCTGGGGGAGACCCAGTGACTCTCTCCAAGGAGCATGCAGCTCCTTTTCACAAGTCTTAACTGTAGCTTAGCTTTCAGTCGATTGAAGAGTCTTAGTGAAGTGAAGGTGCTCAGTCGTGTCCGACTCTTTGCGACCCCGTGGACTGCAGCCTCCCAGGCTCCTCTGTCCGTGGGATTCTCCAGGCAAGAGTCCTGGAGTGGGGTGCCATTTAAGTGCTTGCTTTTTTATTTTCCGTTCTCCTCATTATAAATCCAACGTTTCCCTGTCAGATGCACAGTGACGTTGACATCAGAGTTTAGGTAAATTGAAAACAACCCTAGAAAGAGTCGTTGGGAACGTAACATGGGAGGTGACCTTTTACAAACCCCGTGAGATAGGCAGGGCATAGGCTGCGTAACTGGGCTGTTTCCGTGGCTGTTGCAGTTGCAGCGCAGCAGGTCTCTGGGGCTCTTAGACTCAAGGGTTCAGGCCCGTGGGCTGCTCCATCAGCAGCCCCCAGTCTTCAGCCCTCTCCGGAGCCCTGGCCGGAGACTCATCAGATGTGCTCCTGCTGGGCTCAGGGGAAGAGGGAAAACGTTGAATTGGGAGCAGCGGGTTTCTGCTAGGGGGTTATGGCGATTTCTCATTCAACTTGGAGCCGGGTTTGGGGCTGACCCCGCGTCAGCGGTGCCATTTCCGAGGCGGCTGAGACTGAGTTTCCGCTTTCTTAGATCAGCCCCGTCCTCCGCCCTCCCTGAGGCCACCTGGGGAGAGCCACCCGGCCCCCAGGACAGCAGAGCTGGGGCTCCAGGCTCACTCTCCCCGGCTCGCCCACCCTCTAGAGGTTTCCCCAGACCCTCGTAGGAGTGGGCGCTGCTGTGGGTGTGAGTGTGTGTGTCCTCGTGCCCCATGTGACGTTCCACGACTAACTGCACGCTGTGTTTGCACGCTTCCTCCCTTGCTCGTGGGACCAGGCAGCGTGGCGGGAACGCAGAGGCTGGATTCCGCCACAGTCAGGACTTACTCCTGCTGAGCTTCGGGGTGAGTACAGGGCGGCCTGGCCCGCAGGGGCACGGAGGCCTCGCCCTGGCAGTGGAGGGTCAGCGGGTCTCCGGAGGTCGGGCCCAGAAGAGCCCTCAGCAGCAGAGGATGTGACCGCGGCGCCCAGCTGCCGCCGCAATGGCCAAACCACGGCCGAGGCTCCCTCGGTCCTGGGCGTGAGGGTGTCCCTCCCGCGTTGGCAGTGCTCCTGGCCATGCCCTGCGTGCACACTCTCGGAGGGAACCCAGAGCGTCGGGGTTCATGAGGCTGCCCTGCCCTGGGCCTCTCCCTCCGCAGGGACGGAAGGGCACTGGCATCTGGGGCTTGGCCGCCGCCGAGGGGCCACCTCCCTTGCAGGTGCTGCTCTGGGTGGTCCTCTGGTGGGTCCGACCCGGGGGCCCAGCCCTGCTCGAGCTGCTCTGAGGGCAGGAGGCTGTCTGCTCTGTCCTGTTCACGTCTCGGCTAGAAAGCTTGATTGGGATTTAGGTTTTTTTAGCAGCAGCTTTTAGCTATATGTCAGAATAAAGTCAGCCACAGAGTTCTCTCCTTGATCTGCTGGGTCCTCCGTATTTCTCTGGATTCTCAAAGCCCCTGACCCCAGAGTGGGGGGGGGGGTGGGTCTGGAGGGGCAGGGGCTCGGGCACCATCCGCCCCGGCCTGACTCGTCCGCGTGTCCGTCTCCAGCGTACCCACACTACTTCTACAGATGACCATGCAGCGGCCAGGCCACGGCAGAGACTACGCTGTGAACTCAGTGGAATCTTTAATCTGTTCAGACTGTTATNGGGGGGGGGGGTGGGTCTGGAGGGGCAGGGGCTCGGGCACCATCCGCCCCGGCCTGACTCGTCCGCGTGTCCGTCTCCAGCGTACCCACACTACTTCTACAGATGACCATGCAGCGGCCAGGCCACGGCAGAGACTACGCTGTGAACTCAGTGGAATCTTTAATCTGTTCAGACTGTTATATGGACCCGAAGATATTTTATTACAGAGTTTTTAATTAGTGAAAAAATTCATGAATACCATAGAGAAAATATTTTAGAACTTAATGTTTCTTATATTTATGTAAACTTATGACTTCATTTATATAGTTACTTACTTTTTCTTGTATATCCAGGCTATAAATATCCTTTCAGATCAATTCATGTTCTGATACCTGATTTTAGTCTTTCAAATGAATGTACTGTAATGCTTGTATGTATAAATCCTATGAACAAATATAGGGCTTTTGTAAATGATGCATTTATTGTAATTATTCTTGTTTAATTTTTAAATGATAAACCATGAGAGAAGGGGTTTTCCTGCGATTGTAAAATCATCATGACACAGTGTGCTTTATCCTTCCAGAATGTAACAGAGCTCTCCAACAATCACTCTGAAAGGAGCGAACTTAATTTCAACCAATTGTTGTTGTATTTTAACGACTGACCTAAACTGTACTTTTTCTAGCAAGAAATGCTTTTTCTCTGCGGCGTGAAGAGATTTAAAAGTACTGGGTGTTAAATGTGAGTTTCTAATCAAATTTGGGCTGAAAGGATGGCTAGAAGAAAACCGAAAGTCTCTCCCGTAACCCAATCTCCGTGGACCTGGATCCCTCGTCTTCGGGGACTGGCAGAAGCCACGGGCTGGGGAAGGGGTGGGGGGTCGGGGCCTGGGCACCCACAGCCCGCTGTGCCCGCCCTGCCTGCCCTGCTCCTGGGACACAGGGTCAAGGGCGCTTACTCTTTGAGGACCAATCGTGACGCCCTGCACCCGCTGCAGAGCTGGAGCGCTGGACGTGAAGCCGCCACACCCCTGACCGGCAGCGTGGTGCAACTCTGACAAAGGCCTTATTTTTATGTGAATCATCTTTTTCCCTCTGTTTGTAAACACGTTTAAAGAATGGGCCTAGGCATACATTTTTAGATTGTGATGACATAGCCATTTTGGATTGTATAAGTAGCAAATGTAACTTTGACTTTTTCAGCGCCACATTAAAAAAGCCAGCAAGAGATGCGTTCAGATCATGGTGCGTTATTTATTATGCAGCTGATATCTCGGTAGACAGAGACAGCGTCTCTCTTTCCATGTGGGTCCCGCCTTTAATTTACTTGTATAATTCATTGTTACCATTCTGTTTTTCTATTAATCTTTTGTGAACTTCCTAAATATGTAACAAAGTCTGTACAGTCTACTTTTGAACTATTTTTATCACAGTATTATTTATTGCTTTCTTTCAATAAAGTACTGAAGCAGAATTTCCCGCTGCCAATCAGGAGTGCCGAGGGTAAGCCGTGTTCTCGCTCAGAACAGACCAGAGCTGGCAGTGGCAGCCCACGCTATCACACGGGCGTTCTCTTAAGAGAAACGGGTGGAGAGAGTGGAAAGGCTAGAAGATGGAAGCACAGCTGTCCCCAAAGGGCGGCCGTCGGGGTGTTGGTGCCCCTGGCTCCGGAGACAGGAGGCTCCATCACTTCAGCATCTGCGGGGACAGGGCCCCTCTGCTGCTGAGGCGCGGGCAGCGGGCCGAGGGTGGGGACAGAGTGCAGGCGTGAAGGCTCACCATGGGTCCCAGGGCAGGGGGCCCACGTGATGCTCCAGGGAGTGTGCGTGTGCACACTTGTGTGTGGGGGCTTTTTATGTTAGTCAACAGTTTTATTATTCATACATCCATAGAAACCAGAGTGTAGCAAGGGAAAGTGGGAGGGGGATTCAAGAAGGAGGAGACACGTACACCTGTGGCTAATTCATGTGGATGTATGGCAGAAATCAAACCAATATTGTAAAGCAATTATCCTTCAGTTAAAAAGAACATAGCAAGGTGGTCAGGAAAGTATGAAAAAAGATTTCTCATAGAGATTTATAATCTCCCACCATCATCAGACCTTCCCCCCAGCACCAGACCCTCCCCCAGCATCAGGCCCTCCCCCGGCATCAGACCCTCCCCC
>SJYX01004389.1:179713-225733 GCA_006410675.1 Oreotragus oreotragus
TGGGGCTGTTTTACAGTCCAGGGTGTGGGGGTGTACTCGTTCTTTATTTTTCGTTTCAGAATGATGTAAGTGAAAAAGAGCAGAGATGGGGGGCCAAAACCGTGCAAGGATCTGGGCACCAGGAGCACATCAAGTAAGAGAGGCTCTCGACCTTTGTGAGGCCGAGTTGGGGCTGCTCCCCCGGTTAGCTCGAGGGCCTGGCCTCCGCCTCGTCTGGCCCTTGTGGTTCGCGCGGGAAGCGAGAGTGAGGCCTGATGGGTGTGTGTCTGTGCGTTTGTACAGACTTGCTCAGGGGTTTAACATTCTCGTTGCCGGGGTCTCCTCGACTTTTAATTTTCCAGTCTGGTTTTTAAGTTTGTGGTTTTCATTCAGGAACATAGTTACCTAAGCTGTTCTCTCTGCAGATGGGAGGTTTCCAAAGCATGGGCTGTCTTTGAAGACTAGGTCAGAAATACCCCCTCCTTAATTTGTGTTATTTTGTTGCAATGTTATTCTGTTGTTTTCAGTTGGATACCCTGAGGTGAATCCTGAAATTCTTGTTCTCATGAAGGTCGAGATAGGAGAACTGCAGGAAGCAGGGATTGTCCCTGACTTGGCCAGTCTTAACTCGCTGCCTCCGGGGCAGCTTGTTTTCTTGTTGGGAGGTGTAGATAAAAGGGCCTTTGAGAATGTGCTCAGACTTTTACTTCCGGCCGCACTGGCCTCGGTGCCGTGTGCTCGCTTGGGTCGTTCACAGTCTTGGCTCTAGGCTCTCTGCGGTGGAGTGAAGCTCCTCTTGGCTGAGAAGGGTTCAGCCATTCATCCAGAAAAGTGGGTGAAGTCTGCACTATGGGCATTTTAGACACAAGTGTTCCTCCCTCCCTGACTCGCTGAGCCCGCCACCTCGCAGCCCTTCGGAGAAGGGCCAGGGACCAGCCAGAGGAGCTGGTGCTGGGAGCTGCCTCGGGTTCCCTGCTCTGGGGTCAGGCTGACTGCTGACCTGGTTTTGTCATTCAGGCCTCTTAGCCCTGATGTTCCCCGTGGTTTCAAAACACGTTGGGGAGGGCAGATTGGAGAATAAAAGAACTCTCTCTGGTCAGGCAGCCTGTGGGTGGGTTAGAATTCAGAGAACACCCAGGGCAGGACTGCTGTCAGTGTCCTGAGGTCCCTCCAACGGTGCTTGGGGGCTGGTCTTGCTCAGCGCATCAGAGGCTCGGGAGGTGGCGGGGCCTGGTTGGTGTTCTAAGCCGCACGTCCGGGGTTGCCGCCTGGATGTGGAGATGTGGCTGTGGTGTGAGGTGGTCCTCGGCAGCCCTGGGTGACAGCTGCCTGGCCTGCCGGGTTCTGGCTGCATCTCTTGATCTGTCCTGCTGCTCCTAGCGCTTAAAGTGAAAGTGGCTTCTACATCTTAAGTTCTGAAAGCCTCTCACTTCACCTTTGAATGGAAAGCCGGGGTGCTTCATGTAGCGGGAAGCCATCTGAATATTCCACATCCCTGAGTTCCTGGCCTAGGGTCGTCCAGGTGCACACCTGTGGGCTTTGTCTCCTGTTTGCCTCTGGTGACATTTACAGAGCTGGCTGTCCCGGGTCAGGTGTCTGGTGAACCCGAGGAGCTGTCTTCCACTTGGTGGAATGCTGTCCAGCTTCTGTAGGGACTTGGAGATGACTCACTGTGTGTGTTTAGGCTTCCTTTTTTTCCCATTAACCTGCTTCTGACTCCGAGAACTGCTGGAGTTGAGGGCAGCTGGAGGTGCAGTAAAGTGAACACAAGGGAAGCCGGGCTGGGGAGCCACCGGGGAACAAAACCTCGTAGATTGCAGAGATGACGTCCTTGTCTGTCCTCCCAGAAAGCACAGATGCATGTCTTAGCAGTCTGTCTGACTGATCTGTTTGTCTTCCATCTCTTCCCTCCAAGCATCCACAAGCTGCGGGAGAATGTGTTTCAAGAACACCAGACCCTCAAGGAGAAGGAGCTGGAAACAGGACCCAAAGCCTCGCACGGCTACGGAGGGAAGTTTGGCGTGGAGCAGGACAGGATGGACAAGGTGAGTGCTGGCCCACGTGGTGTCAGGGTCCTGGCGTTTTTGACCTCGCCAGGGTCAGCAGGGTCGTCACTGAGCCCTCCGCCTCCATTGAAAAGTTGGGAGTCCACTTGTTGAGGATGAGATTTGCCAGAAGTCACCCTTTCTCAATTGACCTTAGCTGAGAAGGACTGAGGTTTCTGGAAGCTCTCTGCAGATTCTGAGTTGCTGGGGAGGGAGTGATGTGCTGGGAAGCCTGGAGCTGGAGATGAGGTCCTCCCAGAGGCCGGCTCTGACCGGGATGGAGGCCCGCAGGCGGCCAGGGTGCCGCCTGGGCGTCGCCTATGGTTCAGGCTGCAGCCTTAGTGGTTCCCATCTGCAGCCCAGAGCCAAGTTGCAGCGCCTGGCTTCACGTCGAGGCTGGAAAGGCAGCCACCCGACTGCTGTCCTTCAGAGAAGACCCTGGCCGCCGGCATCAAGCCGTGACCCACTAGGCTCAGGACAGGCATGTCTAAGGAGGTGGGACTGAAGCTGGTAATAGAGCCTCATCCTTTGCTGGTACTCAGAGAGGGGCTGGATCAGCTGGGGGCCATGTCCGCCCTGCAGAGAGGACAGTAGACCGGGGCAGGCGTGCTTCGCGTGCAGTGACGCAGGTGTGTCTCCCAGGCTGGGCGACTTGAGGTGTCTGCCTTTATGCTGTGCTGGGCCAGCTAGGGGTGGGTTCCTCTGTGATTCTACCCCGTGCCCCTTGTGCCCGGGTTGGACTCAGCCCGGAATNGGGGCAGGCGTGCTTCGCGTGCAGTGACGCAGGTGTGTCTCCCAGGCTGGGCGACTTGAGGTGTCTGCCTTTATGCTGTGCTGGGCCAGCTAGGGGTGGGTTCCTCTGTGATTCTACCCCGTGCCCCTTGTGCCCGGGTTGGACTCAGCCCGGAATGACAGTGCTGGTGGGCCAGCACCTGCTTGAGAGGGGGGCCCCCACGGCCAGAGTGTCACCCCTGCTTCCCGCAGTGGTCTGCCTGGTGCAGGCTGTCTGATAAGAAGTAGGGTCTCGTCAATGTGAGACCAAGGCCAAGCTGGGGAGAAAGCTGTTTTGATCAGGAAGGTGGGAGAGTCGCTAAGCCTTTGCTCTGGCCATGTTTTGGGAACAGTCTTCTGACCTCTTAGTGATGAAGAGGCGCACTGGGGGATCCTTTGGGCATGTGCTGCCTCCCTGTTATCTTGTCGATGTTTTCTGGGTGAGACCTCCGAAGCTGCAGGTGGGTGGTCTCTGCCACAGGTTTTCCGAGGCTGTGGGGCTCTGGATCAGCTGTTAGCTGTGGGCGTCGGATCCCCCTGGGAGGGAGAGAAAGTAGCAGCTCCGGACTGGAAAGTAAAGGCTGCTTTGCTCCCCGGCTGTGGAAGCACACGCTGAGCTGCCTGCAGAGCTGCAGCGCTGGTGGCGACCCTGTGGGGGTTGGACCCTGAACCCTGCCGCTGAAGTTCCAGATGAGCAAGCGGGAGAGGAGTTGGTAGTACGCCGGCAGGCCCCTCGCTGGACTGTAGGAGGGCCAAGGTCGGGGTGGCTCCCGGGGAGGAGCTGGGCTTGGATGAACCGCTGCCTCGCCCGGCACTGGGTCATGTGTCGGTCACCTGTCCTGTGTCCTCGGTGTCCACAAAGGTCTGTGACCCCTGACCGTTCTGCCGAGGGCGCCTGGAGCCTTACTCCGAGGGCCGGGCCTGGGCGACTGCAGCATCTTGGGGCCGCTCAGACTCCAGGCTGTAAATATCCTGGGTTCTTGGCCACCGCAGGGCCTCGGGCGGCTCCTCAACTAGTTGTATTGTCTTGATACAAAGCTAGGCATAGGTTTTCTGTAAATGAACAGAGGTGGTATGTTCCAGAAAGCTTTACAAAGAACCTCGGTGCTGGATGTGGGCCGCAGGCCTCGGCTTGCTGACTACACAGCGGAAAGCTCGGGGTGGACTGCTCGGTCAGCAGTGGCCTTGAGAGGTCAGCAGACTGCTTCCCTGACAGGGGCTGGGGAGGTGGGGGCAGGCCCCAGTGCACACGAGGGCGGGCTGGCTGTGTGGCAGCCTTTGACACTGACCGTGTGGTATGCCTGAAGCATGCCCTCTGGGTTCCGGCTTGAGCCCTGATTCTTGGGTCACGTGCTTTGACAGTGTCGCACCTGACGAGGGTGACCACGGCCGGCAGTCTTCTGGAAGCGGTCTCAGGAGTTGTTGGCAGGCTGCTTGCTCTGGTGCTGGTTGGGGCCTGGCCTCCTGGTTCCTCACACGCAGGCACCTCAGGAGGCCCGCTGTGGCTGGGGTTCGGGCGACTTCTGGGGAGCCTGGTGTGGAGCGGGTTCAGGAACACCTGACTGGGGGCCCTGGCCTGGCGATGCCCCTGGAGTTACCACCCCTGGGCCAGCTTCCACGTGGAGCCGAAGTGCAGGCTGCCTCAGGGTGGGGGCGGGTCCAGGGTTGCGGTGCTGGTGGGCGACTGACGCTCCACTTTGCCCCTGTTCCAGTCAGCTGTCGGCCATGAGTATCAGTCAAAGCTCTCCAAGCACTGCTCGCAGGTTGACTCCGTCCGGGGGTTTGGAGGCAAGTTTGGCGTCCAGGTGGACAGAGTGGACCAGGTGAGTGAGGCGTTGTGGGCAGCCAGCCCCACCTTGTAGATTGAGCTTGCTCCAGGTGTCCTCTGGGCGTCTCAGAGTGGCGCAGAGGTGCCTTGGACTGTGGGAATGCAAGGTGGGGGCCCCGAGCACAGGCTCCTGAGGCCCCTCCTGCCCCCACCATCGCAGATACTCTGAGATGGTTGGTTGTTTAAGAGGCGAGAGGGTTTTCCCCTGATTGCTATAGAAACCCCCATGTCGGTGCCTGCTTATTGAGTGGCCCTGAGAGGGCCCTCGATGTGTCCTGGGGGACAGTGGGGACTTCCTGTCACCTGCCTGTGTCACAGGGACAGAGGCCCCCCACCTCACACCCACTTCCAGGGCTGGGCTGAGCATCTGACGCTGTTCCTCTGGNCGAGAGGGTTTTCCCCTGATTGCTATAGAAACCCCCATGTCGGTGCCTGCTTATTGAGTGGCCCTGAGAGGGCCCTCGATGTGTCCTGGGGGACAGTGGGGACTTCCTGTCACCTGCCTGTGTCACAGGGACAGAGGCCCCCCACCTCACACCCACTTCCAGGGCTGGGCTGAGCATCTGACGCTGTTCCTCTGGTGTGAGGCCCTGGCTCAGGGGCGGCAGCCCCCTCATTTTATGTCGTAGCATTGAGAGCTGCCTTGCTCATTGGCTAGGGCGGCCCCTGGGCTTCAGTGTTTCAAGGTGTGCAAATTCAAAATACTGGTGCTTTGGGCATTAGTAGCTTAGGAAATAAAAAAATCAAAAAATATGAATAATATGGTTCATGTGTTTTAAAATGTCATGTGTTGTGAATCGAGACATTGAAATCTGCATCTCTTTTTTGTGACGACTGCAGTCTGCCGTGGGCTTTGAGTACCAGGGGAAGACCGAGAAACACGCCTCGCAGAAAGGTGAGATGGGGAAGGTGCAGAAAGCCCCCCCACCCCCGCTTTTAAGGGCAGGAGCGCGTCATCCCTTGCATCCTCATCCGGAGGGGGCGGGACACTGCCCTCCCCTCAGGCGTCTGGGGCGTGGTGGGGCCCCCGTCAGGCAGCTTGCGTCTTGTGTCTCCTCATAGCCTCCCTCCCCTGAGCAGCGTTGCCTCGGACACAGTTCGCTCTTAAGCTTGGTGGCAAATTCCCTTAGAATATTGACCAGAGCCGTTTTGCCGCTGATGTTTGCACAGTGTGCAAGCCGGCTTGAACACAGTGCTGGCTGGTCTTCATGAGCTCGCGCTCACTCGTAAGCCCTTTTTGAGATGAAAGTACATCACTTCCTCAAAGCACTTGAGGTGTTTTTTGCGAGCTTGTTTGCATACGCCTCTTGCGGGGCATCTGATGACCAGGGAAGTAGCCGGCCTGGGAGCACTCTAGGGGTCCACCCAGCCCAGGGTGTTGGCGGGCTCTGGTCTTTTCTAGAAAGACCCACGTGGCGTGTCCCTTTCTTCATACGCTGAGCTTTGTTTGAATGGTTACTTTCCCAAGTGCACCCGTGGCGCACCTCTGCCCTCCAGCCGTAGGAAGGGGCCAGGCTGCAGGGACACGAGATGACACGCGCGTCCCATCTGATGGCGGGTAGCTTCCCGTGCTGCCTCACACGCGCTCTTGTCTCCTGGGGTATTGCTGCCCGGTGTTTCTCTCCCGCTTTTCACCAGAGGCATCTTGCCCACCCTGTCTCCCCAGACTACTCGAGCGGTTTCGGTGGCAAGTACGGCGTGCAGTCCGACCGCGTGGACAAGAGCGCCGTGGGCTTCGACTACCAGGGCGAGACGGAGAAGCACGGGTCGCAGAGAGGTGGGTGGGCGGCCGCTGCGCACCCTGCTGACTGTTGGGCGCCCGCGGCCCCTCGTTGCTCGTGCGTTCACTGACATAAGCCCAGGGAGCTCCCTCTCCCCGTGCCAGCTGCTTTATGTTTTATTCATACGACTGTCTTAGCTTGAAGTGGCTGGGCGCCCCTGTTCTCATCTGATCGGTGTAGGGGGGTTGTCGTCATCTCGATGACCGCTCAGTCCTCCGCTGTATGAAGACTGTGGTCCCTGAACTGTTCCTCTCTGGAAGGTGGAGTTGAGCCTGTTTCCACTTTTGGATGCTAAGGTTTGACTACCGTGAGTGTTCCTGTTTTCGTGTCTTACGTACGAGAGCGATTATGTGAAAGATAAGTTCTAGCGGTGGAATTGCTGAGTCAGAGGATGTTGAACTTAAAATTTTGCTGGATGCTGCCAGGTTGTCCTCAGCAGCCAGCCTGACCCTCCCTTCACTGTGGTGCCCCCAGCTATAGCCCTCTGCCCACTGAGGGGCGTGTGTATGGAGTTGGACACATAGACTTGGCCCCTGCTACCGAGGTTGAGATGGGCTGGCTCTTCTGTGTGGTGTGTCTTATTTGGCCTGTGCATTCAGGTTTTTGAATCACTGGCAACATAGAGACTGAGAGCTCACATGGTTTTGTAAATCTCCAGAATTTTAAGAATCAAAAATGAAAGCTGCCCACTGGCAGCACCCGTGAGTGGGGTCTCTCCGAGGGAGGGGCTGCTGGATCTGAGGGTGTCACCTCCCTTCTGCCCACGGGCCTGCCTGCCCCGGCACTGGGCTGCCCCTCCCTATGCTGGGAACACACCCGTCCGCCTTTGCTCCGTGTGCACATGCTCCTCAGGACCTGCTGTTGGATCTTGTTCATTCTGCCAGACTTTCTCCCCAGATGCCCTTGCAGAATAGCTCCGCCTCCAGGAAGCTGGGGAGCAGAGGCCGAAGCACCTGGAGCAGCGCAGGTGTCCTTGGCAGCTCTGGGCCTGCTTGGGTGGGGTTGAGTCCCTGCCCACGGGTCTGTGTGTGAAAACAGCTGTTATCTAGAATTTATAGTAACTTAGCCTTTAGCGGAGCTGAGTTCCTAGCGGGTGCTCCGCGTTGACGCTGTTTCTTTGGAGGTGCCGCATCTTGTCTCTGCTGCAGTTGAGGAAGCAGGCTGACTTACGTTTGTCTTGCCTTTGGCTGCCCTTCCTGCTTCGCGCAGGCGCTCCAGTTGCGGTGAACAGTTGCGGCTCACGGGCTTCTCATCGCGGCGGCTTCTCCTGTTGGGGAGCGCGGGCTCTCGGCGCTCAGGCTTCAGTCGCAGCAGCACGCAGGCTCGGTAGTCGTGCCCTGCAGCAGGCAGGGTCTTCCCAGACCAGGGATCGAACCCGTGCCCCCGGCATCGGTTTTGCTGGGACTGCTAAGGAAGTCCCTGCCTAGAGCGGCCTAAAAGCTTGATCCTATTGCTCATCCTTGATTTCAGAAGCTTCCCGTCAACTTGGTCTTCATGCCGTCTTTTGGACTCAAGGAGAGATGCTAGAGTTATTCATTTGCTGTATGTGCTACTTTTTGCAGTTCATCTGTGCATATAAATAATACTTCTAAGTGTTTTCCACATTTGCAGTCTTAGGGTAAGCCTTAAAGTTTTTTTATTTTTTCAGTTATTTACTTATTTGACTGCTCTGGGTCTTAGTTGCTGTATTTAGGATCTTTATTGCACCTTTTGGAATCTAGATCTCTGACCAGGGATTGAATCTGGGCTGCCTGCTTTGGGAGCGTGGAGTCTCAAGCCTCTGGACCCCCAGGGAGGTCCCCCTGGTGGTGGTGGTTTGGCTGTACTGGGTCTTTGTTGCTGCGAGGACTTTTCTCTGGTTGCAGCAGGCAGGGGGCTGCTCCAGTTGCGATTGCACGGGCCTCTCCGTGCAGTGGCTTCCCTTGTCGCAGACCGTAGGCTCTAGGGCGTGTGGGCTCAGTCGCTGGAGGTTTCCGGACTCTAGAGCGTAGCCTCAGTAGTTGCGGTGCACAGGCTTAGTTGCTCTTAGTGTGCTCTCAGTTTCTCTTAGTGTGAAATCTTCCTGGAACTGGAATCGAACCCACGTCTCCTGCAATGGCAGGCGGATTCTCTACCACTGAGCCACCAGGGAAGCCCCCTTGGCTTGTTTTTTTGAATGGGATGATAGAAGTCCTTCCTTCCAGACTGCTGAGGTTCACAGCATGCTTGCTGTTCCTGCGGCTGGTGTGTGAACAGCGCTTTTTCTTGTTTGCAGATTACTCCAAAGGTTTCGGTGGCAAGTACGGCATCGACAAGGACAAGGTGGATAAGAGTGCCGTTGGCTTCGAGTATCAAGGCAAAACCGAGAAGCACGAGTCCCAGAAAGGTGGCCTCAGTTTAGCTCCTTCCCCAGCCAGCAGCTATTAGTGTGCGGGGTGACAATCAGAACAGGCATGGAGAGCCAGAACACGACCCGGAGGACGAGGGCAGATGCGCTATTAAACATGGAACTTGAAAACAGCGCGTACAAACCAGCGCTGTTAACTTAGAGGCCCAGCCCTTGGCCATCTTGTAGCTCTGACACTTCAGCAGAGTGGCTGGTAACGGCCCTCAAGTTGCCCCTCTGTGTGCAGGAGAGACCCCGTGGGCTCCGCGGTGCTGGTTGAACAGCACGCCTTGGCTCTTCCTTCGTGGGGTCCCATCTGTGTTTATCCAGGAGACCCAGATTGTAGCTGAGGGTACTTTCTGGCCATGCTACGGGGAAGTCCTCTTAACAAAGCTCACTGGAAGTTTTATCAAAGGTCTGGAGCAGGCTCACACACAGGAGCAAGGACGGGTTGAGCAAGTTGTGTGTGTTTAACTTTGTGAAAAACGTGCCTTCTTTTAGGCAGGCTGCCTGTTAATCCTCGATTGTGGCCTTTTGTGTTGTCTGTAGACTACGTGAAAGGCTTCGGGGGGAAGTTCGGTGTGCAGACGGACAGACAGGACAAGTGTGCCCTCGGCTGGGACCACCAGGAGAAGCCCCAGCTGCACGAGTCCCAGAAAGGTGTGTTCCCCCCGCGACCTTCCGGAGCTCAGCTTTGTTCACGGGCTCCCGTGCGTTGGGCCTCGCAGTGTGCCGTGCCTTCCCTGGGGGGCGGGGAGGGTCCCTCTGCCTCCCTCAGCTTTGAAAAGACTCCTCTGCCTGTAGTGATCCCCTGGGGGGTTGCGGCGAGGCCTCTGTGCCCTGGAGCCCCGGCTGCCACCGCAGTTTCCCAGGGGCTGCTTCTGCCCGCACGGGTGGCTGAAGGGGTGGCTCTGTGCTCCCAGCCAGGAGGCGGGCTGTGTCCCCCGGAAAGTGGCTGCCAGAGCCTGGCTCGCACCCTCCCCAGGTGGCGGGTCCAGAGCGGGGCTGCCACAGGGCTGGGGACAGGCCATGTGTGTAACATGTCTCTTTCACGTGTGCAGAGACACATGCTCTTGTCTGCAGTGCAGGCAGGACCCTTGAGATGAAGCTCGGAGCCTGGCATGGCTCTTCCCAACCAGCTCACAGACAGGTCCTAGCCTGCTTTCAGGCCGTGGCTGACCCATTCAGATTTCATTTGTCCTACAGCCTCTCGAGCCCCTTGTGACCATCGGTGATGCCAGGAGCTGGCTCTGGGTTTCCCTCACTCAACAGGGCTCTTGTTTTCTGGAAGCGATGTGTTTGATTCCTGCAAACCTTCTACGATTTTAACCAAATTTGTTTCCTCTCTTGGTTGTTTTCTCCATGGTCACCTGTGGATTTTCAGATTATAAGACTGGTTTCGGAGGCAGATTTGGTGTTCAGTCCGAGAGGCAGGACTCCTGTGCTGTGGGGTTTGATTACAAGGAGAAACTGGCCAAGCACGGGTCCCAGCAAGGCACAGTTGCTTCCCAGCCCCACCCTCCCCTTCCCGTGCCCCTGCTTAGCACAGACCTCAGGCTTGGCCTCTGGTCACTGCTGTCACCGCAGGGCTTGGCTCTCCCCCCACTGCTCTGCAGAATGGAACCCCCTGCACACTCTCTTCCCCACTCACTTTCTTCTCACCTGTAACCTCTGGGGTGTGTGCTAGGTAAAGCGGAGTGTGAACTGCAGGTGACTGGTCTTTGGAGCGGGTGCCTGGCCTCTCTGGGCCTCCCCCGGCAGCTCTCGCTGTTGACACGGCTGCTGTGACTGGAATAAGCCGCCTTCCTGCCTCTGAGGCCGGGAGAAATGTGTTTGGTTGAGTGTGATTACTGGCCTTGGACCAGAGGAGCACAGGGCAGCTGTGTCCACCTGGTTTTTGGGTCTCAGTTGTTGGGGTGTTCTTTGGAGTTTTGTTTTTTGATGACCCTGTCTTCGTATAACTCCTTCATAACGAAGCAGACAGTAGGTACAGAAAGCTGGAATCACAGAGGGTCTGGTGTGTGCTCAGGTACAGGAAGCTGGAACGTAAGAGGGTCTGGGTATATGCTCACATACAAGAAGCTGGAATCACAGGAGGGTCTGAGTGTGCGCTCACGTACAGGAAGCTGGAATCACAGGAGGGTCTGGGTGTGTGCTCAGGTTCAGGAAGCTGGAATCATGGAAGGGTCTGGGTGTGTGCTCAGGTTCAGGAAGCTGGAATCACAGGAGGGTCTGGATGTGTGCTCACGTACAGGAAGCTGGAATCAGGGGTTCTGGGTGTGTGCTCAGGTACAGGAAGCTGGAATCACGGGGGTACATGTGTGCTCACGTACAGGAAGCCAGAATTGGGCTCCAGAATCACTGCAGATGGTGATTGTAGCCATGACATTAGAAGACGCTTACTCCTTGGAAGAAAAGTTGTGACCAACCTAGGTAGCATATTCAAAAGCAGAGACATTACTTTGCCGACTAAGGTCCGTCTAGTCAGGGCTATGGTTTTTCCCGTGGTCATGTATGGATGTGAGAGTTGGACTGTGAAGAAGGCTGAGCGCCGAAGAATTGATGCTTTTGAACTGTGGTGTTGGAGAAGACTCTTGAGAGTCCCTTGGACTTCAAGGAGATCCAACCAGTCCATTCTGAAGGAGATCAACCCTGGGATTTCTTTGGAAGGAATGATGCTAAAGCTGAAACTCCAGTACTTGGGCCACCTCATGCGAAGAGTTGACTCATTGGAAAAGACTCTGATGCTGGGAGGAATTGGGGGCAGGAGGAGAAGGGGACGACCTAGGATGAGATGGCTGGATGGCATCACGGACTGGATGGACGTGAGTCTGAGTGAACTCCGGGAGATGGTGATGAACAGGGAGGCCTGGCTTGATGCTATTCATGGGGTCGCAAAGAGTTGGACACGACTGAGTGACTGAACTGAACTGAGTGTGTGCTCACATACAGGAAGCTGAAATTACAGGGGTTCTGGGTGTGTGCTCAGGTATAGGAAGCTGGAATCACAGGAGAGGCTGGGTGTGCTCACATACAGGAAGCTGGAATCATGGAGGGTCTGGATGTGTGCTCACATACAGGAAGCTAGAATCACAGGAGGGTCTGGGTGTGTGCTCAGGTACAGGAAGCTGGAATCACAGGAGGGTCTGAGTGTGTGCTCACATACAGGAAGCTGGAATCACAGGAGGGTCTGAGTGTGTGCTCACATACAGGAAGCTGGAATCACAGGAGGGTCTGAGTGTGTGCTCAGGTACAGGAAGCTGGAATCACAGGAGGGTCTGAGTGTGTGCTCACATACAGGAAGCTGGAATCACAGGAGGGTCTGAGTGTGTGCTCACATACAGGAAGCTGGAATCACAGGAGGGTCTGAGTGTGTGCTCACATACAGGAAGCTGGAATCACAGGAGGGTCTGAGTGTGTGCTCACATACAGGAAGCTGGAATCACAGGAGGGTCTGAGTGTGTGCTCACATACAGGAAGCTGGAATCACAGGAGGGTCTGAGTGTGTGCTCACATACAGGAAGCTGGAATCACAGGAGGGTCTGAGTGTGTGCTCACATACAGGAAGCTGGAATCACAGGAGGGTCTGAGTGTGTGCTCACATACAGGAAGCTGGAATCACAGGAGGGTCTGAGTGTGTGCTCACATACAGGAAGCTGGAATCACAGGAGGGTCTGAGTGTGTGCTCACATACAGGAAGCTGGAATCACAGGAGGGTCTGAGTGTGTGCTCACATACAGGAAGCTGGAATCACAGGAGGGTCTGAGTGTGTGCTCACATACAGGAAGCTGGAATCACAGGAGGGTCTGAGTGTGTGCTCACATACAGGAAGCTGGAATCACAGGAGGGTCTGAGTGTGTGCTCACATACAGGAAGCTGGAATCACAGGAGGGTCTGAGTGTGTGCTCACATACAGGAAGCTGGAATCACAGGAGGGTCTGAGTGTGTGCTCACATACAGGAAGCTGGAATCACAGGAGGGTCTGAGTGTGTGCTCACATACAGGAAGCTGGAATCACAGGAGGGTCTGAGTGTGTGCTCACATACAGGAAGCTGGAATCACAGGAGGGTCTGAGTGTGTGCTCACATACAGGAAGCTGGAATCACAGGAGGGTCTGAGTGTGTGCTCACATACAGGAAGCTGGAATCACAGGAGGGTCTGAGTGTGTGCTCACATACAGGAAGCTGGAATCACAGGAGGGTCTGAGTGTGTGCTCACATACAGGAAGCTGGAATCACAGGAGGGTCTGAGTGTGTGCTCACATACAGGAAGCTGGAATCACAGGAGGGTCTGAGTGTGTGCTCACATACAGGAAGCTGGAATCACAGGAGGGTCTGAGTGTGTGCTCACATACAGGAAGCTGGAATCACAGGAGGGTCTGAGTGTGTGCTCACATACAGGAAGCTGGAATCACAGGAGGGTCTGAGTGTGTGCTCACATACAGGAAGCTGGAATCACAGGAGGGTCTGAGTGTGTGCTCACATACAGGAAGCTGGAATCACAGGAGGGTCTGAGTGTGTGCTCACATACAGGAAGCTGGAATCACAGGAGGGTCTGAGTGTGTGCTCACATACAGGAAGCTGGAATCACAGGAGGGTCTGAGTGTGTGCTCACATACAGGAAGCTGGAATCACAGGAGGGTCTGAGTGTGTGCTCACATACAGGAAGCTGGAATCACAGGAGGGTCTGAGTGTGTGCTCACATACAGGAAGCTGGAATCACAGGAGGGTCTGGGTGTGTGCTCACATACAGGAAGCTGGAATCAGGAGGGTCTGGGTGTGTGCTCAGGTACAGGAAGCTGGAATCACAGGGGTTCTGGACGTGTGCTCAGGTACAGGAAGCTGGAATCACGGAGGGTGTGGGTGTGTGCTCAGGTACAAGAAGCTGGAATTACAGGGGTTCTGGGTGTGTGCTCAGGTACAGGAAGCTGGAATCACAGGGGTTCTGGGTGTGCTCACATACAGGAAGCTGGAATCACAGGGGCTCTGGACGTGTGCTCAGGTACAGGAAGCTGGAATCACAGGGGTTCTGGGTGGTGCTCAGGTAGAGGAAGCTGGAAGCACAGGAGAGGCTGGGTGTGTGCTCAGGTACAGGAAGTTGGAATCACAGGGGTTCTGGGTGGTGCTGGGAGTCCAGATGAAGACGTGCTTATGCTCAGCACAGTTCCGTCAGGGCCGGACACACAGTTGGCCGGGTGTTGTGTCCTGAGAGGCCCTCAGCCCGTGTTCAGGGAAGGAGGCAGAGAATCCCCTGGTCTGACCCCCGCAGCCACATGGACGAGGCCTTGGCTCTGTGTGGCGCTGACGCTGCACGGTGCTGTGACGGTCTCGTGGGCCTGTGTGGCTGTGGCATAAGTGGGGCTGGTAGATTTCCATGGGAGTTTCCTCTCTTTCAAAGGAATGAGTGAATCCGCACCCCAGAGCCTCTCCTTAAAGCTGGGGGGCAGGGTGGCAGCAGCGGGCGAGGCGGGTGGAGGCTGTGCTGGGAGGTGAGCCCTGCCTGCCGCTGCGCCCGCCCCCTTGCCCCGGGAGCATGCAGAGCATGCCCACCGCTTCCTCGCCCTGCCCTGCTTGCCGCTGGGGCCCCGGGTGGAGGCGCACGTGCCCCGCGGGCAGGGGCTCGCGGTGCCAGGCCCTCGCTCGCGTGGCTCCGGGTGTGCTTTCCGGGGTGCCCGTGTCTGCATGCCCCTGCTGCCAGCGGCCCCTGGTCCTCAGCCCAGGGCTGAAGGCCGTGTCGTCACGTTGCAGACTATTCCAAAGGCTTCGGCGGGAAGTACGGGGTGCAGAAGGACCGGATGGATAAGGTGAGTGCTTCTCCTCCCGGCACGGTGTGTCCTGCCGAGGGCTGGGGGTTGGCCACTGTTTGTGGGTGGTCTTTGGCCTCCGGGGGCGAGCCTGGCACATCTTTGAAAAGCCCCCCAAGCAGATGTGTGTCATCCCTGTGGCGGTGGGGACAGCTGACCCAAGTGCTGGGCTTCCCTTCCAGTGTCCCTGGGTCCTCTCCTGGACTTGCGAGGCTGCGCGGCGAGGCCATCACGGTCCCTGTTGTGTTGTAGAGCGGGGCCTGGGGCCCGCGGCCAGGCGGCTGTTTGGGTTGAAAGTACTGAGCTTGAGCCGTGCTGGGAGCTGAGTTTCTTGGTTGCTCTGGCCGCCTGGTGGTGGCTGCGTCTTGGAGAAGGCGGGTCCAGAACGTCTCTGTCACTGCAGGGGCTTGTGACAGTCCACCCAGAGCCAGCGTGACCACGAGGCTCCGCTCTCGGCTCTCCCAGGGGCACCCTCCTGACCCGTCTCAGGGTCTCCGTCAGCCAGTCCTCAGCACATCAGATGGCTGGGGGTCTCGTCTGAACTCCAGCTGCGTCGGAGGGGTGGACCTGCAAGCCGTGTGGGGCAGCCCCCACTGGGCACCTGTCGGCTCAGTGGCCGGAGGTTGCGGCTGCCCTGCCCGTGGGAGTCTGGACGACAGGGCCTGTCCCCACCGAGTTCCCATCCCTCAGGCTCCTGGCTGACCCTTGGGGTCCCATCCTGTGAGCGTGTGTGGCCCCAGGCATGGGGCTCTGGCGGCGGGTGGTGTCCTGAGGAAGCAGAGCTGGCGCTCACTGATGCTGGAGGGCTGAGGGCTTGGAGACGGGGCACTGCGAGTGTGTGGGACACGGATGGGGTGTGGAGCCAGCAGCCCCCTGGCCGCAGGGTGGAGAGTGAGTCTCGAGGAACCTGATAGGAGGCGGCGTCAATAGTCTGACCATGTGCTTCTAGCCAGGGCTGGGGGTGGGTGCTGACGCCCCTGGGTATAAGGGGTGAGGGGGACGGAGCGGGCAGGGCCTCCCAGGTGGGTGTCGGGGCATCTGCTGGGCTGGGGACCTGGGAGGGCAGGCAGGATTGGTGAGATAGCCTGGGCGGGCCGCCAGGCGGGACAGGCAGTGCCGGTGCGGTGGGGGCCTGCAGAGCGTGCGGGCAGAGGGCGTGTCTGTGGGATGACGGCGAGAGAGGAAACTGGGAGGGCGGGGGGCGCCACCAGACCATCCTTGGGGCAGGGGAGGCCGTGTTCTCTCCCCGCACAGCAGAGGCCTCTGGGCTCCCATGTAAACACTGGGTCTCCTCGGTGGTGAGCGCTCAGGAGGAAGACAAGCTGGGTTTATGGTTGTGAAGATGGGATGTTGGTTTTTCTGCCCATTTTGAGCAGTTTTCTCGAATTTGAGAGGAAGGTGCAGAGATTTCCCATATGCTCCCCAGCACACACACCCATCGCCGTGAACCTGTGTTGGACCTGCGTCTCAGGTTGCCCACGGCCAGGGGCGGCGTTGGGGCTCACTAGTCTAGACTCCTGCAGTTTTCACTGCCCTAAAGCCCTTGGCCCCGCTGGCTCCCCAGCACGAGCGTCTCTTCTCTGACGCTAATTCTGGGGCCGCCAGCCGGGGTGAGTTGGCACACTTTCTGTGTCTCTGTTAGTGTGCGGGCTGGTGGGTACGAGATCTCCAGGCCCGGGCTGGTTCCCCAGAAGGATCTGGGGCCGGCTTAGCACCTGTGCAGTTTCAGCCCCTGTGCCAGCCGCAGGGGAGGGGACCTGGGCCCTCCTGATCCCCGCTCGTGTCTTGGCAGAACGCCTCCACTTTTGAGGACGTTGCTGCAGTGTCCTCGTCTTACCAGAAGACTGTCCCTGTTGAAGCAGGTGAGTCCTGGCAAACCTCTGGCAGCTCTGAGGGCTTTCCCAGGAGAAATTTCGTGCTGTGTGGCGTTGCAGGGCGGTGCTGAGGATGGGAGGAGGGTTGACAGGAGCCGGTGGAGCGTTAACGGAGAACCTGGTTATCTGTGGGTTTGGGGGATGGCAGGTGATTACCCATCGTAATCAAAATTCAGGGAAAACCACGTCCCTGGAAGTGTCAGATCAGCCTGCATCTCACCCAGGCACAGATGTTTCCCCGGAGGCCCCACGGCCCGACCTCGGGGGTGCCCGGCCGTCCTGTTTCGTCACAGGAAACGTCATGGGAGCGGAGCTCAGTGTCATTGCTTCTGACTGTCTGCTCGAGTGCCTCCCTAGGGGCGTATCTTCCTCGTGTCTGGTGGTAAAGGACATAGTGATGTTTGGAGCGTGAGAATGTTCAGATGCAGGGCTCTGTGCCCACCTTCCCGCTGCACGTGCGGCAGACACAGCAGCGAAGCCTCGTTCCTGGCGGAGGCTGGGCTGGCAGCCGAGGGGTTGCGTCCCCGCTCAGCCGGTGCCTGGGTCCCGGGGAAGGTCCCTCGGGCCGGCCTGGTGTGGGGGCGACGGCGGTGCTCTGGGTGAGTCTTCCTTCCTCGTAGTGAACAGCAAAACAAGTAACATCAGAGCGAACTTTGAAAACCTGGCGAAGGAGAAGGAACAGGAGGACCGGCGGAAGGCTGAGGCGGAGCGGGCACAGAGGATGGCCCAGGAGCGGCAGGAGCAGGAGGCGGCGAGGCGGCAGCTGGACGTGAGTGCGGGTGGCGTCGGGGGCCGGGAGCCTGCAGGCCCTGGGCGCGGCTCGCCCCTGTCTCCAGTCTGTGGGGTTGTAGACACAGTGCCTTCTCAGACTGACGGTTTCAGCCACACAGATGGCCCAGGCTCTTGTCCCCGGATGTGGGACAGCTGACCCGCCCAACAGCTGTGCTGACCCAGCCCAGGGTGACTGCCTGCCTGTCCTCCGCTGTGCGGCGGGCAGCCCGCACGCCCTTGGCCAAGCCCACATCCACACATCTCCCTGGCACTCTGTCCCCACGCATGCCCCTGGGGAGCCTGCCATCTCCTTGGGTGGAAGCTAGGGGACACAGGAGGAGTCCCTGTGAAGGAGCATGTCCGCAGGCTCTTGTCACTGTTGCTTCTGGAGCCCGGCTCTGCAGGTTGCTCTGTGATTCTTTGTAGACTTTTTCCACGAGGGAGAGTAGAGATGGGAGCCGTGAGAGGTGAGAAGGACGGGGTGGCCCTTCTCCTAAAACCCTTCTGAGTGGACTGATATGATGGCTCTGTGCCAGTCTGTCACCCCCAGCCGGGTAGCTGGAGGCGGATCAGCTCAGGGAGCCACGGCCATGTTCCTGCCCGGGCAGCGGGTGCGGAAGCCCTCGACTTGGGTGGTGAGCAAGGGCAGAATCTGCAGTAATGGTTGTGTCTTATAGATCATAAAGCTTTATTTAGACCCACAGACATTGGTGGCTGGGGCCCTGAAGACCCCGTCGGGGGAGGGTGGGGGCGGAGGCAGGTCCTGTGCAGTGGCAGGGAGTGCTGGGCGGGGATTCCAGATGCCCTGACACGTGATGAAGGGCACACGTGATGAAGTCACATGTGATGAAGTCGATAACCGCAAACTCATAATTACCTTGTATCGCTCCTTAACTGCCAGGAATCTTAAAGCTGTCTTTCAGGTTTTTAGCTAGGCGTTTGTAAGTTCTTCTCTGTTGTAGGCCCACAGTCCGAGGCATCTTTCCTGGTGGTTTGGTCTCCTATCTATGTGACATCTTCCTTCTCTTAGGACTCGGGAGTGTAACCCCTGCGATCTGATCTGAAAGCTGCAGAAGGGTTGGGAGACCTGGGAGGTCTCTGGCGGTGGTTGCCCCCTTTTGCTTGTGAGGGTCTCTTGCAGTCCCTGCTGCTGTGTGGCCCCTTGTTGCGTCCAGCCCCGTCCTGCTGCCTCCCCCGAGTGGCCCCCTCAGCACAGTGTCACTCCAGAGCCCTCTGGGCTGTGAGCGTCATTCCAGAGGCAGGACGTGGACCGCGTGGCTGGGCGGGGGCCATGGGTGCCTGGCCCCTGGGCCTTGGGAGCGAGCATGCCCCTGGGAAGGGACGTCTCTGTTTCCAGCCCTTCAAGGACACTTGCCTGGGGGGTGTTCCTCGCGGGTGGTTCCAGCGCCTGGAGGAGTTGTGACCAATGACCTTAGGTTTGAAGCAGACACGCCCTTGAAGTCTCTCTGCTCCTATCTCTGGCAGCAGGAGGACGTGCTGACTGTGTGTCTCTGTGTTTCAGGAGCAGGCCCGGGCCCAGAAGCCCACGCCGCCCGCCTCCCCCACGCCCCAGCCGGCTCAGGAGAGGCCGCCGTCGAGCCCCGTCTACGAGGTTGGTGTTGTCATTCGGTTTGCCAGTGACTCTCTGACTCGCTGGAGGCGCCCTTCCCAGCCCGGTGCCCTGTGGATGGGGTCTCTCCCTGCGCGTCGGTGACCCAGAGAGCAGTCCTCCTATGTGTGGGGCTGCATCTCCTCACACCCGGGAGCCAGAAGTCTACTGCCCTTTCCTTCCCTCTCTGCCACCACTCCTCAGCTCCCCTCTCCCTGGCCCTTTCTCGAGTCCTCGGTCCCTAGGACCTGCTCCTTTGCTCCCTGCTCACTGAGCGACCTCCCTACCCCCTGCCAGAGGCCCCTGTGGCCCCTCTCCCAGAGCAGCTCGGCCCCCACCATCCACACCCACTCCCGCAAGCTCGAGTCCCCTCTCTGCCCCAGGGTCCTGTTCACTCACCTGTCTTCATCACCTCAGATGTCACCTCTCAGCGGTGACTTGCTGAGTCCCAGGCGCACACACTGGCTTAACTCAGGGGACAGAGGGGTCGGGGGTTGGGAGAGGTGTGGGCGGGGCTGGCCTGGCGGGTGGGGTTTTATAACTGATCCCATGGAAAGGGGCCCTGTTTAGGCCCCCCTGCATGCCCCACAGCCGGGCCAGCCTGCCTGAACCACCCGATGGGCAGGGCGGGTGCTGGTGGGGGAGGCCGCCCCCGCCTCACTGACCTGCTCAGGGTGACCCCCCAGCGCAGCGGCTCCTCGCCCTCCGGTCTGTCCCCCCTGCCTCCAGGGGGCGCTGCCAGCAGGAGCCTGTTGCTGTTTTGTTCAGCTCTTGAGGGACTCCTGTGGCTGGCCAAGGTGCAGCCCTCCTGCCCGCCCACCTGCCCACACCCTTGCCACCCTCTGGAAGACTGGGCCCCGACTTCTGGCCCTTCCTGGAGCTGCTCCACGCGGGCACCTTGCTGCTCTGACCTGTGAGGGTGCCCCAGGTGCACCCTGGCCGGGCTGGTGGTCGGCTTGGGGCTGTCAGCAGAGTGCCCTGTGCTTTCGCGCGTGGCTTGGTGGTCGCTCCCATGCCTTGCCTCCGCAGCGTTGGTGGGATGGCACCCGCCGTGTGCGGGCTCGTCCGCTCCAGCTGGAGGGCTGGGGTGCCGCCCTGGAGCTGTCGTCAGAGTCTCAGAGGGCTGGGGGCTCTGGGGGTTTGGGGTGCCTTGGCGTTCTGGGCCCGAAGGGGAGCAGGCCAGACCTGCCCCAGGAACGTGAGTCTCTCACGGCCGGCAGGTCCTTAGTGACAGCGGGACTCGGGGTCGGGGTGAAAGGGGATCCTGGGGAGGGGCTCCGTCAGGACGCAGGCGCTTGTAGGACGTCGGTGGGTGACCCGCCTCCCCCTACATCTGTCCCGTGTTGGCCGGGGCTGCTGGGTTTCCGCATGGCCCTGGGCGGTGGGGCCACGGGAAGCTGCCCTTCACTCCCCAGGATGCGGCTCCGTTCCGGGCTGAGCCGAGCCCCAGCAGCGAGCCTGAGCGGGGCTACAGCGTGGAGACCACGGAGTACCCGGAGGCCTACGTCTCGGAGGCCGTCTGCGAGAGCACAGAGGCGCCGGGCCACTATCGAGCAGGTGCGGGGCCTCCTGGCCACGCCCCCCCCCCGCTGCTTTTCCTCTGCAGACGTCCCCTTTCCCGCGGGCTCAGCTGCCCCACCTCTGCTGTGGCCCAGCCCTGGGGACTTCCAGGGAGACCCCTGCCTGTGCGGGGGGCCACTGAGGGGGTGGGTGTGGAGGAAGGGCTCCTGCTGTCGTCTTCCCCAAGGGGAAGCCCCGGTGTCTGGAGGTCACAAGGTGGAGGTCCCTGGCACCCTGAAGGTGGAGTGGGTGGATGAGCGTGGGGTTCCCTTCTGTATGTCTGGGCCTGTTCCCCCTCAGAGAGTGGCGTGGGAATCAACACGAGAACCTGCCCAGGGCAGAGTGCTCACCTCCCCGAGCACGCCGGCAGGTGATCAGCTGTCTCCTGCTCGCCGTTCATTCGTTCGTGGCACGGGTTTCCTGACGGTAGTGCTGAATATTTGAAATTAAAAAAATTACTCCCAGTAATTTTAAAATTAAAAAAAAAACTGTCCCAGTCTCAACTGAGATGATCCCTTTGTGGGTTCGCTCCTTGGGGCAGCTCCTGTCGGTTGGAGGGGCAGGCGGCCCTGGTGCCCTGGGGCCGCTGACTCCCGACTGGCTCCTCCTGGACCTTGGGAAGGGCTGTCTGCCGGGAGTAAGTGTGGAGCTCTGGTTCTCTCTCAGACTCGGCCCTGGTTTATTCTAGAGGAAGGTACCTACGATGAATATGAGAACGACCTTGGAATCACTGCCATCGCCCTCTACGACTACCAGGCTGGTGAGAAACCGCTGGCGGGCCAGATGGAGGGCTGGGGGGGTGCGGGACTGGGGGCTTCCAGCGACTCCTCTCTTGAGAGTGAGGACTCTCAGAATGCTATTTACAGTTTTTAAGAAGAACTTACATTTAAACAATTGCAAGGTTATAGAAAAGTTGCAGATAGAACGCAGGGAATTGTGTGTCTTCCTCAGCCCCATTGCATCTGGTCTGGGTCAGGGTTTGTTTGTTTTGTGCTGAGTCTCTTAGCGCTGCAGGCTTTCTCCGGTTGCGGGGAGCGGGGCTGCTTTCTGTTCTGGCGTGAGGGCTTCTCGTTGTCGTGGCTTCTCTTGTTGCAGAGAGTGGGCTCCAGGGCTTGTGGGCTCCAGGAGTTGCAGCTTGAGGGCTCCAGGAGTTGCAGCTTGTGGGCTTCAGGAGTTCGGGCTTAGTCGTTTAGTTGTTCCGTGGTGCATGAAATCTTCCAGATAAGGTGTCCAACTCGCGTTGGCAGACAGACTGTTGCCCACTGTGCCACCAGGGGCGTCCTGGCTTAGGGTTTTGTGTGAAGGGCTCTGCGGGTAGCTGCCGTGTGCGTGCAGAGCCACCCTCACTGAGCAGCGGAGCCCGGGGCCCCTCCACCCCCGTGGGTCCTCCACCCCAGCACCCTGCACCTCTGCAGAGCCTCCGTGGGAGGCCGCCAGCTCGAGGGGCTGCTGGCGGGTCTTCCTCCTGGCGGTTGGCTGACACGGAGACACCGAGGGTGACCACTGCTCTCTGGCCTCCTCCCCAGCGGGCGACGACGAGATCTCCTTCGACCCCGACGACATCATCACCAACATTGAGATGATTGATGACGGCTGGTGGCGCGGGCTGTGCAAGGGCAGGTACGGGCTCTTCCCCGCCAACTACGTGGAGCTGCGGCAGTAGGCGCCCTGCCCCGCCTTGCCCCGCCACGGCCGCGCCGGGCCTGGCGCCTCCTAGGGTGCGGAGGGGTGTGTGCTCCTGCTTTTCTATTTAATACTTCTGCCGATGCTTTTGGAAATGTTGACGCCCCAGAACTTGCTAATATATTGTAATCATGTTCCTTGGAGGACCCGCTGATTGTTTTTATGCATTTAAGGTATTTCTTTTTTTGCCAAATCGACTGTGGCGTGGAGCCACTTCGGTGACCTTCAGTCCCGAGTGCGGGTTGTCTGTGCCCCGCTGTTGGGAGGCAGGACCACCCCTTGTGATGGGGGCCTCGTCCCAGGGGGTTTGGAGAAAGAGGGAAGGGCCTGATGGGAAGTTAGCGTTGCAGGAAGGCTCTAGAAAGTACTGGAGCGTTCTGGTCGCGTGGAGGCGCTGCTTTTGCTATGAAATCCTGCAGTGGTTGCTAGGTTTCACAAAGCCCCGCCTTTCTCCTCTTGTCCTGGATGCTGTGGGAAGGCAGGTCCCTTCCCCTGGTGAACCGCAGAAACGCTTCCCATCAAGGGAGCTATACTCTTTCTGCCAAAATAGCATGTTAAACGACAGCAAAATATAATGGATCTACTTGCGTGAGAATGTGAAGCGAGTAAGCTCGCTTGTGTGAGCTCTCCTGGGCTGCTGTGGGGAGCCCTTCCCCCGGGAGGGACTGGGAGGCCTGCTTAGCACCCTCCCGAGTGACCTTGTGGAACTGCTCGGCTGTTGGGACCTCAGTGGCCGCAAGGGACACATTTTCTTTCCTGAAGTGCATTTGCTTTACCACAATTAGGTCGGGTTTTATATGCGATCCTTGTATCTAAGTTTCTGTAGCACACCTCATAGGTATGGTTTTTTTTAATTAAATATTCAAAATAAACTTTTTTTGACCCACTTGCTGCCGAGTCGCTCTACACATGGTCTCTTTATTCTCCGTCGGGGGCCGGCCTGGCTGTCAGCACCCAGCAGGATAGAGCCTGGTGTTTATCAGCTCCAGGTCAACTAGGGTTCCCTTTTGAAGAGGCACACTTCTTAAAAGGTACTTTTTTTAGGAGTTGAAATGTTTTAACTCTCGAATTGTCAATTATTTGCACAAGGATTCCATGCGGGATAGAAAATGCCATGTTTAAAACTCATTTCTGAATTGTGGTTCTCAAAGGAAGTCAAGTGGTGGTTGCAAGGTAGCCAAAGGTATCGTTTTCCTGGGGCGCAGTAAGGCCCGTTCAGGAAGGAGGGTGGCCGGGCCTATAGGCGGGGCATGGGAGGACGGGGTTGGGGAGAGTGCGGTGTGGCTGGGGGACGTGTTCCAATGATACATCCTGGTCGCCCCAATCTGCCTCTGGTCCTGTCGGTTTCTGATTTGGAGACCCCAGTGGGGTAGGGGCCCACTGTGCTCACCTAGCCCCCCAGTTTCCAAGGCAGGAGGCAGGTCTCCCCTTGTGGACAACTCATGTGGCCACTGAGAACCTTGAGGCCTATGGAAGGTCAGCTCCCCTATCCCCAGGGCCCCTGTGCCCTCCCGGGCGAGCTGTGTCTCAGAGCAGCCAGCCCCTCCGAGGACCCTTGCCTGGCGGGCTGCCTTTTGTCTGCAAGCTGAAAATGGAGGAAGATCGCTACTGAGTCAGCCAGGGTTGGTCCATGGTTTAGCGTGGTGCTCTCTGAAAATTCAGGAATTGAGGAGTCGGCCCTGGCTGCCCGCCATCGTGTTCCTGTCTCCCTGGATCTGGCAGGAGCTGACCTGGGTCCTCTGGGCGTTCACAGGCACTGGAAGTGGGGCTGGAAGCCTGGGTCACCTGGGCCCATTTTCTTTCTGCCAGGCCCCCTATAGAACCTTCTGGCTCTGCTGAGCCGCCTCATTGGCCCCCTTCAAGCCTGAGGGTGACGCCAGTGCCCCTCAGTGCTCCCTGGACACTGGTGCTGCCTCTTGGCCGGCTCTGCGCACAGGATCCCAGTTTGAGCAAGCCCGGCTCAACTCCCATTGCCCGGGGTAGGGTCGGGATGGGAGGCCCCGGTGCTGGAGGTTGGGGTGCTCTGCCCACAGCTGCCTGCAGGGGGTGCTGGTCCTGGAGAAATGGGCCAGGGAGGTTTCCCCACAATGCGGGGTGGGCAGACTGTGAGGAGGGCGGGGTCAGCAGGAGCAGATGTGTCTCGGCCGAGTCTGTATCCTGCTGACCACAGAGCCCGACGGGCAGATGGGGGCTTTCTGAGGAGGACGACTCATTCTGTTGGTCTGGCCCCAACACGTGCATGTTCTGTTACCTGTACTGCCTGGCTTACCAGTTTCTTCCACAGAAAACAGGAATAAAAGCTATCCTCTTGCCTCCCAGACCGGGGGCCTGGGGGTCATTCTCTGGGCTCGAGATTGGAGTGTTGCGCCGGGATACACCTTAAGGGTCCTCTGACGGGGAAGCCATGGGCATCTTAGCGGTGAGACATACAGCTCAGTTTAGGAGCTGGTTTCTCCTGAAACGTTAGGATGCCCTGATCTTACCATTTCAGAGCTGTGTTTTAAAGCCTTTTTTTTTTTTTTTTTTTTTATCATCATCACCCCTTTGGATATTTCTTCTGACCTGTCTGTTCTCCCCTGGGAAGACAAACTCTGCATGTAAGACTGTGAAAATGACAGTGGAAGGGAAAATAATAGGCAAATAGGCAGTTAGGGATAGGTTGGGCAAGAAGCTTGTTTTCCTCCCCACTATCGGCTGTAATATTGCTTATTCAATTACATTTAAAACTATCCAGGGGACCTCTGGTGCTCCAGTGCCTGAGACTCCAAGCTCCCAGTTTGGGGGGCCTGGGTTCAATCCCTGACGGAATCTAGGACCTCCACCCACCCCCACCATGCCGAAACTAAAAATGATGCTGCCTGCCTTGACCAGCAAAGATGGAGGGTCCTGCAACTAGAGATGCTGTGTGAGGCAACATAGGTCCACGTGCTACAGCTAAGAACTGGCGCAGCCAAATTTTTTTAAATTTCTGAAGAAAAAAACCAGTCATCCAGGAGAACTCAGTTGCTGTTGTGAGCCGTAGAGATTTCTAGCTGACACGCACCGTCTCAAGATTTAACGTCAGTGTTTTCTCTTTAACTAAACTTTCCGTTACAAACAGAAACACCGTCTCATGGGCCCTCCTCCAGGGGATCTTCCCAACCCAGGGATTGAACCCAGGTCTCCTGCATTGCGGGCGGATTCTTTACTGTCTGAGCCACCAGGGAAGCCCGCTTCCAGGGTGGGCTGTGTGAGATGTGTGTGAGCATCTCTGTAGGTCTGATAACCCTCAGGTGTGCAGGATAGTGACCTCCCGCAGATGTCCATCTGCCAGTCCTAGGAGCCTGTGATTGTCACTCTACACAGCCAAGGGCAAGTAAGGTCTCTTAACTTGGGCTGGCCTTGGTTGGAGATTGTCCAGTGGGCCTCAGGTAATCCCGGGGGTCTTTAAATTGGAAGAGGCAGAGAACAGACTTTAGAATCAGAGTGATGACGTGGGAAAGGACTCGACCTGTTGGTGCTAGCTTGGGAGGTGGAGGCAGGGGCCACGAGCCAAGGAATGGGGAAGCCTTTAGAAACCAGAAAAGGCAGAAAGGGGTAGGTTCACTCCTGTAGCCTCCTGCGGGCAGGAGACCCGCCTACAAGTTGATCTTAGCTTCTGAGACCTCCCCTGGATCCTGACCTACAAAATCGTAAGGTCATAGACTTCTGTTTTGGGCCAGTAAGCTTGGGGTCATTCATATGGCAGCCACAGGGAGCTGATCTGCTGTCCATGGTGGGGTCGTGGGATGAAGTCCAGCTGTCTTTGAGGAGCAGCGTTCTTATTTTCCCTCCCCTTCTTGACGAGGCCCATATCAGGCTCCCGGAAGGTGCTGGATCCATGGTCTGCAGCTGATACAGTGATTGAGTGTGTGAGCCAAGCTGCTGTGGTGTGAACATGAGAAGTGGCTTCAGGTCACAGGTGGCCCCTCAGCCAGTGATGCTCAGAGGTGAAGCCTTGAACTTGTGCGCATTAGCAGGCAGGCCCCATTGCCCTGTTTCTCCTCTCTGCAGTTGAATGTGAGGTGATGGCAGGAGCTCTGCCAGCTATTCCAGACTGTGAGGCCCTGTGAAGGTACTTTCAGAAGATGGCAGAGCAGAAAGTGGGGCTGCCACACCAGGCTTGCCTGCTTCAGTACTTCTTTTTTTTTTTTTTTCTAATGAGACAGAGAAATAAACTAAGGCAAAGAATGTTGCCCACCATCCAGTCCTACAAGGACCAAATCATTAGTCCCCGCAGTTGCTGACAGACAGTGCATCCTGAGGAAACTGAGGACAAAGAATAAGAGAGTTCTCTGTGCGCTAGGAAAACAGGCCCCTTGGGTAGGTAGACGCCTCAGAGAAATTTTAATGAGCCCAGATTCTTGTATCTTCCCATACGTAGAAAAAAAACACACTGAAATTATTAACTGAGATACCTGTTACTCATGGCTAACTGACCTTTTTTTTAATTTAAAAAATATGTTTGGCCTTGCCATGTGGCTTGAGGGATCTTAGTTCCCAGAGCAGGGATCAAATGTGCGTCCCTGGCAGTGAAAGCATTGGGTTCTAACCTCTGGATCCCTAGGGGATTCCCAGCAGTGTGCTTTTATTAAGCTGTAAACTTGGCTGCATGTATTTTCTAGTCATCCGTAAGGACACTGGGCGCTTCTCCTGCCCCTTGGAGCAATTCATCAGAGCTGTCTAGGAAGTTGTCTCCAGACTGTGGTTCAGTAAGAACCTGAGTCAGACTCAACTCACAGCTCATTTTCTTTTTGTTTTCCCCAGGACCTGTCGTAACTGCAAACACAGTTCCCAATTGATCGACTTGAGTCAAGTATGAAATTTCCCTCCAAATAGGTTTGACCTAGCTTATACAGGGGGCTTCCCTAGTGGCTCAGTGGTGAAGAATCCACCTGCCAGTGCAGGAGACAAGGATTCTGTCCCTGGGTGGGGAAGATCTCCTGGAGAGGGGAATGGCAACCTGATCCAGTATTCTGGCCTGGGCAGTCCCATGGACAGAGGTGCTTGGTAGGCTACAGTCCATGGGGTTGCAGCAGAGTCAGAACTTACACAGGAGTGGGTGTTTCTTTGTCTTTTTGTCAAATATGCATATTGTAAAAGTTACAAATCTCTAACAATCTAATAAGTGAAAACATATTTTTGGTGTTGTTCAGTTCAGTCGCTTAGTCATGTCCGACTCTGCGACCCCATGAATCACAGCACGCCAGGCCTCGCTGTCCATCACCAACTCCCGGAGTTTACTCAGACTCACGTCCATCGAGTTGGTGATGCCGTCCAGCCATCTCATCCTCTGTTGTCCCCTTTTCCTCCTGCCCCCAATCCCTCCCAGCATCAGTCTTTTCCAATGAGTCAGCTCTTCTCATGAGGTTGTTGCTTATGTTTAATTTTCCTTCCAGTGAATTTCCCGGCCCCCCCTTCTCTCTTTTCCTTCTCACCTTTTTTGTTTGCTTCCTTTTTAAAAAAACACACAAGTGAGGGACTTCCTTGGTGCTCCCAATGCAGGGGGGTCCAGGTTCCATCCCTGGTCAGGGAACTAGATCCCACATGCTGCAACTAAGACCCAGCACAGCCAAATAAATAAATATTACACACACATGTTTCTTTAGAAGCTCATGGGAAAATTCAAACAGGGACTGTTAATTCTGGAAATATTTAGGACTAGACATTATGAAAACCCTCTTGCCATAAAACATGAAGAGTGTTTAATTTTAACAAGTGTCTTTTCAGTAGAGCGTGAAGCTTGAGAGAAGGAACATCTGGGAGTTGGGAAGATGAAACAGAAGAGGAAGCGGAAACGGAACATGGCGGTTCTGACATCCTGACGACCGCAAGGCCATCAGTTTGCCAGTACCTGGACCCAGAGCCTAGGCGGTTGTTAGGCACGTGGAGCAGGGGATAAGGGTGTGGGTCCAGCAAGTGTGCAGCTGGAACAGAGGACCTGAGTAAGGCCTTGGGACCTTGAGTGGACATTGCCTGAAGGAAAGGGTAGGGGTGTGTGAATATCTGCCCACTGGCAAAGAAAGATTCTGACATAACGATCTGTGCAGAGAGTAGGGGGAAGGTGGTTTGATATTCAGTGGAGATTTTGCCTAATGGAGGTTAATGACGGAAGAAAGGAGGTGGAAAGGGCAAGTTTGGACAGGATCCTAGGGGGGCAGGGATGGAATACAGAAGGGAAGGAGGTTAAGCAAGACAGTTCCCCACACTGGCCCCTAGCTGGCGTCAGTGACGGAGCACAGCTTGTTCTCCCTCTGAACAGTGCTGATTTCTCTACTGCAGGGGTCTCGTGGTTTTCCAGTGGGTTCATTCCAGGACCTATGCAGATGCCAGAATCTGTGGATGTTCCAGTGGCTTCTGTTAACTGTTGTATTTGCATATACCCTATGCACATTCTCCCATATACTTTTAAATCCTGTCTACATTACACATGATACCTAATGTGATGTAAATGCTACATAGATCATTGCTAGGTGCATGGAAAACCTGAGCTTTGCTTTTTGGAACTTTCCAGACTTTTTTCCCCACAAATATTTTCAATCAGTGGTTGGTTGAATCTGAGGATTCAGAACCCAGTAATACAGAGGGCTGACTGTATATTCTTTGCTTTTTCATAAAAATTGGTAATGTAGAGATAAACAGTCTTGGTAAATCTGCACATAGAAAGCTTAGTGGTTGCCAGAGGCTGGAGGACTAGGGGAGCAGGGAGTGACTGCTCATGGGCACCGGGTTCCTTTAGGGGTGATGAAGATGTTGACAGTGGATGGAGGTGCTGGTGAACTGTATGCTAAAATGGTGAATAGTGTTTTTTTTTTTTTAAAAGGACAGAGGGTATGTCTCAGTCCTGAAGCTTGCAGATGGATATAAGGATAGACAATCGTGATGCCATGTGAAAGGCACAGGAACCCTGGGCATCCAGAGGACAGTGAGTGATGGGGTCAGGGAAGGATTCTGGGATGAGGTTGGGCTTGGGCAGCATCTTAAGAGACGCAAGGTGTTCTGAGCAGAAGGACTAGCAGGGCAGAGACTGTGTGAACAGGGCATCAATCCTGCTGAAGCCTCAGGTACTTTGTGGAGCATTGTGGACGGTGAGGGTGGAGACAGGCACGGCCAGATCAAAACGGGCTTCATGTTTTCTGGGAGGAACCTCCAGACACTGGACATCACATGATACTTAACCTCTCAGCACCAAAGTCCTTACAGATGAATATAAAGCTCCATTTTTGGAATTTTAACCCTTTGTATTTTGCGGTTACCTTTTTCCATGTGTATGCTCAAGAAAAAAGATGCCCTCATATTTAAATTACTAAAAACAAAATACAGTATTATTTGTATTTCTAAGAAATTTTTCTTCCTTTTGGTGAGAATGTGGGGTTTGAGTTGATACTGGCTTCTCCACTCTGTTCCCGTGATCTGTTCACCTGTCTTCTCACAAGTGCCCCACAGTCTCTATTACTGGGGCCATGTAGTAAGTCTTGAAATAGGGTAGACTGATTTCTCTCACTTTTTTCTTCTTCTTTTTTAATCAGAATTGTTTTAGCTGTTATAATTCCTTTGTTTCCCATATACATTTTAGAATAATCTTGTTTGTATCTACAAAAAATCTTGCTGGGAAATGTATTAAATTTATCTATCAATTGAAGGAGAGTTGACATCTTTACTCTAAAGAGCCTTCTATTAGAAGAAACAGTATTTCTTTCCATTTAGTTAGATAGTCTTTTACTTATTTCATCAGCATTTTGTTTTCCACATACAGTTCTTGTATGTGTTTCATTAAGGTGTTTTGCTTTCTAACAACTAGAAATGGCATTGTATTTTAAATTTCATTGTGTATATTCACTGCTAGTGTATAGAAGTACAGTTGATTTATGTAAGCTTATTTTGTATCCTACAACCTTGCTGAGTTCCTGTATACATTCTAGAAATATTTTTTGGTAGATTCCCTGGGGTCTTCTATGTGGATAATCATATCATCTGAGAAGTGGGACAGTTTTATTTCTCCTTTCCAGTCTGTATGCCTCCTGTTTTCTTTTCTTGCCTTATTGTGCTGGCTAGGATTTCTGACACTGTGTTGAGAATGGATATTCTTCCCGGTCTTAGGAGGCAGTATTCAGCTTTTCTCCAGTAAGTGTGGTGTCTGTAGGTGCTGCCTATTTATTCATATATGTTGAGTTAGAGTTGGTTTGCAGTCTTGGGTTAATTTCTGCTCCACGGCAAAGTGATTCCGGTATACGTCCATACGTGTTCTTTTTAAAATTCTTTTCCATTTGCCTTGTCACAGGATATTGAATATAGTTCCCTGTGCTGTACAGTAGAGGCTCGTTGTTTATTCATTCTCTGTATAGTGGCTTCCATCTGTTAGCCCCAGCTCCCCCTCTACCCTTCCCCGCTCCCCTCCCCGTGGGGACCACCAGCCTGCTCCCCATGTCCATGATTCTATTTCTGCTTCGTGGGGACGTTCACTTGTGCCATAGTTTAGATTCTGCATATAAGTAATATCCTATGGTGTTCGGTGTTCTCTTTTTAACTTACTTCACTTTGTATGATAATCTACTTGCATCCATGTTGCTGCAAATGGCATTATTTCATTTTTTACAGCTGAGTAGTATTCCGTTGTGTACGTGAACCACATCTGTATTCACCCTGTACGTGCTTTTTTTAAATTGAGGATGTTAATCCCTCCTGTTGCCTCTTCTTACATCCTTTTACCCTGCTCCTTTATAATAGTATTGACAGAAATATTTTCTCTAGTCCTACCTTCATCCATGAACTGTGCAACGATGTTTTTAGAGGCAGCCTCTGAGATGGCTTCCAGTGGTCCTCGCCTCCTAGTACCACACCCTTGTGTAGCCCCCTCCCACACAGAATCGGCCTGGCCTGCATAACGATAGGACACTGTGAAAATGGCAGAGTGTCGCTTCCGAACAGAGAACCTAAGAGACGCTGCAGTTCTGCCTTGCTGCCCTAGATCATTTGCTCTGAGAGAAGCCAGCCCCCAGTTGTAAGGAAGTTCAGAGAGCACTTTGGAGGGTCCAGGGGGCAAGGAACCGAGGCCTCCCATTATGTGAGTGTGTCGCCTTGGAAACAAATTCTCCATCCACAGGCAATCCTGGCCAACACCTGGACTGAGAGCCTGAGCCAGACCCATGCAGCTGACCTGCCTCCATTCCTGCGCTTGGGAGACAGTTTGAGATATTTTAAAACTTGTATTGAACCATGGTTGACTGACTATGTCATGTCAGTTTCAGGTATACAGCAAAGTTAATTAGTTATGTATATACATACATATATATGTATAATATATACACACACTATATATGAGTGCTGAGTCACTTCAGCCATGTCTGACTCTGCAACCCCAAGGACTGTAGCCTGCCAGGCCCCTCTGTCCATGGGACTCTCCAGGGAAAAATACTGGAGTGGGTTGCCATTCCCTCCTCCAGGGGATCTTCCTGACCCAGGGATCGAACCTACTTCTCTTATATCTCCTGCACTGGCAGGCAGATTCTTTACCACTAGCATCACCTGGGAAGCCCCTATATTATATATACCTATGTCATATGTACACATACAACATGTATATGTTATATATGCATGTATAACATGCACACACACACATAATGTATATGTATGTTGTATATACACAGGTATAATATGTACATATATACTTATATACATATTAAATATATACATAAACATACCTATATCTATATATACACATATATTAAATATATACATATGTATGTATTCTTTCTTAGATTCTTTTCAATTGTAAGTTGTTACAAGATATTGACTACAGTTCCCATACAGTAGGTCCTTGTTGGCTGGCTATTTTATATATAGGAGAAGGCAATGGCACTCCACTCCAGTATTCTTGCCTGGAAGATCCCATGGACGGAGGAGCCTGGTGGGCTGCAGTCCATGGGGTCGCGAAGAGTCACACATGACTGCGCGACTTCACTTTCACTTTTCACTTTTCATGCTTTGGAGAAGGAAATGGCAACCCACTCCAGTGTTCTTGCCTGGAGAATCCCAGGGACGGGGGAGCCTGGTGGGCTGCCGTCTCGGGGGTCACACAGAGTTGGACATGACTGAAGCGATTTAGCAGCAGCAGCAGCAGCAGTGTGTATATGTTAATCCCAAACTTCTAATTCCTCCTCCTCCAAGATAATCAGTGTTTACTGCAGCTTTCTTTAAATTTTGGCATTAACTTACAAGGCATGTGTGTTACTTATGTTTGAATTTCTTTTTTGAATCCACCAAAGAGGGGGCCTGGCCTCCCTTATGGAGACTGCTGCTGGGCTGACGGGTGTGTCCTGATACCATCTAGGAGGGCCCGATGTTTGGGCCCTTCAACTATTAATCAGAAGATATAGGATGCTTGTGAGCTCCACAGTTCTCTTTCTGTGGATTTAACGTGGGAGTGCTTACACATGCGCGTTAAGGAGTTGACCTTCCCTGCACAGTGGCCGCCAGATGTGTGGAACATCGTTTAGAGGAGCTGACAGCAGCCGCAGGACAGTGTGGTTCTGTGGAGGCTGGGGCGAGGGAACCACGCCCTTGGGGAGCGCTCCCTGGGACACTCGCACATAGATGCACATGGCTGTTTCCAGCGGCACTATCTTTTACGTTTTTAAAATAAATTAAAAATTTTCAAATCATTTTAGACTTGCAGAAAGGTTGTAAATACAAATGGAGAATTCCTGTGTACTGTCTACCAAGTTCCCCTAAAATTAACCTCTTACTTAGCCATGGTCCATTTATTAAAGCTGGGAAATTTGCATTCCTGCCATGCTATTACCTAAAGGACCGATTTATTTGGATTTCATAAATTCTCCCATAAACATCCTTTTTCTGTTCCTAGGTCAACTCTGGGATTCCCACGTTACATTTAGAGAAGCTTTTTTCCTTAAAAAACTGATTTATTGAGCTATAATTTGCCTACTATATAATTCACCTACTTAAAAGTATACAATTCTATAGATCTTAGTGTATTTACAGGGTTATGGGAATATCACCACTGTATAATTCTAGAACATTTTCATCACCCCCAAAGAAACCCCATTCCTCCCCTTGATTTCCTGGGCAGCCCTTAATCTGCTTTCTGTCTCCATGGATCTGCCTGTTCTGGACATTTTATGTAAATGGAACCATAAAACATGTGGTGATTTATAACTGGCTTTTCTCATTGAGCATAATGTTGAAAGCACTGTTTTTATAGCCAGAAAATAAAAGGGAAATACTCTAAAGATGGATCAACAAAGGAATGGATACATTTTAAATATATTCATACAATGAAATAATATTCAACTCTGAACATGAATGATTTGGCGATACATATGTTGTCTCTGATGAATCTCAAGAGTCATAGTGAAAAAATTAAGCCAGCTGCAGAGCACACAAACACCAAGAATCAGCATACGACGGATGACAGTGGCAGTGGACACTTACATGGGTGGTGGACAAGTGCTGGGCACCATGCTCTGTATAAGATGGCAGGTTTATCATGCGTGAATTAGGGACCATTTACACAGGCTTTAACACGTGCAGTGACAGTACATGTTTATGGACACCTACACAAGCAGTCACCATAAAAACATGCGTAGCCATGATAAAGACCAAGTTCAAGAGTAGTGACTACCTTTGGGTGGGAGGAAAGAAGTGGCCTGGGGAGGAGGGGGTCCAAGAGGCTTGGAGTTACCTGTAGTGTTTAGTGTCTTCATTTGGGTGGCAACCTTGGTGCTCTTTTTCCCCCATCCTTTTGCCGTGCCTGATATATTTCATGATAATTTTAAAAAGAACAAGACTGTTACCCAGCAGTGTGTAGCGTGAGCCATATTCGTGTTTCTAAAGTGATTCATATGCATATGCTTACAGATGTATGCACCAGGCCAGGAATGAATCCCAGGGAATCCTTAATGGGCTTCAGGGTGGGGCCAGCATGTGGGGACCCTAGGGGAGCAGGGAGACATGCTTTTTCCTGATTCTTTTTGAGTTTTTGTTGTTTTTTAATTAGAGGATAATTGCTTTATGATGTTGCTTTGGTTTCTGCTGCACAACAATATGAATCAGTCATACATGTTTATGTACTCGCTCCCTCTTAAGCCTCTCTCCCCACTCCCATGCCATCCCTCTAGGTCATCACAGAGTGCCAGCCTGCACTCCCTGTGTTATATAGCAGCTTTGCCCGGCCCTCGTATTTTACACACGACAGTATATATGTCAATGCTGTTTCTCAATTCGTTCTTCTCCCTCCTTCCCTTACCCTTTTTGAGTTTTGTACCACATGTATTTTAACTTCCTGATTAAAAAGATAATTCAGATTGTGTTTAAATACATTCTTTGTGTTGGTGGCTCAGAGGTAAAGTGTCTGCTTGCAACGCGGGAGACCTGGGTTCGATCCCTGGATCGGGAAGATCCCCTGGAGAAGGAAATAGCAACTCACTCTGGTACTCTTGCCTGGAAAACCCCATGGACGGAGAAGCCTGGTAGGCAGTCCATGGGGTTGCAATGCAGGACCTCATCTGCCACTACAGAGTTCCTTGGGCTGCAGGGATTGTCAGCCCATATTTCAGATGGAAACACTGAGAAGCCCAGAGGTTGCTTTGTTCAGTGACTGGTGACTGGTGCAGGTGGGGATGGGGCAGCTGTTTCTCAGATGAGGAGGTCTCATCCTGGACAGTGAACATGGTTGGGGCAGGGGGGCGCCCAGGGACAAAACCACCAGTCCCTCGACTCATGAGAATGGGGGTGCCCCTCCTTATGGGCATTAGGCATGGCCAGATTGGCTGTCCTCGAAGGCATTGCAGCGCCCCCTGGTCGAGTAGGGCATGCACTCAGGGCCACGCTGCCACACGGTATTCCACTGCACAGCTGGAGGGTTGGGGTAAGTTTATTCTTCAGGAAGGATACTGCACCACCATCATGACTAAGAGCCGTGACACTGCAGCCCGGTGACAAAGGCTTGCGGTAAAGGGAAGCGGTACAGGGCGAGCGCACCTCCTCATGATGAGAAAGAAGGTACGGGAGTGAGTGTTACGAGAGGAAGGCCGGGGGGTTCCCTAGTGCCCTAGTGGTTAGGGTTCTGAAGGCTTTTGCTGCCGTGGCCCAGGTTCCATCTCTGGTCAGGGAGCTGTCATCCCACAGGCTTCGCAGTGTGGCAGTATCGCCTAGATGCGGAAGGTCTGCCTGCACGACTGCGGTGATTCTTTTTCCGCATGCACGCGGTGTGCTGGTGAAGTCCTGAAACTCCAAACAGCAAGTCTATTAAGACAATGACCCTCAGCTGTGGGCTCCCGATGGAAAAGCAGCAGGGGTCCCACGGGTGCCTGGGCTTCACAACAAAGCTGCCTCCTCGGCCCGGCAGCTCAGAGTAGGTGTGGGGATATGTCAGGGCGGACATGTGTCTCTCTGAGGAAAGGCAGACGGGGTGACCTCTGAGTTTCTGCAGCCACTCTCCTTGCTTCCTCCAGGGCTGGCTCCGAGGCCCCGCCTCAGACGTGAGGTCTACAACTTCCGGAGTCAGGGTCCTCGTGGGCGGGGCCGCCTCACCCACAGCCCGCCTCCTTGCCTCCGGATTGGTCAGAAGTTGCCCTGCCTGCTTCGGTTGGGCTATCCATGAAGCCATGCTTCTTTGCCAATCATAATTGGTCCCTATGGGCATGTGACCAGCAGTTGGTTTGCCAACGTTGATTGGCCCAAGCAGGGCACGTGTCCCCGCGGTCTTTTTTTAAACCATCTTGATTGGTCCACGTGGACCACGTGCCCCGCTGTCCCGTTGCCTGTCGTGATTGGTTCTTGTGGGGCACGTGGCCCGAGGGCCCAGCGTTCTCTGCGCGTTGCCCAGGCTTCAGCTGGCGGCGGGAGAGCCGCACCGCGAGGTGGTGCTGTGGGTCCGGGCTGCAGTTCAGCTGGCTTCGCTGAGGCCCAGGGCCGTGGGCGTAGGCGTCCCCCGCTGGAGGCAGCTTCGCCGCCGGCCAAGCCTCAGGCAGCAGGGGTGCGTGCCGCTGCCAAGATGGCGTGCGAGGTCCCTCGACGCACCGGGTTTCCCCGCCCTTTCCCACACAGAGGAGGACAGCAGCTCCCCGGGCTGCCTGGGGCTGCACGGAGAGGGCGCAGGCCTCGCCACTCGCCGCCGCCTCTGTGGTCCGCCTCTGCAAGCAGAGCAGGACGGGCGCCTTCTTCCGGGGACTGGGAACTGAGGGAAATCCTCCGAGCGCCCGGTGGGAGATTGGCTGCGCCTGCAGTCATCCGGAGCGCGCCCGTGGTGCTGGCGCTTTGCAGCTGCCTGTGGTGGCGGGCCCGAGGCGGGGGAGGGCGGCCAGGAGGCGACAGAGCCCGGGTGTGTGCCCAGGGCGGCCCGCTTGGCCGGGGGATTCGGCAAGTGTCTCTCCTCACTGGTGCCACCCACTGCCTGCAACCTGGAGCTGGCTCTCATTTCCGCCCCGGGGCAGGACCTGACAGGGGCGAAGCTCTGGACGGAGGAGGGGCCTGGTTTCCTGGAGGTGGCAGGGCCGCAGGCGGTTATGCCAAGAGTCAGGTTGGATGGGCCGAGGGGAAGCTTCTGAGGACTTTTCCAGACCAGGGGACCAGAAGCGGGGCGTGGGTCGGGGAGGCGGGGCTCAGGAGGAGTTCCGAGAGGCTCTAGGGGAAGTCTCCGTCTTTCCCAGGTACCTGAGGGGTCGCAAAGAGTTCGACACGACTGAGCAAGTGAACTGAACTGAGGACCAGACGGCAGCTTCTCCGGCGTGCAGGGTGGCTGGCTGTCTCTGCCGTGGGCCCTGAGGCTCGAGAAGGAGGGGCTGCCCCTGTGGACACTGCCTTTCCCCGGGCAACAGCACCTGTCCTCCTCGTGGGAGGGGCTGCAGATCGTCAACAGGTCCCTTAATAAGTCCACCTGAGGCGGTCTGAAGTGTTACCAAAGAAAATGGGGAGGGATGACCGTGTGGTCAGGGTGCGTCTATTCAACCAGGTGGTCCAGGGCGTGCAAAGATAGAAGAAGAACACCTTCCAGGTTCAGCAGGTACGGAGGAGGCCCTAAGGTGGGAATGCGGCGGGGAGCGAGGTGAGCAGGAAGGGACCGCTGGGAGAGATGGGCAGGGTGTGGTCCCGCTGTAGGCGGAGCTGGGATGGGTGTGGCCGTTTCTGTGTGGCCTCCGTGAGTACACCGTGGCGGGCGCTCTGTGCTAGTTCCTGTCTTCTCGTAAGGCCTCCTTTTCTCCCACCACGAAGAGCCATGCTCTCTATGCTAATCTCTCCTGGTTGCTGCCAGAGAAAGCCGGTCACTGGCGCCTGTTGGGAGAGGGAGAGCTGGGCTTTCCTGGTCCGCTGGTGGGGTGCTGAAGGTTTCAGGCCCTGCGGTTTTCCCAAGGCCTTGATGTCTTTATCAGGGCCTTTGTAGTCCCATTTATAAACTCTTGTTGGAAAATGGAGCCTTTATTTTTAGCTTGCCCAGATGGCAGGCGCCAAGGCCACGGGGAGGCAGCTGCTGCCCCCAGCCTTTGGTTTCTTGTGAAGCTTCAAAGTGGTGGGGCCTGTTAGACTCCTATTCAAACTCATTTTGTGGCTTCTTGACTCCTTATCTGCTCTTTCCTTCAGCTGGCTTTCTTCTCTGCCACTGAGGAGGCTGTGAAGGGGGAGCAGGGGCTGCCCCAGTTCTCGCTGCAGAAGGAGGCTGCAGAGGGTGGGAGAAGACACTCCGGCGTGGGGGCCAGATGCTGGTCAGCCAGGAACCCGCAGTTGCAAGCGCAGAAGGTGGCGTGGACTGACTTGGGCTGCAGAAAAGCGCACTGGGAAAAGCTGTGGTAGCTCAGGCTGGGGGCGGGAGAGTTTCATGGGAGCATGGCCGGGCCGCTTCCTGGGTAGGACTCAGTCTCCAGCTGCTGGACTCCACGGGACGTGGCCTCTGCTTTCTCTGAGCTTCTGTTTCCTGCTGGGTAAAGGAGATAACCAGCTTTGCAATACTCGCCTTGTGCGGTTCAGGTGTTACTCATCTCTTAGCCAGGGGTCGTTTTACGAATATCATGTCTTTGTGAAAACCTGGGATCCTGAGGTCCAGGCTTCCCTGATTCTAGCCGAGGGAATGAGGGAGGCAGATTCCCTTTGAGTTAAATGTCCCTTTTTCACGACCCCAAGTGATTCAGCTGGGAGGAGCCCCCACTTTGCGCAGCCTCATGAGCCGCTGGCCCTTCACAGAGGCGTTTGGAGGGGAGCAGAGTGGCGTGTCCTTGTCAGGGGTGGCTCCTGGCACCAGTAGTGCTCCCTGGGTTCTTTCCTACAACTGGCCTTGGCCGAGGAAGCGCTAGCACACCTGTGCTCACTGTGGACCTTGGTGAGACTGAGCCTCCTCATCTGTGGAATGGGGCTGTTTGTTCCTGTCTCGGTGCTGTGAGACACTCGGTGCGTGCAGTGCTCTGAGTGGTGCCTGCCGCAGAGAAATTGACTGTTGTCTCCAGGCGGCTGTGCTACACTCCCTCTCGACCGTGCCTGGAAATCACTGATTTCTGCCTTGTGCTGTGGTCTCTTTCCCGGACCTTCCAGGACTGTGTTCCCCTCCTGCTCTCTTGAGTTGTGGGGTTTGAAGAACACATTGAATTCTGTTTAAGCCCCTTGGCACGGAAGACTCTGAGTGGGCGGTGACAGGAGGACTTGAGGTGTCGGGGTGTTGGGACAGGTTGCAGACGGCCAGGTGCAGGCGAGTGGTCAGACGTCCCCGCTCTGCTTGCTGACTTGGCCGTTTCCAGGGGTCCGTCTCACATAGGGCCTCCTAGGGCCTGCCTGCCTACCCTGCCCAGCGGCCATGGCCACTGGCGCGCCCCCTTGGTTCTTGGACTCCTACACACCTCCAGCAGAGGCCACCGGGGTGTGTGCAGTATCGCCACCTAAGAAACCTGGCTGTCATCCCGACCACCCCCTTCAGATTCTCAGATGTGGGCTACATCTGTGGGCTGAAACGAAAAATCTGCACATCTGGTGGGCCTTGGCCTGGTAAGAGCATCGCCGATGATCTTATCAGGTGAAAAAGCCCAGACACGTGGCAGAAGAACCCAGAGGCGTGCTGTGGACCCGGCGCGGCATCTGCCTTGCCTCTGGAGGGTCTGGCCCGCTTGCCGAGGTCCCTGAAGATGGGGCTGCTGCCGCTCTGACCTGGTGGAAGCGCCCCGCGGACTTCCACTCTTGCTGGGATTAATCTAGTCCCAGGCGGGGCGGCGGTTCCTGACACACTTCCTACACCTCAGACCCACCTTCCAAGATGACTGAGGCTGTGCAGGGGAGCTTCACATTTTAACTGAGGCAGTGGAGACCATGGCCTTGAGAATAGTCTGATGACTTTTCACACTTTTTTAAAAAACAGACTGTGTGTTGGTTGCCATGCCTGTAGCTTACAAAAAACGGAAGTTCTGTGATGAGTGGCTTCAATCATTAAAAACAAGCATTTTTATTTTTAACAAGATGTGGAGATACTGGAGGTGCTGCTGACTGGATAAGCATTACCAACAAGGACCACTGGGGGGCGACCGAACACGGGGAAACAGGCCTCAAAGATGTCGTTTTCTTTTCCTTGCAAATTCTCAACCACGTTTTTGTATTTTTAACTAAATGAAAATACTGAAAGTAGTATAGCAGAGAGCACTCTTAATGGAAAATTAATTGATAACACAGTCTTATTTTAATTTTCTCTTTATTGTTAACTTCAACGACTGTGTATACTCCACAGTCTTATGATGAGAAAAGCTCCAGAACCGTGTCCAGATCTTCTCAACATTTCATTTCTTGAGTTGTTTTCCCACTTTTCGTTGTGCATTGATTGGGGCTTCTCAGTTCAGAAACCAAGGCACCGGGACTATTTTATCAGCTACATTAATACATTGAAGGTGTGTTTACCCTCTCATTGAATATACAGCATTTGAGTACAATATGGTTTTATGCAGATCAGGTTCAAAACACCCAAGGCACACACTTTACTTTTTTTCCTCTTTTTTGTTTCTGTATTTATTTGAAGGCTGATAGTAAAATTTCCAAATTGCTATAAACAAAGAGTTCCAGAGAAGCAATGGACAATGATTGTTGTAACTTTCAACACAACACGGTAAAGACGGAACTGCAGAAACATGTTACAGGAACGGCAAAGAAGCACAAGCACTGGTGCAGCGTGGCTTAAAGACGGAAGTGAGCCAACCTGCCGACGTCTGAGAAGCCGGTCTGGACTTGCCCATCTGCCCACAGAGCAGGGGCAGGCCCACCTGCATGCGGCTGCCTGGACACCCGGCCGCCGTGGAGCTGACACCTTGTGGCGAGTGTACACGGATCACTACAAATACACAAGACGTCCCAGTTTACTGGTAATGAAAATGCCTCGGGTAAAGTACAAATAAACGGAAAAAGTCTTCCAATATCTATTTTCCCCTTAACAAGACAGACGGATACATTTATCTGGAAGAAGCCATGGGACAGTGGGGCTGGGGGCCGGTGAAGATCTGGGAGGAACCACTGGATGGGGCAGCAGGTGGACCTCGGGGAGCGTAAACTACAGAAGACGTGAGGCTGAGAATTTGTCATGAACATAGAAACAGTGGCTGCTGTTCAAGGGGAGAATGTGCCAAAGCAGAAGAAACTGCTCCGGAACTGAAGACCGCGAGTTTTCACTGGTGAGACCCAAGAAGAGGCTCCATATTTAAGTTTAAAATATGCTTCCCTACAGTGGAAGGAACCGCCCATGTCTTCTTGGCTCAGTTCTTTGCCAGAAGACACAGTCTCTTGCCCCAAGCCTTAGTGCATACTTGTTCACAAAAACGTGGTTGGCTCTGCGTCAGCCAGAGAGGCTGCCCAGTCTGCGTGCCCGGCAGCAAGGAGACAGCCAGCTGTGGGTGTGCAGGATCCTCTGCTCTGAGGAGCAAGGTCTGCACCAGGCTCGCCTGCCACGCCCTTCTGCTTCCATCTCAGACAAAGGAGAGCCGGGCCTCGGCTCCCTCCAGCAGTGCTCACAGACGTCTGTGGTGCTGTTCTCACGGTTCTAAAAGAATGCTCGTTTCCACCTGTACAGTGAGAAAACTTGCAGGAGATGGAACCAAGGCAGAGTAGCTCACTGAAAGAATTTTCACTCTTTGGGCAGATATTATCTGGTCAGTTTCATAGAGGTCAAGTGGCTGGACTGTAAGCTCGGCAACTTTCTAATTCAGAAAGTTCTCACTGTTTGCAATCAGAACCACAACCTTAGTGCAATAGTATATTTATTTTTTCTTTTTACAGTAATTTTGGTTGCCATACAAGAGATGTTAAGAATTGGGAGAAAGTGCAAATTACAGGAGCTTGTTTTTCTCTTTATGTTTTTAATAAGGTCTAAAAATAAAAGCACAAAAGTAACAGAAACATAGATAATGCGAACACATGTTACACAAACTACAGTGTGAAACATATTAGTTTCTAAAAAAAAACAAAAAATTTTGTTAATGGGAAAAACCAATATTTGTGGTCCACACACAAAGTCATTGCCCGATCACCCTGGGTAATGCTTGCTTGTTAACTCAGGAAAAAAAAAAAAAAATCACCATTTTATTAACTAAAGTATCACAAATGATTCACTTTGTGATATGTAAAGTTCAGCAAATCAACAGTCACATTGAATCATTGTTATATTATGGATTAACTTAAAATGTGCAGACACCCTGGAGAAGGTATCTTGGCAGGTATACATAATTTACATCTTAAGCAATTTTGGTTTTGTATACACAATATTACAGAAACTAGGCATGTAAATGCAATTTATTTAAATTACAGTATATAACAAAAGTGGATCATTTTAAAACCTGGAATAAGTATTAACAATCTTTATATGAGCAGTTTAACATCTGTTTCGCCGTTGGAGAGGGGCGTGGGGTAGGGCCTGGTCCTGACGTGTTTCAAGGGGGAGAGCTGGGTGGTGGGTCAAATGAGGAACTATTGCTTTCTGTAGCAAAACCAGTGAAGAGAACTAGAGACGGATTCATCTTGGCAACGTGTTTAATTTGTTGGTCAGTGCAGGCTCTGATGGGTCCTGTTACTTCTCTATAGTAACCACCGACGCGGTCAGCTTTGCTTGCTTCTGATCAGTTGCATGTGACTTGGAAGTCTCTTTAAGAAAGGGAGTAGCGGCCGCGCCTCACCTCCTGGCTGCCCAAGTCCAGTGGCCCCGACGCCCCACGCTGCCGTTGGGCACCATCTGCCTGAGGATCCTTTCACTCTCATCCTGTCTAGCATGTTGCCTGGCACTGAGCAGAGAGGTGAGACCGGCAGTAGGCAAAGGAGAAACGAGCCATGGTGGGGTGCTGTGCTTACTGGGTTTCGCAACATCACCAGATGGAAGACAGATAAGGGCCAAATCACCATCTTACACTTTCCGAACTGTTGGCGGCCTTAGCAGGCCACCTGGAGTATCTTGGCTTGAAACTTCTCTGGGCTCATATTCATCTCATGATGGGAAAATCGAAAGTGCATGGAAGTAAAACACCTTAATATTGACTTGACTTCATTCAAATACCAAGATTGACTTGACTTCATTCAAATACCAAGATTGACCTGCAGTAGGTTTTGGAAGAGAAGGTCCAACACTCAATCTCCAATTCAGGGACATGTGGCTGGAAAAACTGTGTGTGTGGTGAGTGTGTTTGTTTTTGCAGAAAACTGCTGCATTGTGAATTACAACCACTTTTGAAGAAATAATTGTCCTTTGATGTCGAAGTTCTAGCAAAGATAGAAAATATAACACAGCTCTGCTGGTTCAGATGCATCCAATAAGGTTGATTTAAAAAGGTCATACTTTTATAATTATTCCACAGAAATAGTAGTATTAAATCACAAAAGTTTGTTTTTCTTTAACTTTCTAGCACTGAAGTGGCACAAAGGCTGCCTAGTAGACCAGCCACTTTTTTTTTCCCCTTAAAATATTGTGCTTATAAACTATCTGTACAACTATTTAAACTTGCAGTAAAGAAAGATTTTAAATTGCTAAATTTTACGTGTTCATTCTAGAGCTGTTCCAGACCTAATCAGACACTTGATTGTGAGCATAAAGAAAAAAAGGAAAAAAATCATGTTTTTATAATTAGAGATGGGCTAGGCTAGTTCTGAAATCATAATAAAAGCCAAAAACTTGACATTCTTCCATATGTGGGAGGACGTGCTGACTCCTGCCTGACTGGGTGTTCTGTGACTTGGGTGCCGGTGGCGACCTCCCGTGGAAATCAGAGGTATTGTCACAAGGAAGGAGGCTTTGGGGGAATGAAGGGTGCAAGGCCCAGGAAAGCCTTGCCCGAGGCCAGACTGCCGCCCACAAGCCCTCCCTGCTCTGTCTCTCTGCTTTGCATCCTCACCCCGGGTCCTGTCTGTGTGCCGTGCCCACTGGGTTTTCTGAAAACCTGTTGTACTATTAAGACAAGCTGGTGGGATTCCTGGACACTCAGAGAAAAGGGGGAAGGCCCCTCAGTACCGTCTTCCCTGGCCTCAGAGGATGAAAGGGCTGTCTCAGCAGTGATGCTTGCCCTCAGTAGGGCTCAGAGCTGGGAGGGGCCGGCCACCCCCGCCCCCCGCCCCGCCCCTGCCAGCATCCAGCAGCAGCCATGTCCACCACGGACCTTATGGCATCCTGTGTGTCAGACTGGATGCTCACTCGCTCTGAGGTCTGCAGAATTCAACACACCTTCCCATTTAAAGTATGCTGGAAGGCAGAGAAGCCCCTTCCCACGCTCCTGGACAGCAGCTCCCGGCTGACAGCTGCTTCCACCCGGGGACACGCTGGCCCTGGAGCTGCGTGCCGGCAGCCAGGCCTCCCTCCACCCTGGAATCGTGACTTTGTGCTTCGACTAACTCCACGTGACATCTGTTTGGCCACTTCAGAATTATGCTAATAGACTTGCAGAAAGAAGGAAAGCTAAGCAAAGCTGGGCACGATCCCATTCAGAACAACCTATCACTGCCAAGAGCCTCAACGGGCCAGAGAAGCGCGGGTGCACGTCGGAGGGGCGGGAAAGGATCCATGGCAAAGGGGAGACGCTTCTCCACCTACCAGAGAGGGCACCGCGTCTGTGGGCGTCTCGCTGCGAGCCACGTCCAGAAAAGAAAAGGAGCGCGTGAGCACCACGTGCCCTTGAGAGGCCGCAGATGGAGGAGGGCCCTGGCACCAGGCCGGGGCTGCCGGGCACGCAGGGAGGCCGCGGGAGGTATGTGTCTAGAGTGCAGGGGCGCCCACCTGCTGGAGCATGGCACCTGCGCGGGCCGGGCGAGGCGAGGTTGCCGGCACACAGGAGGCAGGCTGCGCACGCGTCCCTTTCCACCTCGGAAGGACCCCTCCCCGGTCCCCTCTTTGACAGAAACAGCCCAAAGGAGCCCACACAGAGAGCCGGGGCCTTCGGCTCAGCCATGCCGCGGACATACACATTTCTCTGGGTCCCCAGGAGACCAGCCCACAGAACAGGGTTGGCGCTCACCATCCAAACATCTCAGTGCAAGCCCATCTCTATTTATAACAAGGAGTCTGTGACAGTAAGGAGCAGCCACCCTTATCTGTCCAGCAGCTGTTTGAGAGCCCTTTCTATGTTCATTCTGTGCCCGACTCGAGTCACGCCCAGATCTATGAGGTCTTCTTTCTGGAGGTTTGGGAGGTGGCTGCCGTCGATCTCGTTGTCCATGAAGGCCTCTTTATGTTCACCCAGGTTCAGACTTTCCAGCCAGTCTGCCACGTCGGGTTTAGTCCACAGGTGGACAGGCTTAGTTGTAAAAGGCTTATTGGAGATTGGCTGTTGCAGGATGGAGGGGGACGGCGACCTGCTGCGTCCCACTGGGTTCAAGCCAAACAGGTCCCCGGGTGGGGGCTGGCTCGGAAGGCTGAAGACATCCGAGAGGGTGGGCGAGGGGGCCGCAGTGGCGGCGGGCAGGGGGGCGGGCAGGACCTCTTTGCTCAGCTCTGTTGGCGAGACCACGGGGCTGGGGGCACGTCTGGGTCCTGAGTTCCTGCTCTCGTAGTCCGGGGGCCGGCTCTGCAGGGTGATGGGCTGGGAGGTCCCAGGGCGAACGGTGAAGGTGACCGTCGTGCTCCGCGTACCTGAGACGGTGCTCATGACCTCGGGGCCTCTGAAACGGCAGCAACAGAGAAAACCGTTACAAGTCCGACCACAAAGCAGACGAGGACGTGGCCTCTGGGGAAGAGAGAGAGACACTCAAACCACAGCAGGGCACCTGAGGGCCAGCATGCCGGCAGAGAGCAGACGCCCTGCCAGGCCAGGGGCAGGTGGGCACAGAGGGGCAGGGGTGGCCAGAACCCAGTCCCGCTACGCCACCGCGCCGCCTGAGGAGCGGCGTCTTTTGCCTCCATTTCAGCAGGAAGGTGCGGCACCCGTTAGGAGACTTCCTCATCGCCTGTCAGCCCTGAGGCTTTCAGGCTTCACAGGACAAGGGCAGGGAAGGGCGCCTAGCAGGCCGGCTGCTTCACAGTGGGACCACCCCCCCCAACAGCTCCTGGGGGCAGTCGTGGGCACTGCCCTGTCCGATGAAAGGGCCGGGGCCCAGTCTGGCTGCGCCCTGTTCTGTCGCTGTGTGGCTGGCTGTCCTCTCTGCCCTGCGTGTGGGTGTGTGAGTGAGACGGGCAGTGGGTTACAGGGTGCCTCTCAGCCTCCTGGCCCTTCCCCACTGGGTGCTGTGTCAAGCGTGGAACCTGTGTGTGGTCTGAAGGAGGGGCCTGTGCTGGACTCGGGCTTTGATCCTGTCCTGGGGAGAAGTATTTCTGTGGCCTGGGCCCCATCCACCCCCGGGGCTTCATGTGTGGTTTCCTGGCGGGCCAGGGGCTCCGGGGCTGGATGCTGCACAGAGGAGACCCTGTCGAGAACCTCCAGGGGCCTTGGCGACCGGCTGCACCGGTATACTGGGTGCTGGCAGGGCAGGGCAGCCCCAGCCCCCCCCCCCCC
>SJYX01004389.1:226035-269306 GCA_006410675.1 Oreotragus oreotragus
CCCCCCGCCCCCAGACCCCAGTCATGGGGAGAGTGGTGTGCCGAGCACACGGCAAGGACTTAAGAAACCTGCAGATTCTGGGGCCCGGGTCGGACCGGAAGATGCACTGCATTCCCCACTGAGGGGGCCTGTCTCCCCTCTGCCGGGGGAAGGCTCACTGGAACCGCCCTGACACGGCAGCCAGGCAGCTGGAGGGGCGTCCGAGCGGGGGTGGAGCAGCTCCCCCCCAGAGGGGCCTTCCAGGGACAGAGGGCCTTCTGTGCAGTGGGTGAGCATCTCACAGGAGCATGCTGCCTCCTGTGCCTGCGGCCCTGCCTGGGCCCACCTGCCGGGGCCCACCTGCCGGGGCCGTCGCAGCCTTGCTCGCTGCTTTGTGAACTGCTGCTGCTGCTGCTGCTAAGTCGCTTCAGTCGTGTCCGACTCTGTGCGACCTCACAGACGGCAGCCCACCAGGCTCCCCCGTCCCTGGGATTCTCCAGGAAGAACACTGGAGTGGGCTGCCATTGCCTTCTCCAAGAGGCACGTTGATCCCCTGGTGAGAGCAGCTGTTTAGGCTCAGGCCGCACTTACCCCTGGGTCCCTCTGAGCCAGAGGGTGGGCATGAGCGCCACCCTCCCTTGGGAACAGCCCAGCGATTCCCAGGTAGCTGGGATGCTCTTCAGAAAGAGGGCTCTGCAGGCAGCCGTGTGCGTCATCAGAAACAGACCCACGGGTGGGCAGTGAGGCTGGGGGACAGGACAGCACGCCAGAGAGAAGGGGGCTCTGCACGCGGCACTTACGTCTGTTCAGCACGACCCTCTTCTGTTACCACCCATCACGGGAGCAGACGGAAACGACAAGAGGGAGTGGGTTGAGACAACACTGCAAAATTAATGACAATTAAAAAAAAAAAACCAGCTTCTCTCGATGGATGAGACGAAAGCGGAGGCCTGGATGCTAGGCTCTCTCTAGCCGCAGAGCGGGGTGGGCGATGCACACAGCTGCCCGGAGAACCTCAGAGGGGCCTGACTCTGCGTGTTCAGCGGGGGAAGCTCACACGTCTGCCCCATGTGGCGGGGGGTGCGAGCACAGAGGGGACCAGGAGGATGCTGAGAAGGGGACATCGGCCTCCCCGTGCAGGCCCGGGAGCTGGCTTCCTGCTGGTGCCCAGATCCGGGCTCCCGGCTGCCCTCTGTCTTCCGCAGCCTAGGAGGCAGCGATCCGCACGCCTGTTCAGGGAGGCCGTGCTTTGCGTCAAGTCTGCACTGAGGGTTGAGTGGCCAGCAGCTAATAAAGGGGGCGTCAGACCTGGCTCTGTGCTTGCGGCCTGCCCACAGCCCCGTGGGACGTCGCTATGGAAAAGAGGAACCAGAGCGTTTGAGGTGCTGCGTGCAGGCTGCCTGGGGCTGGTCCATCCTGCCCTCCTCCTCAGTGGCTTGATTTACTCTCAGTTAATCAGACAGGTATTATTCACTGGATCTCCTGGTTGCGGAGACCGTTTCGTTGCTAAGCAACCACTGGGTTCCCGGGTGGAACACACAAGAATCTGTTGCCCCGATTTAGAAACAGAGACACACACGCTCGCGCGCACACGCCCTCTCTTGGATTATTACTCTCTATCCTGCCTCTTCAATCCAATCCATATGGAAACATGAGAATTAAAACAGAAATCAGGAGTTAATGACACACTCAAGAGATGCGCTGTTACTTTATCAGCCAGCACAAGTTGGCTGGGGAAGGGGAAGCCAGTGTTCAGGGGCCTCTTCATTGTGTTTACAGATGCGGTTTGGCCCCTGGACAGTGGCTGGCTATGGGCCGCAGGCTGCCCAGCAAGGCGGTCTCGGAGTTCTGAGCCCTCTCCGCACAGCCTCCCCCAGCATGCCCCACCGGCCCCCTGCGTCCTGTGTGGTTACTCTCGAGTTTGTGCGATGAATCCCTGTCGTGCGTGTAAAACAGCGCTTATTTCCAAACTGGTCTAAGTTCTGTCTTTATTAACATTTCTAAAGGTTGGGCGCTAAAAAGACCGGGAAGGTGGCCACGAGGGCCCCAGCGGGTCTGCGTCCTAAGCCTGGCCCACATGGGGGTCCACCTGACAACTGTGGAGTGAACTTGGGTGGTGCATGGATGTGGGCAGCTGGCGGCGCAGGTCAGGAAGTCACGCGACTTGGCCAGGCCGGCAGACGGAGCCGGATGTGGGGGCCACGAGGCTGCCTTGGGTTCAGCAGCCCCTCCGACACACCTGAGCAGGTCGAGAAGGTGCCCGGTCTTCGGGGGGCAGTGGCTACCCCCCGACACACGTTGGCTGAGGGGTCGTGGCGTCCAGGCTGGATTGCGGATGGCACTTGAAGGATAAGATGCTGCAGCCGGACCAGAACAGCCTCTCTGCGTACCGGGTGCAAGGAAATGGGGCAGTGCGCGTTCACCTAATTACCCACAACTTCAGTCACTGACGCTCCCTTAACATTTCAATTGCTGCCGTGAAATGATAAAACCTCCGTGACAGCGCCGAGGTGATGAACGTGCCATTAAGCGGCTTGCATTATTGAGTCAGTTCCGAAGTCTGTGCTCTGGGACCAGCTGGGCAGAGATAATTTTTTAACAACCCAAATTGATTTATTTTGAAACCAAGAGGCTCTTAGGATGATACTGCCGAGAGACCAGTGAGGAGCTGGAGGCGCCGGCCGGGCCAGGCAGTGGGTGTGGGCGCTCAGGGCGGCCACCTCCTGGGAACTGGGCAGTGATGCCCCGACAGGCAGCCTGAACCCCACCTCCCCCGGGGGACCTGGAGCTACATCGGCGCCTCCGGGAGGTGAAGGCCCGTCCCAGGTTCCTCCAGAGGACCCAGAAGAGTGAGAGGATCCAGAGGGGCTCCTGGAGGGTGGACCAACGCTGCACCCCCTGGATGGAAGCCAGTGGGGTCCCCTGAAAGCATCCACTCACGGCTCTGATCCTCCTCCCAACGGCCAGAGAACGAAAGCCAAACCCACACTGACCTTCCGCTCCCGCCGGAGTGCACACAAAGCACCGCTGTCTTGCTTTAAAAACACGATGGCCTCCTGGCTCAAGCCCCTGTGTTTCAGGTCAAAGGGCGTGTGTCAAACTCCCACCTACCCGGGGTCTTCAGAGGGCCTGCACACGGTCCGCTCCTGGGTTTCCCTGCATCATCGTGACCCACTGACCAAACAGCTGCTGGGTCAGCGTCACGAAACAAAAAATCAGGTCGTGCCAAGCCTTTGCTTAAGTCCTCGAGGGCTGCCACCACTCAGACACAGCCCTTCCCCTTGGCACGCGAGATGGTCCGAGACCCTCCACGCAGCCCCTCTGTCTGCACCGGCCAGTTTCTTCCGGGTGGAGGACGCCTTCCGGCCCCCCGGCTTCATGCTCGCTGGTCCCAGCGCCTGGATGCTCTGCTCCCTGGTTTTTGCCCGGCTGTATCTCAGGTGGTTCAAATGCCACTTCCTTCAGGAGGGTTACCTCTACCCTGCCCGTGGTCATGACCCGTTAGGCCATCTTCGTCCCTTTGCAGTTAGTGCCGTGCGCTTTGGGTTTGTCTTGTTATTTCATATCTGCTCCCCCTTGAGAATGTAGCTCTTCAAAGGGGCAAAGACTTTGGATGTTTCCTTGTTCAACGAGAAGTCCTGGGGCCTGGCACGGTGCTTGGCACACACGGGGTGATCAGCTCCCCAGGGCCCAGGCTGCCTTGACTGTGGACCTGCAGAGAGCCCCTTGGGAGGTCACGGGGCTGAGCTGTGGCTCTGAGGCCAAAGGTGAGTGTCCCTCTGGCTTCTCAGCTCTGTGTCTTGGAGGAACTCATCCTGTGCTCTGAAGTGAGGGGCGTGCCTGTGTGTCTGGAGCACCAAAGGGCTCCGGGAGTGGGCCGCCCGGGCGGGGAGGTCGTCCTCGGGATGTCGGCGCCTCTCCGCCGCCCTGTGTAGCCCCCCGCCCTGAGCTCAGCGCTGCTCGGGAAGGGGGTGTGGGCTGGCACTGAGCCGGAGGGCGGGCCGACTCCCCCAGAGGCGGCACTGGCCTGAGCAGAGCTCTGCTTCGATCTTGGTGGATGCTCTGTCCAGAGATGAGATCCTTCCTGGGGAACTCAGCCTGGGCGGGCAGGGGAGCCCTGTCTGCCTCCCCCCAGGGTGAGGGGGTGCTTCCAGACAAGGCCTGGGGAGAGGCAGCGGCTGCGCGGGAGTACAAGGGCAGCGTGGCCAGCGTGTTTGCAATCCAGACGGTGGCAGAACCCACGCTGTCCCTGATTTCTGGAGAGCCGCAGAGACTCACTCAGGGCTCAGGTTCGTCTTGGACCCCAGTGAGCAAGGGCCTGGGTGCTCAGAGTCTTCTCCCCGACCTGGGCCTGGGCTGCGGCACTGCAGAGTGAAGGAGGAACCACGGGCCAGAGCAGGGCAAGTCCGCCCCTGGTCTCCACCCTCGCAGTGGACAGACGCTCGTGGGGTAGCTCTGGGGCGGTCAGACCGTTTCTATGGAAACGCGTGTGCACCTCCGCTCGTCCGTCGTGTCAAAGAGCGTGGCGGGCTTTCAGTTCTCCCTGGCAACACTCATTCCTTTCCCCTCACTAGGAATTCCCTTCATCTAATTTGGTGCCTCATTTTGCCCAGGGCCGTGCACAGCTCTTAATTTTTAGATGCACTGAAAAGTAGGGATGAGACATCCAGGCAGATGCGCCCTGGCTGGGAAGGCCCTGGGCTTGGGTGCCTGGCTGGCTGAAGCCCAGGCCTCTCAGTTTCTTGGTCCCACTCAGTGCAGCCCTTGGCGGTGAGCAGGGAGGAAGGGGCTACCGCCCCGGGAGAGGGGGGCAGCATGCCGAGACGCCTGGGGACTGCCCTGCAGGTTCTTGGCCATCAGACATGCACAGAAGACCTCCAGGCATCAGCTGGACTCAAGGGGCTCCAGAGGCCTCAGAAGAGCCCTGCCCTGGTGAGCTCGGCCCTGCAGCCATTAAGCTGGGTGACCCTCCTTCCAGGTTCATCTGCGGCTCCAGGGGAATGGAGAAGTGGAACCCTGAGGCAGCTCCCAGGGCTGAAGGTCTGCTACTGTGCCTTCCAGCTGAGGGCTCACGGCAAAGCACTCCACCCCCTGACCCCGGTTCTCCTGTCTGCACCCCGGGAAGGTGTTCAGGCCCCGCCTCTGGGCCTGTGCCGCCCAGGGTCCCGCATCTGGGAGTGCGTAGATGTCAGTGACTGCTCATGCCATGTGGGCACCGGGTTATAAATAATAGAAAAGACTGTGGGGTCGATTACAGGCAGGGCCTGAATCCTTCAAGTCCATCAGGACTCTACTAGCTGACCTCTGCTTTGAGGCCCGTCCCACCCAAGGATGACTGCCGCTGAGACCCCTCTGCCATGAACCCTGAGCAGCTCACCCAGCCAGGAGGGGCAGGGGAAGCCAGCAGTCTGGACGCCGCTGAGAGAGGCCCTGGCCTCCGGGGGCAGTGCCCTGCAGAGCACGCTGCCTCCCAACGCTGCCCAGAGAAGATGCCTTCTACATCTTCCGTACCGCAGACGTCACTGCGACGGAAGCGATGGTCAGAAGCCCTCGGCCTGGCCTGGCTCTGCCCGCCGCTGCCCGTGCCCGTGGACAGGCTGCCCGCCTCTCGGAGTCTCCATAGCCCCTTCTGAGGAATGAGCGTCACTACCACCCGCTCCCCAGCAGCTGTTAGAAACACTATTTACCACATCCAAGGGTTTTGTCAAATGTGAAAGAGAGAAAGCATCTTGATTTTGTATTTTCACATAACCTAGCAACTAAAGGCCGGTGCTGTTCCACGACATTTCCTGGTGCCTCTCAAGTGTGTAAGACTCAAGTGTGTGCCTCTCAAGACATGTGTGTGTCCACATGTCTCCCAGACGTGGGGACCCTGTAGGGACTCTGAATGCCATAGTTTAACAATGAGGGCCCCCTTGAAAACGGTGCTTGTCGGCATGCTTCCCTCTGTGGATGCCGGCTTGTCAGCACTCCGAGGAGGACCGTGAACCAGCCCTGTGACCTGTTTGACCTGCATCGAAAGACAGCTGGGAAGTCACAGCTCTGGGGACCCCACTCTCCTGCGGGATTGCTGATGGATGGACTTGGTGTTCAAGTCAAATGCCTTGCCCAGCAGGCGTGCGAAGAGCGACCTTGTTAGTTGCAACAGTGAAGCCCGGGAGTAAAGGCCAGTGGGAGGAAAGGAGAACGCCGCCTGGGGGACCCGGGAAGTGGTGTGTTTTAGGCGAGGGAAAGGGCACACAAAGAATGAGGGTGGGAAGCGCGGGCTCGAGTGGGGGCCTGGCAGAGCCCCGGGGCTTGGGTCTGGGACCAGCTCCCTGTGTGCGTCCCCCGTTTCAAGAAGGCAGGATCTCACACTCTGCCCAACACTGTGGTCACCCACGTGGGCACGACTGCATGCTCCTCTGCCACGACGCGTGCCCTGCTCAGGGTGGGCTCTGGGGTCTTCACTCGGGGCAGCGGGTCCAGAACCGGCCCCTCCCCAGCCTCAGACCAGGAGGGCGGGGAGCAGAGCCTCCGACACACCCTCAATCACACGTTGCCCACCAGCTGCCCACATGCCCCTTGGATGGCATGCCCCCTCCCCTGAAACCTCCTGGGGGGGGGCAGTTCCAGGATGGCCCTTCAGGGTTCTGGCGGATCTGGAGGATGTGGGAGGAGAGAGCAGGGCTCCTCCCTGGAAGCCACGGCGGGGACGGCTCGCGGGGCCGGGTCTCACGGCCCGTCTCTGCGTGGGGGGGCCACGGCACTGAGTCCAGGCTGGGAGAAAGGAGGCCGATGCAGCCGGCTCCGGGCGCGCCCTCCTGGCGTCTGCTTCGGGAGCGCCGCTGCTCCCCGGGGCGCTTCCTGGTCAGCGCTGGACGAGGAACGCCCGTCGCGGGCACTTACCTGGGGGCGAGGCCGGCGGGCTTGGTTCCCGGCGTTGGGTCCAGTCCTTCCCCTGGCTTTGCGGATTTCTCTCGGTTCATTTGCTGCAGGATTGAGTTTAACTCACTAATCACGTTCGCCTTTGGGCCTGAGAGAATCGGGCTTTTGACCTCCGAGACGTCCCCCCACAGCCTGGAGGTCCTTGGCTGGATGACCTTCGTGGGGCCGGGCTGGGCCCCGCCAGGCGGCGGCGGAGGTGCGGGCGGGGGGATCACGAAGCTGTCCACGTCCTCCTCCAGCAGCGCGTCGTGGTAGAGGGTGTTGCCCTTGTGGATTACGGGCTTCATTTTTGGCTTGGGAGGTACTGGGGGTTTGTCAACCACAAAGGCTTGCCCGTCTGCATAGACCGTGCAGGTGTCTGCATTCTCCCCGCCCTCGGAGGACAGGGTGGAGATGCTGGACACCGTGGAGATGGTGCTGGTCGTCTCGAGCTGGTGGTCGCTGCTGCCCCTGCTGTCCACCTCCTCGATCCCGGAGTCCGTGACGGCCTCAAAGCTTTCGGGGGGTGGCAGGAATGAGGCGGGCAGACAGTTTGAGAGACCAGCCGGCTTCTTACTGTCTGCGGAGTTGGTTGGCTGGCTGGAGTTCAAGGAAGGGGACTGGGAGGTGTCGTTTTTTTTCTGCTTGACCAGGTCTGAGAGAGCAGGAACAGAAGCAACCCGGTCATCGGGGATATCAAAACTATTGGCAAATTCCAGGGGAGGAGGCAATGGCTCTGAGAAAATGAAATCCTCGTCCAGGTCCACGGATGCCAGAGGCGGGGGAGGGATGCGGAACGGCAGGATCACCGCCTCCTCCACGGAGCCCGCCGCCACGACGGTCCTGCCGGGCGTGGTGGCGGGGGCGGCCGCAGGCTCGGGGCCTGCGGGGGTCGGGAAAGCACCTTCGGTTTCGGGGGCGCCTTCGGGCGCCTCGGATGGCGGATGGTCTGGCTGCATTTCCGGGTCGGCTTTCTCGTCCTCTTCCTGCAGGAAGTCCTCAGGCCTGGCCGCGTCCACCGTGTGGACCATCAGCAGCCCGGCTGACTTCTGCTGGGACGCGTCCACGATGCTGACGAGCACGCCCTTCTTGTCGTCCCTGCGCTCCTTGCCCGGGTCGGCCTCGTACTTGCTCTCCGTCTCCTGCCGCCGCAGGGGCCCCCGCCCGCTTTGCCTGCCCACCGGAGGGAAGCCCGCTTCCCCGCTGGGCCGCATTTTGGTGTCGATGTAGAGAGGCTTGTTGAGGTCGGCCTGCTGGGACTCCTTTAGGGCCCGGTCCCTCGCCGACAGCGCCAGGGCCAGCGGCGAGCTGGGGTCCAGCAGCCGCCCGGTGAGCGGGTGCACGTAGCTCTCGGGGCCTGCGACGTTGCCGCTCCGGGGGGGCACCGCGGGGCTGCCCTCCGGCGCCTTGGCTTGGCCCGGAGCGTTCGGCAGCCTGCCAGCCTCACCCTGAGCTCCGGCCTCGCCCGCACCCACAAAGTGGTTCTCGGGCTCCCGGGGCGACGACAGCGGCTCCGCGCCGTCCTCCTCGCCGAAGCCGCCCTCCTCGGGGAACTTGGAGGGGCGCGCCCGGGGGGCGGGCGGCCCGAGGCCCACGTCCTCGTCCCCCAGGTCCGTGGACAGGAAGGCCGGGGAGTTCCTCCGGGCCTCCAGCCGCTTCTCGCGGTCGCGGACGGCCCCGGCGATGGCGGCGGCGAAGGGGCTGCTGGCGGCCAGGCTGCCGTCCGGCCGCAGCTGGCCGGGCTGCTCCGGGGCCTGCGGCTCGGCCTCCACGCTGCTGGCCTGGCTGCTCTTGCCGCTGCTGCTGGTGGAGGGCTCCTTGACGATGATGGTGGGGATGGGGATGGAGCACGTCTTCTCGGGGCTGTCCTCCACGTTGGACTGCTTCACCAGCATGCCCTTCCGCCGGGCGGGCTTGGCCGGCACGTACACGGCCTTGCTGGCGATCTTCCCCACCTCGGAGTAGGGGTTTTCGGGCATCTGGCCCCTCTTGCCGCGGAAGTTGGCCTGGGGGCCGGCGCCGCGACCGTGGAGGTCCTCGGAGTCCAGGGAGTAGCGGTCAGCCTCCCGCCTGTGGTAGAGACCCTTCTCCCGCACCATGGTGGCCACCGTGTCGGGGCGGGCGGCCGGGGACACCTTGGCGGCGGGGTTCTGGTTGAACGCGGGCTTGACTGTCCCGTAGACTCGCGGGGTCGGGGACTTGGGGCAGTTGTAGGCGGTGGGGGAGGGGGGCGGTGGAGACGGGGGCACCGACTGTGGCGGGGGCGGGATGTCCTCGGAGGTGTCCGGCATGGACAGGCTTCTGGTGAACTTGAGCATCGGTGGGGCCAGAAACTGGCGCTCCTCTTCCGTTATCCCTACAAGCAGAAGACAGGGTTAGACGTACGCCGCAGCGAGGACAGACAGCCCCGCGGCGCTCTGAGGGCGGTGTGACAGGCTCATTCTCCTCCAAGCTCACAAGGAATCACGGTGCACACTTGTCCACGGGACGCAGCACACAAGCCACAATGTCGCGAGGCCACGTGGCCCGTTGCAAGCCAGACACAGGACAGGCACCGGGAGGCCCAGAGTGCGTGCTGTTGAGTCCTGTCTGCCGGGTGTTCTGTCTGTCTCCCCGGGGCTGTCCGCAACTTGGGAGAAGCGGCTGGAGGCCAGGAGGAATGCCCCGGCCTTCCTGTCCACGGACCTGGGGGACGAGGATGTGGGCATGGGGGCTGCAGGGCAGCGGTGTGATCAGGGCGGTGAGGGTGTCCCACTCCTTGGGACTGCATGTATGTGTGTGTGTGTGTGTGGGGGATGGTGGGGTGGGACGGGGCAGCTGGGATCAGGGGGCTTCTAATCCTCAGGCCTGGCCAGGGTGCCCGGGGAGGCGCTCTGGGGTCTGGGATTGAGGCTGTGAAGCTGCCCATTGGAAGCGAGAGCAAAGGGCACACCAGCTGCTGCACCGGCTGAGGGAGGTGGAAGGGGCCGCGGGCCCTGGGGCAGCCTTGTCCGCTCGACAGGGGCCCGTTTTGTTGCCTGACTTATCTGAGCACCCCCAAGGGTCCCGGAGCTCCTGGGCCCCAAGGAGGATGGCTGGTCAGCCCTGACCCTCTAACCAGGACCCCAGGAGTAGCGTCTGGAGCGAACGCAGCCCCTCTGGGTCCTGAGACCCTCTGGGCTGGGCTGATGGGCCTGGCGGTTCACCACGGTCCCCACTCATCATGGTCCAACTGCACGACTGGGGGTCCATCATGAGGTCCCCACTCACGACTGGGCCGAATGAAGCCTGTGCGGCTGGGGGGAACCCGTGGGGGGGGACGGCCACGTTGGGGCCCAGAGCTCTGGTGTGCCCTTTAGGGGGCTTTCCAGGTTCTTTCCGACAGTTCAAGATACAAAAGCATCACCAGGACGCACTCTGGACCCGGGAAGCGGAGCACAGACGCGGAGAGACGGGTACGTGGGTCCTGAGGGGGGGCCATGCAGGATTTTCAAAGCGGCGATGGAATGGAGAACTTCAAGAAGCTTCCAAGACAGACTCTGGTAGCTTCTCCCAAGGGAAACTTCTGCTTGATAAGGGTATTCCAAATCTCACACAGCTCTTGGGAGGGCATCCTGGCGGGCGGGGACGTGGCCCGTGGCCCTGTGTGCCTCCCAAGGAGTGATTTACGAATACACCTTATGGAGGGAACCGTTACATTCACGCTACAGACTCCAAACTGTAAGGCTCACTCACCTGATAGAAAGATTCTGCTGTCTGACAGGAGGAAATCGATTGTTATTGACCAGTTTGAGAGCCGGGGCAGGAGGTGGCGTGCGTGCCGCCCTGCGGGGCCCCGAGCTCCTCGGGGTGGAGGGCTCTGAGGACCCGCAGACGCCACCTCCGCTGTCCCTCATCACTCAGGTCCTGCCTGCCGCGGCCCCCCTCAAACTAGCCACAGCGTCGCTGGCTGCAGCCCCCAGCGCTGGACATGCCCCGGGTCCGCAGGTGGCTGGAGGGCCTCTGGGAATTCACATGGCAGAGGCAGGGCTGGACTGTCACACACAGGGGTGGGTTTAGGGGGTCGAGTTGACCTCGCTCGGAACCGAGTCAGTAGGAAGCATGTGATGTCAACAAGATGGCATCAGTCCCCTCCCCCCACAGTACTGTCCCCCAGGGAGCAAGAAACCGGCCCGACCACCCCAACCAGTGTGTCCACTGAGTACTCCCCATTTTCGGGGGTGTGGGCCCACCCTGTCAGTCACTCACCACGTGGGGTGGGGGTGAGGGGATACCAGAACCTCGCCTGCCCACTGCCACGCCCCGTCTGGACTGTGGACCCTCCCCCTGCTGCTATCATCACGGATACTTGGCTTGTGAGGTCGGAAGTCATCTTGGATTTGGACTCCAGAGGGTAGGGAAGTTTCAGAGGGTCAGGCGCTCCCCGGGGTGAGACTCAGGGCCTGCCCTCCAGTGGGCAGGCGTGGGGTCACCGAGGGGCCCCGCCGAGGGCCCAGGGCCACCTCTGTGGGCGTGGCCGTGCTGCTTACCTATTGACTTCTGCCTTCGCATCGTACCTCGAGGGAGGCCCAGGAACGGGCCCTTCGGGCTCCCGGGGACGGTGGGCGTCATCACGGCGATGCCCTGGCGTTCATACACGGACTGCAAACCAGAGAGCTGAGTGAGACGCGGCTGACCAGCCCCCTCCGCAGCCGGCAGACACGGAGCCCTGGCCTCGGAGCCCTGGCACCTGGCTTCCCCCAGCTGTCCTGGGGGCACCCGCACATCCAGGACTCAGAAGGGGGCCCCCCTTGCCCTCAAAACCCTGGTGGGCCCTGCTCGGTGGAGCCAAGGTCTGCCTGACGTTGACTGAGCGAGAGCAGGGCCAGGACGCGTGTCCTGGAGGGAAGAGCATACAGTGCTGGGCAGTGGGCACTGGACCCCAGCCACGTCCGCCTCCGAGGGCGGCAGACGGCAGCGGCCGTGGTGGAGGGCCCGCTGAGCGCAGTGCAGAGCGAGCGTGTGGGACCCGTGGAGCCCTTCTCCCCCGGCCCAGGAGGAGCCTGGCAACGCTCTTCCTTTGCGCTGGGAGCAGATCCCCTGGCCAGCGCCCACCCGGCCCGCCACTTCCGGATTGCAAAGCCGAGGTTGCTGGCCAGCCCCCACCTGGAGGCATTGGAGGGCGACTCAGAGCACAGATGGATTAGAGCCCAAAGGCAGCTGGCGCGAGCTTTACGGCGTCTGCTCGTCCGCGACCCCGCCTTACCAGGCTCTGGGCCTCCGCCCGGCCGGCCCTGCTCCGTTGCTGGGTGCTGGGCTTGGAGTCTCTGGGACAGGGTGGGTGTGGGGCGACCATGAAGGGTAGTCGCCTCCAGAGCGCCTGAGACGGGGGCAGCGTGAACACCCTGTTACCGTTAACGTGTATCACAGAAAACCAGCACATCAAATTAAAGGCGCCCGTGGGTGTTATTAAGAAAGGTGACAGAAACACAAGTGTTAGTCACTGAGTCGTGTCCGACTGTCTGCGACCCCACGGACTGCAGCCCGCCAGGCTCCTCTGTCCACGGGATTCTCCAGGCAAGAACACTGGAGTGGGGTGCTGTGCCCTCCTCCAGAGAATTTTCCTGACCCAGGGATCGAACCCAGGTCTCTGGCATCGCAGGCAGATTCTTTGCCATCTGAGGTGTGCTGGTTCGGCATTGTTAAGAAAAGGCAAGGTTAGACAGAGCGAGTCAGTCTGACGCGGAGTCAGAGAAAAGACTTAAGTGTCACGGACAGTGCTCGGCTCTGGCCACAGGCTCGAAGCTGGGGGTGCAGAGGGCCGTGTCTGGGACCTGAGAGAAGCAGCCTGCTGGGCCTTGGCTGGCAGCCTGTGGTCTCTGCCACTGCCCAGCAGGACTCGGTCCCTGGGACCCATGGGGGCCTGAGACCTCGGAGAGGCAGGGTGCCCCGTGTGTGCCAGGACTCAGCTTGCCACGAGGGTGGGGTTGGGCTTCTTCCACCTGGAGGCTTGCTTTGCTCCAGGTGTCCCGGGAGAGGACCCTCAGTGCCGAGGGAGGGGGTCCACGGTGAGTGCAGTCCTCTGCTGCTGCTCTGCCCTGGGCTGGGGTGCCCGCCTGGTGCGCTCAGATCAGGGCTCCGGGTGTGGAGGCGGGGAGGGTGACCCAGCGCCGCGCAGTCCGCCCACACCCACCTGCGGCCCCTCCCCGGCCCCGCCACTCACGTTCATGTCCGAGACGGAGGGGAAGCACCGGCTGGTGGGCCGCTGCTTGATGGTGGCCACCCTGGACTCCAAGGCCACGCTCTCGGCAGCCCGGGATGGCTTGGAGGCTGGGACGATCTCCTCGGGTTTATCTGCAACGGGAACAGGACCGTCAGGATGGGCATCAGTGACTGAGGCCCCAAAACACAGTGGGGCAGGGGGCTGTTAGCAAAGTGCCCATGTGCCTTTTGCATTTGAAGAAAGCTTTTCTCGTGCAAGTGGTATGGAGCTCGCATGCCTCAGCCACAAGCATGGACAGCGACAGAACCTGGCACCCCGCCCCGCATGTGGACCGGAGGGAGAGGAGACCCTCCCAACAGCAACGCAGCCCTCAAGGCCCTGGGACTTGAAGGTATTGCTTTGTTCACACTCACGCTGTTCATTCTGGGAGGTGGGAGCTAAGTCAACGTTGTGAATTTCTTTCTTTCTAAGTGCTCAGAGGTGTAGCTCCTCTGTAAATGCAGTGGCTAGGGTCTCAGGACCCAACACCCAAGGATCGGGGCGACTGGGCAGTGTGGGTGTAGGCAGGGTGGGGCTGGGGAGCAGAGACAGCCCCCCAGCTCAGGAGCCAGTGGAAGCCTGGGCTTCGCTGAGTGTGTGTGTGGTCCTCCCCCCCGAGAAGGGGGACCTTCTCAGTGGCTTGTGAATAAGCAAGTTAAAGATCGGTTATTAGTGATGGTTACAGCTTAAGAAATTATTTGAAAATGCAAATTTAAATTTTTTTGGGGGGGGTACCCGGCAACTGCTCTCAGGCACCAGTGTCTGGAAAGGGACACTGGTTTGCTGAGATGGGAGGCGCCCCTGGGGAGTGGAAAGCGTGTGAGGAGGGCCTGGTGAGACCCCGTGAGGCACCGCACTCTCCTCGCAGCCCCAGAGATTTCTGTCCATGGCCTGAGGTCTTCTCTGAGCTGAACCCCAGCCCCTTCCGGGGTCCTGTGATGCCCCGCGAAGCTCGTGCCGTCAGAAAGGCCCAGGCTTCTGGGGTCTTGGCAGACCCCAAGCTGCGAGGGCAGCGTTGAGAGTCACAAGACTGGCACCCTGGTGCCCGGTTTAAGCTGCTGCAGCACCTGCCTTTAGCAGGGGCCGTTCAGGAGGAGCTCGGCCCCTGGAAGAGTTGCCCCAGACCCCCAACAAGAGAGGCCCGCAGGGGCCAGCCCACCGCCAACAGGCAGGATGCTGGCTTCTGAGGACCATGTCCTGGACCAGGGCCAGGGCCCCACAGTGCCAGTGCACCTGGCCCGAAAGGCAGAGGGGTTCAGGCGGCGGCAGCATGGGGGCACCCCACCGATCCTGCTTGCCCTTGGACCCGCAGCTCTTCCAGCCTTTCCCCCGTGGCTGTGTGGGACATAGTAAGTGTCCGCCCTTTGGGAGTCGGTCGGAAGCACCAGTGTCCAGTGGGGACCCCCCAGCCGCGGTCACCGTGCTCTTGCCTGGCCGCATTCCCGAGGCTGGGAACCCTCTTGCCTCGTGAGGCCCTGTGCCCACCCTGGTCCCAGCAGTGCGCCTCCTCCGCGAAGCTGGCGCCCTCGGGCCTGGGCCGGGGTTCTCTCCAGGTGGGGCTCTCACTGTTGCCGTACTGTGCTCCCCGACTTCCTGCCCCTCCGGCTGTGGGACGTGGGGTCCTCGGGCGACCCCCTTGGCAGGCCTGTGATGACCGCAGATTCCCCCGGCTGTCCCCGGAATCCAGGCCCCTTGTGCTGGCCACCGGCCTTGTTTCTGCTGGGGTGCGGCTCTTTCTCCAGGGCTGGCGGGCGTCAGGGCTGGCTCCTGCGCAGGGACGTCTGTCCATGGATCTGGCCATCTCCTTGGGCCCAGCCTCAGCTTCAGCCCGTGCAGCTCAGGCACGCTGCCCTTCCCCCGGGGGAGGGGATGCCCCCGTTAGGGCAAGGCTGAGTGGCTGCAGCCTGCAGGGCCTCCCATGGGGGCTCCAGAGCAGGACGGAGCTCCTGACGTAGTCAGAGTTACACAGCTGGGTCTTTGAGACCTCCTGTCCCTAGCGGGACCCTGCAAGTCCACGTCTGGGGTTTGCCCAGCTCACAGGGCCGGTCCACCCCACTGAGCAGGCTGGCACGTGAGCCAGGATCCTCACAGGCCTGGGCCAAGCCGGCGGACACTGTGGTCTTGGGGTCCCAGGCGTGTGGCAGGCACTCCCAAAAGCCCTCAACGGTGGGTGTGAGCGGCAAGGCAAAGGCAACCCTGGTGGGACCTCGGGGCGCCTTCACGCCGCTTCTCGTCTTAACAAGGCCCGGACTGTCCCGATCCTGCAGACCGAACAGCTGAGGAGCAGACGCCTTTCGTGCTGCTGGAACTCCAGGACAGGGGGGAGCTCACCGAGCCCTGGCCGAGAGGGGAAATCCGGGCTTGCCATTGGAACTGCCTGCCTGATCAGGCTGACGATGCCAGCATCGTGCTCACCACACCACATCCGGATGGGTGGTTTGGGGGTGTATTTGGAGGTGTACCCCTGGAGCCACGGTGACCCTGAAGTGGACAGTCCCAGCCTTGTGTAAACCTTTGCCCTCTGGTCTCCACGTCCCCTACGCATTCTTTGGAGCCAGGACACACGAGAGCTTCTCGTTCTGTGGGGGTTGTGTTGGGGCCTCTCATTGTTTCTCAGTGGGGGTGGGTTAGTCCGGTTTCTTCAGTTCAGATGCTGAGGGCAGCCCTGGGGCAGCCCCCTGGGGCCTCGTCTCAAGCCGGCGCAGCCCCCGCGGTGCAGGGCCTCTTCACTGGCACAGGAAGGCTTTTCAGGAACGCTGCGAGACCGGGTTTTTGTTCCTGCTTCTAGGCTCACGAGGATTATTCTGCTTCATTTACACAAGCCTGGGATTGGGTCTCTGTCGGTGCTGAGATTAGTGAGTCCAGCCCTGCGGCCTTACAGTGAAGCACTCCGAGGCCGAAGGCCACCCTGACGACAAGGCTGGAAAAATGTCAAGTCTTCAGAAACAATCTAGGAATGAGCTGATGCAAACACCCTGGAAGTGACCCTGTATTTTAATTTTCTAAGCAAACCTATGGTGTGGTGCCCACCGTCCACAGGCTGCACACTTCCTGGGTGGGGGGTGGATGTCAAGCATGGGGGGGGCAGGCTGCAGGCAGCCCCGTCTCTCTTGGCGACCAGAGCACGAGTGGGGTGCTCCTGCCTGACCCCGGAGCCCCCAGGCACAATCATGGCCCCAAGCACAGGCCGAGTCGCCCGCGTGCCCGAGCTCTCCTGCTGGGGAAGCCCCAGGTCATTCAGCAGACGTCACTGGCATGTTCTGCAGGGGGGAGGCGTCGAATCGGGGAGTGGAATGACCCCCCCCCAAGTTGGGGCAAGGAGAGGACGCCGAGGCCAGGCCGACACCGTGCACCGGAGGCCAAGTCTCCCCCGGGGGAAACGGGGTGCCCACCCTCTGCAGACCACCCCCCATCCCTGGACCCCCATCTGTCCAGGGCCACGTTCCGGGCTGGATCCAGCACCCCCGCTCCTCAGAACTATCGGGAGAGCGACCCCAGCTGTGCTGGAAACGCCTGGCACAGCTGAGATTCGGACTCTCAGGTCCTACGGCGATTCGGGCGGTCGCTTCACGAAATGCGTCCTACTCTTGGGGATATCCCGGAAGCCTGTCCCTCCCTGTGACCTTGAACAGGGGGTCCTGCCAGCCCCCTGGGGACGGCCAGCCTCGCCGTGTCTCAGGTGAGAGGGCACCCGCAGGGTCTCCTCCACGACATGGTTCCCGAGGAAGCTAAACGCTGACAGCGCCAGATGGCACAGACCAGCCGCTCCTGGGGAAGCGGCAGCTGTCGGGCTGCCGCCCATCCCTTTAATCTTCCCAGGGGAGGCCGCACGGGAGTCCGGGGGCAGGGTGGGGCGCCCTGGGCCCTGCAGGCCCAGAGGCAGCGGTGAAGCTGGTCCCTCCCCTCTGGCCTGGCTTCTGCTTGCAGCCACCTTGGCCCAGTGTGGTTCTCGTGGTGGTCCTGGCTCCCCCCCAGCGGCCACGCGGACAACCTCTGGGGACGGAGCAGGTCCTCGGGAGACTCCTCAGGGGCATCTAAGGTCAAATTCAAATTCACTTTCAACTTTCTCCGCTGTGCAAAGGAAGGTGGGCCCCCTCTCCAGGAGCCCTGCCTGTCCCCTGTGTGACTCTGCCCCGGCCCGGGTGGGCCACGTGTCTATACTTGTCCTCTTGTTGCAGTCCGGGGTGTTTGGCCACTGGGGGCCCTGGGGTGGGCGGGCCAGGCCGCACGTGCCCCCCAGGCCGGGCTAGCCCGGGTCTGAGCTGCTCCTCCTGGGGGCAGCCCTTCCTGCCAGCCCGATGACAGCCATGGGGCTCCCGCAGCCCACATGCAGGGCCTCTTCAAACAGCGGTTCAGGCCAGCTGGCCTTGGCCTTGGACCAAAGCGGGTTCAGAGGGTAAGGTGAGCCCAGGGAACTTCCTGTGCCCTGGGCATCCGCCCCACGGTCAAGAGGGTGATCGAGCTGGAAAGTCCACTGGGAGTCTCCGAGCAGGGGGTGGAGGCCCAGGACCGCTGCAGAGAGAGGCTGTTGGGGTCGGCCTGCCTTGGGAGACTGTGGGTGAGAGAGGTGCGTCCTGGCGCTCCTGGACCTGCGACCCCAGGTGCGGTCCCTCCGGACTCCAAGGACCACTCCCCACCCCCACCGTCTTGGTGTCGTGTCTCGGTGGCAGTGTCCGGGCCTGCGAGAGGGTCCCTTCCTTCCTCTGCACTGGTAAGTCTCCAGCAACCAGGTGAGAAACATCCCGCCCATGGGGACTGCTGGCGAGGGGCACGTCCACGGGGGCCTGGCTGCTGGGGGTGAGAGGGGCTGCTCGCAGAGGAGGCTGGGTCCCCTGCACCACCGCCAGCCGGGGCCAGGGAGCAGTGTGGCCTGGCAGTGCCTCTCCCCTCCAGTTCCAGGGCAGCCTTCCTGCCCGTGGAGAGTGAGCCTCCTGGAAAGCAGGTGTTTTCTGGCCGTTAAGGCGCAGCGGTCCCTGCCCACGGCAAAGGGCAGTCAGCGATCCACTTGCCAGGGGCCCTGCTAGGCCACACCCGGACCACCAATCCGCAGGAAGGCCTCCCAGTCCCGACCCAGGCAGGCCCCGCTGGACGACGGGGGACACGTTGATGACGTGGGACACGACTCGGGGAGACGCAGACACGCTGGGCGACCACAGACGGGGAGAGGTGGGGCAGACGTCACACTGAGACGGGACGCGTCCCGGACTGGGCCTCCCCCCGGAGGACCCCGAGCAGGCAGAAGACAGTATAGGCAGTACAGGTCACGACACACTCTAGACATCGAGTGAGGGCCACGGGTGGTGGGGGGGGGCTCGCCCCTTACCCTTCTTCTTCCGGACGGAGGCTTGCAAACAGAAAGGGGAGTGTGAGTCCCAGGGCGGCGGGGCTGGAGGCAGCGATTCCCGGGGCCCAGGTCGGGCTCCCTCGCTGAAGGCCTGACGACCGCCCACCCCACCATGGGGGCCTGTGGTCCGAGGCAGATGCAGGTGGGTGAGGGGACGCGGTCCACTCTCCTGGGACCTGGGGGCCTGCTCTGTCTGCGGAGGACAAGGGGGTCTCCTCTCACAGCTCCTGCCCCCTCCTGCTGCAGTGGGCGTCACACGCTGACAGCTCTCAGGAAGGACTCTCAGTCTTGGGCTGACGCAGCTGGAGCCCCCCGAGAGGTGACCTGCCTGTGGGTCCTCCTGGGAGAGCCCTTGTGGCAAACGCCACCCGGCTTCAGGGAAGCTCACATGGACAGTCACACTGCTGTCCCTCTCGGGGGGCTGGGCCAGGCCTGGGGTGCAGGGGATAGTTTCTGGAGAGTCTTGTTTGGACAGTCAAGGTGTGGTCCAGAAGGGGCTGGAGGAAGGGGGTTCTGGCGGGGCTGGGAGGCCCCACGGCAGGGCTGCTGGTTTCTAGAAGACCTAGGCCTTCAACCCAGCTGCAGGTCTAGCCCCAGGATGCGGCGATGGGCAAGGGGTGCTCACAGGGGCCGGCCCGGGCCCCAGGAGACCCTGAGGAGCCGCAAAGGGGGAGAGGCCACTGTGTCCTTCTTCAGGACGAAAGGGCCCAAGGATCTCCCCGTTAAGGCTGGGGCCCGGTCGGAGACCCCAGAGAGTCCCAGACCAGCGAGGGTGCTCAGACCTCGCCCCCTGGATGGGCTGGGCCTGCGGGGGCGGGCTCCCGGGCTCAGGGCTGGTTTAGTGCGCCTGGAACCTGCCCTGTGCCAAGTCACAGATGCTACCCTTCTTCCCTGCCCGCCAAATGCTCTCAGCCAAGTGAGCCTTCAGCCCCTGGCCGCTCCTGCATGGTGAGAGCAGCCTCCTTGGGGACATGTCCCTGAGCTGTGGTCCCTGACCCGGGGGGGGATCCCTGACCCTCCAGGATGGCAGCTCACCAGCACCGGGTGCTACCCTTGTCATGAGCCATGTAGCCGCTAGGCCCGGGGCCCATGTGGCTCTGCATGCCCTCCCCAGGCCACGCCCCGGGGCCCAGCGGACACAGCTCACTGTCCCTTCCGGTCCTCTCGAGAAGGCCCCAGCAAGCCCCGTGCCCTGGCCTGCAGCCCGCCAGCCCACTGCTGTCTGCACCCGCCCCTGGGTCCATGGCCTTCTGGATCGAGCCACACGCGAGAGGAAAGATCTCGTGGGCACCCTAGACCGCAGGGGACTGCTTACCTTTATCCACTAGTGAGAGACCCAAAAAACAAAACAATGTTAGATGAACCAAGAGAGAGGAGGCCCAACGGCGAAGCTCCCCTGAGCCCAGGAGGGACGCAGGGGGCCAGCGAGGGAGACCGCGCTCAGGGAGGCTTCCTGACACCCTCCCGGGCACTGGGGACGGCAGAGGGGCAAGCGGGCAAGCGGCGGGACCATGCACAGCCTGGGGCTCTGTGAGGCCAGCCTGCGGGCACGCCGGGCGCTGGGCCGGGGCAGGCGGGAGCCGGCACTTACCGAGCTCCTCCAGCTCCGAGGTCATGGACTTGGAGCGCAGGGTGAGGGCCGTGGTCGGAGCTCGCTTTGGAGGCGGAGGAGCTGGGGGTGGGGGCAGGAGAGACGGAGGTGAGAGCCTGGCCCCAGGATGCTGCCCTCACTCACCCTTCCAGAAGGGTCAGGAGGGCCCTGACCTGCTGGGACGGCTCAGACGGGCCTCGCCCCGGGGCGGGGAGCCAGCGGTAGTCACAGGAATTGCTGGAAGTTCTCACATGCACCTCCAGCCTCCTAAGGGGGTGCGTCTGGCCTGCTCCTGGCTGCCCTCTACAGGCCTCACTCAGGCCCGGTGTCCCCCAGCTGTGACTACTCTTGGGGAGGCGGGGTGGGCCCTCGGACCTCTGCCTTCCCTGGGCCCAGGCCGTGAGCTGCTGCAGTGGCCGATGCAAGTGTTTGGAGCGGGAGCCCCAGGCCCCCGTCTGTCTGCTGAGCACGGCCGGGCCTGAGGCCGGGGCGGCCCTTACCTCCTAAGCTCCTTTCCGACTGGTTTTCTGCTCTCAGTGGGGGACTGGGAGCCCCGCGGAGGGCGAGCGATGGGGCCCATGAGGCAGGAGGCAGGAGATGGTCCCCCGCCCCGCTCCCTTCGTCCCTTGGGCAGGCTGGGGGTAGGGGGGGGCGGGCACCTTTCTTCCGGGCGGTGTCATCTGGGTCCAGACTCCTGGTCACCGTGACCACCTTGAGGGCCAGGTGGTTCCCTCCCTGGCGGATCATGGTCACGACCTGCCGGTGGCCGACCTTGACGACGTTCTCGTTGTTCACCTGCGGGGAGAGGAGGCAGGCAGTGAGCGCGGGGGAGCACAGCACCCGGTGGAAGGGTCGCATGCGGGCAGGCCCCATGGGAGCAAGGGGGGGTCCTCGGGGAAACCAGGAGGCCGAGGCCAGGCCTCCAGCCGGGCGCCGGCAGGGCTGCTTCCCGGGAGTGAACGTCCCCACAGCTGCCGGGGGGCAGGACTACCTCCTGGGTGGCCTGAGCCTTGGAGGCGTCCCCGGGCAGCCCCCGAGCAGCTGCTGGGCGGCCAGCTTTGCGCTAAAGCCCAGCACAGGCTCCCTGCCCGGCGGGCCTTCTACTTGCATGGTTAGGAGGGAACGCGACACTTGGCTGCCTCGTCTCTCGCCCGGACACCCTCATTCCCTCTGGGCACTCCCTCCTTCCTCCTTTCTGGTCCAGAGGCCAGAAAAGACAGACAGCTTGGCTGGGGAGGTGCTAAGGCTGATGGGTCACTCTGTTACTCGGAGGGACAGCCGCTCCTGGGACCCTGACCCGAGGGTCACCAGGACCACCTTGGCCGACACGCCGTCCATCAGAGCCCCCTCAGCCGGGAGCTCCTGGTGCTGGTCACAGCCCGTTTGTGCCCTCTGACCCCCATCCGTCCCTACTAGGATAGCGCTTGTGGCACGAAGGCACACGGGACCCCAGCGAGGCCTGAGCCCCCCACCCTCCACCTCTCCCGAGCCCACCACCGAGAGGAAGGCGGGCCTGGCTCAGAGGCGAGCTGCCCCTGAGCTACTTCCCCTGATCGCCAGGGCTCCACGGCTCCAGCCCGGCCCCGTCCCTCACGCCCCCAGCACCGACACGCTGCCCAGGTGGGCTCTGTCCCCTGCTACCCTCTCCCCCACAGCTCCTGGTGTGGGCACCGGGCACGGAGGGTGGAGCCTGTGACCGCCCTGAGCACTGCCCAGGAGATCGAGGAATAAGAGGCGCCCCTGCGACTGCCCGGCCCCGTTTTGCTCTCCTTCTCGGCCTGCTGTGGATTCCCTAAGTGCGGTCAGTGCAGCGGAGCCACAGGTTCACCAGCGTGGTGCGTCTCTGCAGATGCAACAGGCGCCCTAGGTGTCTTTACCATCTGAGCCACCGCAGAATCTGCAGAAACACACTGGAGGGGCTTTACTAGCAGAACGGCTGTGACAGAGAAAAGACTGGACTTCAACACAGAAACAGAACTTATCCAATACGAAGAGAGGGACTTTCAAAAGTGAACACAGTGTTAAGGACTTGTGGGACAACATCAGAAGGCCTAAGATGGGGAGAATCAGAGGCCCAGAAGGGGAGAAGTCACGAGTCCTCGGAGAGGGAGCAAGAGAAAAAACGTAGAGATCCAAGAAGCCCAGTGATTGCCAAAAAGGATAACTATAAAGAAAAGTCAGGCCTAGGCACGTTAGAGTCAATCCACTGAAAGCTAAAGATAACATGAAATCTTATTAAAGCAGGCAGAGGAGGGCACATTGCTTACACAGGAATTGTGTGGACCTCACATCGGAAACTACAGAGACAAGAAGAGCCTGGAACAGCATTTTAAACCTGTAAAAAAATAACCGTCAACCTAGAATTCTGTAACCACTTGAAAATACAGAGAATGGGGGCAAAATAAAGACTGCTGTAAATAAATGATAAGTCATTGCCAGAGAAGCTGTTGCCAGCAGGCTTGTACTACAAACAAAGATAAGGGAAGTTCTCTAACCTGGAGGAAAAGGACGATGACTCTTGGGAAGGCATGAAGATATCAGAAATGATAAATGCCAGGCAAAACAGGAAAGATGATTTTACCCTTATTAAACACATACGACTGTTCTAGGCAGAAATGATACTGTTCTGTGGGGTTTCTAATGTGGGTAAATATATGTGGGACAATTGTAGTGGGACCGAGGCAGATACAGCCATAAGGTTGTCAGGTTTTTATGCTTTATGTGGTATGTGCACCATGAATTCCGAGCGGATGGAAAAGTTAAGGATGTACATTGCAATCCTGGAGCCACCACTGAAAAGAATGGAAAGAGACAGAGCTGCTGCTGCTGCTGCTGAGTCGCTTCAGTCGTGTCCGACTCTGCGACCGCATAGACGGCAGCCCACCAGGCTCCCCCGTCCCTGGGACTCTCCAGGCAAGAGCACTGGAGTGGGCTGCCATTGCCTTCTCCAAGAGATAGAGCTAACAGCAGATAAAACAGAGTTTTAATTAAGTAGTCACATAATCCAAAATAAAGCGGAAAAGGGAGAAGAGAGGAGAGCTGAAGAGAAGAAGAAGGCAAGCCAGTATGCCCATGCTGAACAGCATCGGAAATTAACGCGATAAGACGCCAGGCAAAAAGCAGACATTGTTTAAAAAACAACCACACACCATGAAAAGAAGGGCCCAAATGTGCTGTCGGTGCACTCAACACAGATTGAAAGGAAATAAATAGAAAAAAATTCCCATAGACGGATTGGCTATGCCACTATCTCACAAAGTAGGCTTCATCCACTTTGAAAAGTGTTTTGGCAATTCCTCAAAAAGTTAGATGCAGAGCTTACGATACGATCCAGAAACTCCAGGCCTTGCACATGCCCCAGAGAACTGAAAACACAGTCACACAAGTACCTGTACACAGAGGTTCATAACAGCATTATTCACAGCAGCCAAATGGGCTGGAGGACTGAGCCTCTCAGTGGGCAAGAGAGTCCTCTTTGGAGTGGCACAGCGTTCCCAAATTAGGCTGGCGATGATGGCTGCACACCTCTGAATATGCTAAAATCCACTGGACCGTGTAATTCAAGAGGCTGAAATTTTATGGTATGTAATCTGTATATCAACAAAGTTGGGAAAAAGACAGACAAGGAAAAAAGCAATTTCAGAAATAAAGACGGATAGTTCTTAATGATACAAGAGGTCATTCACAAGGAGGAAGTAACAGGCATAAACGTTTATGCACCTAGTAACAGAGCCTCAGTATGCTGCTGCTGCTGCTGCTGCTGCTGCTAAGTCGCTTCAGTCGTGTCTGACTCTGTGCAACACTGGAGTGGGTTGCCATTTCCTTCTCCAATGCATGAAAGTGAAAAGCAAAAGTGAAGTTGCTCAGTTGTGTCTGACCCCCAGCGACCCCATGGACTGCAGCCTGCCAGGCGCCTCTGTCTATGGGATTCTCCAGGCGAGAGGGCTGGAGTGGGGTGCTTGAGGTACCTTTATTTGGCACACACTGGACCTTCTAAGTTATCTTTCCAACTTTCCACGTCTTTCTCTTTCTGGAAGATTATTTTTCAATTTATTTTTCAGTCTATCAAAATGTTCCTACCTGCTATAATATTTTTTAATTTCAAGAGCTCTTTTGTTCTCTGTTGCTTTATAAAAGAGCATTTTGTTCTTAAAAGATGCAATATCTTTTATCTCCCTGATCATATTAATAATGTCTTTTTATGATCTTATTCTCCCTGCATAATCTGTTTCCTCTTTTTCTTCCCTTCACAATAGATTTGTTTTGGGCTTTGTCTTTCACATTTCACCAATGTCTGGTGCTCCTTGACAGGAAGTTCATATTTAAGGGTACCCCCACCCCGCCGCCAAAGACCTGACTTCTATCCTAGCCAGTTACTTTGTGAATACTGACAAACTGATCCTAAACTTTACATGAAAAGGCAAAAGACCCAACATAGCTAATGCAGTACTGAAGAAACACGAAGTCAGGTGCCTGACATTGCCTGACTTCGAGTCTTACTATAAAACGTCACCAATCAAGTACTGGTCAAAGAACAGACAAATAGATCCATGGAATAGAACAGAGAGCTCAGAAATAGACCTACACAAATACAGTAACTGATCTTTGACAAAGGCGCAAAGGCAATTCAGTGGACAAAAGATCATCTTTTCAACAATGGTGCTGGAACAATGGGACGCCCACATGCAAAAAAAGAAAAAAAAATCTCGATCCAGACCTTACCTTACACCTTTCACAAAAACTAACCTCAGACGCGTCGCAGACCTAAACATAAACCCCCAAATTAGAAAACTTCCGGAAAATAATGTAAAAGAAAATCTAGGTGGCCTTGAATTTGGCGATGACTTCTTGGATAAGACACTAAAAAGCACTATCTGTGAAAGGAAGAACTGATAAACAAGACCTCATTAAAATGAAAAGCTGAAAAATACATGCGACGAGAGGAGGGCAAACCACCAACCAGGAGGGAATTTTTCAAAACACACGTCAGATAAAGGACCGGCATCCAAACACACAGGGAACCCTTAGAGAGCCCAAATAAAACCCAGGCAGAATAGCCGGACATCTCCCCAAAGAAGGTACACAGATGATCAATATCGTATGTCACTGCCTGTCACTCAGTCGTGTCCGACTCCTTGCGACCCCGTGGACGGCAGCCCGCCAGGCTCCTCAGTCCATGGGATTCTCCAGGCAAGAACACTGGAGTGGGCTGCCATTTCCTTCTCCAATCATATGTCATTCAGTTCAGTTCAGTCGCTCAGTCGTGTCCGACTCTGCGACCCCATGAATCGCAGCACACCAGGCCTCCCTGTCCATCACCATCTCCCGGAGTTCACTCAGACTCACGTCCATCGAGTCCGTGATGCCATCCAGCCATCTCATCCTCGGTCATTAGGGAAATGCAAATTGAAACAACCATGAAATACCAGTATACACCTACGTGAACGGCCAAACTCCAGGACACTGACACCATCAAATACTGGCAAGGATGTGAAGCGACAGGAACTCTCATTGCTGGTCTAAGTGCTAAAAGGTACAGCCATTCGGTAGACAGTTTGGCGGTGATTTAGAAAACCAAACATACCATTACCGTATGACCCAGCAGTCAGGCTCCTTGGTGACCAGTCACCCAAATAAGCTGAAGTTCCTGCCCACACAAGACCCTGGACGTGGACATTTACAGCAGCTTTATTCGCAGACGCCAAAACTTGCACACCACCAAGTCTTTCAGTAGGTAAGCGGATAAATAAACTGGAACCTCCTGACAATGGATGGTTACCCGGCGATAAAAAGAAACGGGCTCTCAAGCCCTGAGAGACCCGGAGGAGCCTTCAGTGTGCCCGCTGAGTGAAGGAAGCCAGTCTGTAACGGGTACATGCTGTGTGATGCCAACTGCATCACATGCTGGAGACAGCAAAACAAGGAAGACCACGAAAAGATTAGGGGTTGCCAGCGCTTGGGAGGAGGGAGGGACAAACAGGCGGAGCACAGGGGATTTTTAGAGCCATGACACAATTACTCTGAACAGGACGGCAGTGGTGGCGTCCGTCCAAACCCAGAGACCATGCGGGGGAAGAGGGAACCAGCCGTCTCATCCTCGGTCGTCCCCTTCTCCTCCCGCCCCCAATCCCTCCCAGCACCAGAGTCTTCTCCAATGAGTCAACTCTTCCCATGAGGTGGCCAAAGGACTGGAGTTTCAGCTTTAGCATCATTCCTTCCAAAGAAATCCCAGGGTTGATCTCCTTTAGAATGGACTGGTTGGATCTCCTTGCAGTCCAAGGGACTCTCAAGAGTCTTCTCCAACACCACAGTTCAAAAGCATCAATTCTTCGGCGCTCAGCTTTCTTCACAGTCCAACTCTCACATCCATACATGACCACAGGAAAAACCATAGCCTTGACTAGACAGACCTTAGTCGGCAAAGTAATGTCTCTGCTTTTGAATATGCTATCTAGGTTGGTCATAACTTTTCTTCCAAGGAGTGTCTTTTAATTTCATGGCTGCAGTCACCATCTGCAGTGATTTGGAGCCCCAAAAAATAAAGTCTGACACTGTTTCCCCGTCTATTTCCCATGAAGTGATGGGACTGGATGCCATGATCTTCGTTTTCTGAATGTTGAGCTTTAAGCCAACTTTTTAACTGAACTGAACTGAATGTAAACTTTAGTTAATAATAATGTATCAATATTGTATCAGTGTTGGTTCATCAACTGTAACAAATTGTACCACATTGGAGCAAGATGGTAAAAATACAGAAATGGGTAGGTAAGGAGGAGTGACGGGATGAGGGAACTCTGCACTTTTTGCTCTGTTTCTCCCTNTTCCAAAGAAATCCCAGGGTTGATCTCCTTTAGAATGGACTGGTTGGATCTCCTTGCAGTCCAAGGGACTCTCAAGAGTCTTCTCCAACACCACAGTTCAAAAGCATCAATTCTTCGGCGCTCAGCTTTCTTCACAGTCCAACTCTCACATCCATACATGACCACAGGAAAAACCATAGCCTTGACTAGACAGACCTTAGTCGGCAAAGTAATGTCTCTGCTTTTGAATATGCTATCTAGGTTGGTCATAACTTTTCTTCCAAGGAGTGTCTTTTAATTTCATGGCTGCAGTCACCATCTGCAGTGATTTGGAGCCCCAAAAAATAAAGTCTGACACTGTTTCCCCGTCTATTTCCCATGAAGTGATGGGACTGGATGCCATGATCTTCGTTTTCTGAATGTTGAGCTTTAAGCCAACTTTTTAACTGAACTGAACTGAATGTAAACTTTAGTTAATAATAATGTATCAATATTGTATCAGTGTTGGTTCATCAACTGTAACAAATTGTACCACATTGGAGCAAGATGGTAAAAATACAGAAATGGGTAGGTAAGGAGGAGTGACGGGATGAGGGAACTCTGCACTTTTTGCTCTGTTTCTCCCTATAAATTCAAAACCTGCTTAAAATAAAGGTAGAGTCACAGATGTAGAAAACGAACATGCTTACCAGGGGCTGAAGGGGGGAGGGATACACTGGGAGATGGTGATTGACAAATGCCCACTACTGTACTGGAGGGGTCGCCATGCCCTCCTCCAGGGCATCTACCGCACTGCAGGAGGATTCTTTACTGTCTGAGCCACCAGGGAAGCCCGGGTGTTAGACAGATCACTAATAAGGACCTGCTGTTCAGCACAGGGAACTCTACTCAACACTCGGTCAGCCGATGTGGGAAAAGAATCTTAGGAAGCATGGACACATGTATAACTGACTCATTTTTCTGTACACCTGGAACTAATGCAACATTGTAAATCAACTAGATGCTAATAATTAAAAAAAAAACTGCTCAGAGAAATTGCCTATTAATTAAAAAGGAAGCTCATTTCTACATTTCCTATTACGGAATGTTGTCCTATGAGTAACCAAGAGCAGAGAGACTGCTCTTCCTATTGCCAAGGCCTCATCAGCCAGTGGCAGCATAGTCAGGCGGACGGTTCCAGTGCCTCCAAGCCGCCCCCTCCCCCTCACAGGCCCTCCTGGCGCGAGCCCCAGGCTCCTCTCACCCTGCCGGAAAGCAGCCGGGCAGCTCTGTGTGGAAAGACAAAGTCTCACGCTAAAGCACAGCCACAACACTACTGTCACAGCTAGAAGGCAGCCCTCATCCTGGGGTCAGGAAGGACCCCATCACGGCTGGAGGTCTTCCCAGCTGTCTCGTAAGTGTCCCCACGACGACAGCCGCTTCACTGGGACCAGGAGCAGGACACGAGCCCCCCGCTGCGTCGGCTGGCGTGACTCCGAAGTCTTTTGCAGCCTCGCCCAGTGCCTCCTTTACCCCGTCCCGGCCCACTCGCTGAAGCAGGGAAGCCGTCGCGCCCTCTTGGTTTTGCTGACCGCGTGCCTCTGCCTTCTGCTTGCCCAGCCTTTGCAGGCTGGAGGCTGGGACCCGCTTCAGGTCTGCATTGTGCCAGGCGGACGCCACAGGCGGGGCCGTGTGCCCCCATCTGATCCCCCGAGTGTCGGTTCAAGGCTTTCTGGGATGTTAAGACTCATGGATGGGTTTGCGCACGGTCAGCCTGATCCACGCCCTGTTAGTTGGTCAGTAACATTTCTAGCAGCCGCGACGGTCACTGCCGGGATCACTTACTGCCCGGGGGGCTCTACAATGGTGGTATTCTGCTTGGGGTCTTCCTTCTCCATTTATCACGTGGAATAATCTGTAAAGAGAAGCTTCCCCTTCTCAACTGTTTGCCTGCCCCGAGGGACAGTTTCTTCAAGAAGGGCAAGATGCGTGCTTCACTCTTCCTTTCTGTTTGCCAGTTTCCAGAGTAGTGAACTTGTTCCTCCAAGTGACCCGTTCTCGAACGTAAACCGGTACAACCACTGTGGAGAACAGGACGAAGAGTCCTTCAAAACCAAAAATTATCACCTGGTGCTGCAGTCCCGCTCCAGGGGAGACACCGGGAGAAAACCATCACCCAAAGAGACACATTCACCCAGCGCTCACTGCAGCAGGACGTGGAAGCAGCCTGCGTGTCCACTGACAGGGGGATGGGCAACGAAGACGTGGTGTGTATACGCAACGGGATGTCACTCAGCCGTGAAGGAACGAAACGATGCCGCCTGCAGCAACACGGACGGACCGAGAGACTGTCATCCTCAGTGAATTATGTGGGTCAGACAGAGCAGGACCAGCCCCAAAGGGTGGTGCTCATACGTGCAATCTAATTAGAAACATGAGACGAATGAAGTTATCGTCTACAGAAACAGAAACAGACATACAGATATCGAAAGCAAAGTCACGGTTACCAAAGGGGAAACATGGGGTTGGGGTGGGGTAGATCAGAAGCTTGCGACACACACACACACACACACACACACACACACACACACACACACACACACACACCCCACTATACATAAGACAGAGATGCAGCAAGGACCTACCGTCTAGCACGGAGAACTCTACTCAAGATTCAGGGAAAAGAAACTAAAGGAGAATGGATGCCTGTGTTTGCATAAATGAGCCACTCGATGGAAACTAACACAGCGCTGTAGATCAACTATACTCCAGTCAAAATTTAAAGAGAAAGCGACTCCTTCTTTAAAAGTGTCATTATGAATTCAAGGAGGTTTAGGGAAAAAAAAACGTATTTAATACATCTGAATCCGTTGCACTTACTATGTTTTGTGTTTAAACACACTTTTTTTTTTTTTTTTTTTTTTTAGTTTTCTGAATGTTTTTTTTTTTTTTGTATTTATTTATTTTTTTACACGAACTCCCAAACATGAACCCCCCTCCCACCTAAACACACTTTTGATTTTAGAATGGTTTTAGATTTAGAGAAAAATTCTGATGATAGAGCAGGGACTCCCTCGCCCCTGACCCCATCTCCCCTGTTACAAACATGTTACATAAAGATGGTACCTTTGTCACAAATACACTGTTACTAATTAAAGCCCACATTTAATTCAGATTTCCTTAATTGTTACCCAGGGTCCCTTTCCTGGCCCAGGGTCCCATCCAGGGCAACACACGGCATTTAGGCTCCTCTGGGCTGTGACAGCTCAGACCTGCCCTGCTTTTGCTGAGCTGGATGGTTTTGAGTAGCCGTCAGGAGTTTGTGGGGTTTCTCCCCAGTGAGGAGGGCAGCAGGTCTGGGGCGGAAGTGCCCCTCCTCCACTCCCCAGGGCACCTGGCTGCCGCGGGCACCGCTGCCCTGCACACCTGGACGAGGGAAGCCTGCCAGGCTGTCCTCTCTCTTCAGCCCACACTGTCCTCTTTGGAAGGAGGTCACTGGGTACAGCCACCCGCAAAGGGTGGCTCTCTGAGGGCCAGACCATCCATATACCCTTTAGGGACTCTTCTGCCGGGACCTTGTCGTTTCCGCTTCTGTCGTGCTCAGGTGTTTATTTCCGTCATCAAGACCCAGCAGCGCTCTGCGGGGTGGCTGAGATTGCCCCGGCTCGGGCCATCGGGAGCTGTGTATCCCCGAGGCCTCTGGTTTCCCCAAGTCCCACCTTTCTGGCCCCGCAGGAAGCTCTGGGCTTCTCTCCCTCTCAGGCGCCTCTGTCCCGCCTGAGCTCGGGAGGAGCGTCTAGGTCACCCCTGTGCCCGATCCACGTGACTCTAAGCATCTTCAGCACCACCCCTTGCTTGCTGATGAGACACGCGTTCAAGGCTCTTTGTGAGTTCATAGATCATTTCAGCTGAGCTTTAGAGTAGCGGGGTTTTATACCTGTATCTCTTTATCTTTGCTAAAAAAATCTGGGTTCCTAATGACTGAAGCTCCAATACTTTGGGCACCTGATGCGAAGAACTGACTCACTGGAAAAGACCCTGATGCTGGGAGAAAATGAAGACGGGAGAAGGGGGCAACAGAGGATGAGACGGTTGGATGGCATCACAACTCGATGGACACGAGTTTGAGCAAGCTCCAGGAGATGGTGAAGGGCAGGGAAGCCCGGCACGCTGCAGTCCACGGGGTCGCGAAGAGTTGGACACAGCTTAGAGACTGAACAACAAGGTAATGACTTATTTTCTTGCCCTCTTATCTATGTATCTGTCTGTCTGTCCATCCATCCCCCTGTCTGTCCATCCATCCATCTGTCCATCCATCGGGACATTTACTTATCACCTATCATCTCTATCATTTTCAGGGGAACATCATCAGTATCGTTACTAACAATAAAATTACTGAAAAGGGTAAGATTTCTTTCCATCGTGCAGTGGAATACAAACTGATACTTGAAATAATTTCCCCGTTAATGCCATTAGTTTCATTTGTGGTTGTGTTCATTTATATTACTTTGGTTTTCAAAATGTCGAGTTAATTGTGAAGTATTCACTCAATTTCATAATCTAATCTACAGCAATTTGTCCTCAGAAAAGTCTTTTCTCTCTCTTCCTGTGCTCTACCCCGAGGAAAACACTAAATTAAAAAACATTCCTGTATAATACTTTAAGAGAATACTACCTTGTAAAATAAACGTGGTTCTTTTCTTTTTTAGCCAGCACACGCAAAAAAAAAAAAAAAAAAAACCCACAACACTTCTGTGTGAGGACTGTCTTTCTGTTAAAAAGAACAAGCACATACCTGTGTGAGCCTATCTACGTGCATCCCCACATGCATGTGTATGAGAGCGTGTGTGCACACGCGTGTACGTGTGTGTACACCTGTGTGTCCATGCCCCACCTTCCGGTCACCGTCTCTTGCACGTTCTCTCTTCCACGTGACCAGGCGCCCCCAGAGGCAGTGCCCAGCTGTGTGCAGCGCCCGGGTCCCCTGGAGATGGGGCGGGGGGCACCCAGGGTCCAGCCAGATGCAGGAACTGGCAAGGACCAGGGGTTCTGGGCTGCGCGCAGAGATTCTTGGCTCCCTGACAGCCCTGTGGGCCTCACCGGTTCCTCCATCTGGCTGGACCCTGGGTCCCCCCATGTCTCCCGGGGACCTGAGCACTGCTGGGCCTAGGCCTGTGGGGCTCCGAGGGGCATGTGTGTCAGCGTGCTCTCTAGCCGCGGCCCAGGATCCTGCTCTCTGGGTCTCTGAGTCCCCGTGCCCCCAGGCTCCCAAACCGTGCTGCTGCGGGCTTTTCGCCCCCGCACCCTCGGCGTTTATGCCGCCTGCTGCCCCCCTGCCCTGGGAGAAGGCAGCGCAGGTGCGGCTCTCCGCTGGGCCTCACCAGTCAGGCCCCTGAAAACCCTGCCATGGCGAAGACACACGTGGGACATGACTCAAAAGGCGCCAGTGGGCAGACCCCCGACTGAGTGGGGCTGTTGCCCGCCCCTCGGGAGATGCTGCAGGCCACGTCCTGCAGGTCTTGGTGGGGGGTGAGCCCATGCAGGAGCTGGGGGAGTGATCATGTCCTCACTTGTCTCCAACCACAGTTTATTCAAACCCCAGTCTTGTCTCCTCCTGATTAGAAGGTGATCCCTCTAGACCCGGACCCCTCCCCCAGCTCCAGGCAGAGCCCCACTTGGGCTCAGACGCAGGCCGGCCGGACTTCTGCTGTGCTACTTCAAGGATGCCCTGAGCTCCGCTTGGCCTTCGGGAGCGCATCTATTCCCTCAGCTGTACCGCAGTTGGACCAGGAGACAGGAGGGAGAGAGGCACCGTCCCTCGTCCAGGGTGACTCTGCATTACCCGGCCTGAGATTCTCTCCTGGGACCACTCTGGGAGAAGAGAGGGTGCCCCGGACCCCCAGCACCCCTCTCAGCAGCCGGGGTTGCCATGGTCCAGCGGCTTCTGCTGGGGGCCTGCTCCAGCCCTGCAGCCCTGTCCTCACCCCCTGTAAAGATGCTGCTGGCGAGACCCCAGGCTGGGAGCAGGCGGCTTCCTTGTCCCAGCGAGCCCGAGGGCCCAGTGTCCAGCACCGGCTTAGAGCCGGCGGCTTCCTCTCTGCCCTGGCTGAGCATCGAGGCACATGGTGGGGCCGCGGACACGTGTCCGTATCCACTTGTGCTGGCGTGTGGCTGTGCGTGCCCATGGACGAGTTCCCTGCTGGGCCTCACGGCTCCCTGTGCAGCAGGGGGCGGGGCCTGCACACCAGCAGGTGAAGGACGACTCCAGGTCCTCACGTGAGAGCACGCTGAATGGGCACCAGTGGGGTGTCCCTGCACTGAGGACCTGCGCAGTTACACCACTGAACCCCATGGGCAGTAGGCCAGCAGCCCCCAGCCTCGCCCCCCGCACAGCCTGGCCTGCACCTAACGCCACTCAACTGGGCACTTAAAAGTGGGGAAGACATTAAGTTTCATGTTACGTGCATTTGCCACAGTTAAAAAAAAATTATCTATCTATCTATCTATATATATATAATGTATCTTTTTTTAAAGGGAAAGGCATGATCTGAGGTCCGGGAACCAGGTCCCGGCTCTGTGCCCCTCCACTGGTCCCTGGGAGCTGCCCTTTGGGGCATGGTGTCATCTCTAAAACGGGCCGACAGTGGGTGACTTCACAGGGTCCCAGAGGACCAAGGAAATGCACACAAGTGCCTCCTGAGCCTGGGCCAGGGCGGGCAATGGAGTGACCCGTGGCTGATTTCCCATCAGTGGACACCCTTTCCCTGACTCGGTGGGAGGGTGGGGACCCGGGCAGGCCAGGGTCCCGCGGGATGGAGCACAGCTGCGGGCACGAGCGTGAGGGGTGGTGGACACTGCTTCATGCTGGTCCCCCCTGCCGGGGCCAGGACACCTGGGTGGTGTGACTGGGTGAGAGCTTGGCAGAGGCGTGGCCCCGGGGAGCCCCGCCTGCACGTCGCACGCCACACGGGGCTGAAGGCAACTCGTCCACGCTTGCTCACTGGCTGGCTGGCGCCAAGCTGACCCGAGAGGCTCCTCGGCCCTGCTGTCCACCTGGGTGTCTCATCCCCGTCCGGGCTGCCCTGCTCCGGGTCCTGAGCTTGCACGCCCAGGGCAGAGTCTGGCACGGAGCTCCGAGCACTTTCCCTCCTGGGCCACCTCCCTGCAGCTCACAGCACTTGGGCGGGAGGAAGCCTTGCCTGGCGGTGAGAGGCTGCGCTGGCGCTGGCTGAACACGCGTTTCCACCTGGGCGCTGCTCTCGGGAACGCGCTTCTGGGTGTTGGCAGGCATGGCCGCCCCGGATGACCGCGCAGGTTGAGCACAGCACCAGGGCCCCCCTGGCCGGGGCCCTGGCCCAGCCTGCACTCCGCTCATCTTGCTGGGACCCCCTCCCCAAAAGGGTGCCTTTTCCAACCTGTTTTGAGGCCGTGGACAACAATTGGAGCCTGTGTGCATTTTCCAAGGGCGAGGGCCCCGCGTCCTCGTCAGATTCTAGAGCAGGATCCCACCCACAAAGAGGGGAAGAGTCCCCCTGCGAGGAAAGCAGGCCCGGCCTAACAATCCCTCAGCCCATACAGTCCACCTCCCACGCTAAACAGCGAGCGCTCGATGGGCGTGGATGCCGGGCAGCTGCGGTGGAACGCTCTTTGAAGGCGCCTTCAAAAGTGAAACGCATGGGACTCCCCTGGCAGTCCCGTGACTAGGCCTCTGCTCTCCGTGCAGGGGGCCCAGGTTCGATCCTGGTCAGGGAACGAGGGCCCACATGATGTAACTAAGAGTCCACAGTTAAGAGCCGGCGGCCAAGTAAATAAAGCGTGAAACACAGAGCGACCATATGCCCCAGCGATTACCACCCTGGGTCTGTGCCCCGGAAGACGGGAAAGAGCGGCTGCGACAGGCGTCTGCACACCCACGTCCAGAGCAGCGTTTTCCCAACAGCCAAGTGGTGGAAACACCCCTGTGGTTCAGTAACTGAGGCGTGTCTGACTCTTTGCGACCCTATGGGCTGCAGCACACCAGGCCTCCCTGTCCATCCCTGTCTACGATGTTTGCTCAGACTCATGTCGACTGAGTCAATGACCATCCCGCCATCTCATCCTCTGTCGTCCCCTTCTCCTCCCACCTTCAGTCTCTCCCAGCATCAGGGTCTTTTCCAATGAGTCAGCTCTTTGCATCAGGTGGCCAAAGGACTGGGAGCTTCAGTTTCAGCATAATCACTCCTTTAGAGACCCTCTTTCCATATACAGTCACGTCTGAGGGGCCGGGGGGTCAGGACTGCACATCCTCCTGGAGGACACAGGTCAGCCCCCAGGATCCTGGCCCAGTCACGTTCCCACAGGGTCTCTGGGAATTCTCTGGTTCGGGCTCAGCTCTGCGTGCCGACCTGTGCTTGGAGCCACCACGGCCCCCTGTAGCATGACACAGCGTTTGGCCAGCTGCTTCCTTGAGAAGCACAGCACAGAGCAGAATGGACGCCAGGCCCCTGTGAGCACAGGCTGGATCGTCTGCCCCGGCGGGCCCCTCATTAAAGGGCCAGCCCTCTGAGGACCCTAGTGCTGGGCACACACTCTTTGTGCCAAAGCCCTTTCACCGGAGAAAGAGACGATGAAGAAAAAGAAACTGCAGCTGACAAGAGCAATCGGCACATGCCTCTTGAGCTTAAAAAAAAAAAAAGTGAGTTTTCAACACCCCCGGACCTGGTGGTTCCATCAGGGGTACGAGGGGGCGTCCCTGGCCCCCAGATTGGGTGGTGTCTGGCCCGTATCACAGCCCCTACCACCTGCTTGTCTCTCTTGCCACCAAAGCCAGGGCTGAGCCACCAAATGCCTCTCCAGGGAGGGGTGGTGGCCACTGGTGGCTCAGTGTGGCCAGGAGAGCGGCCTCCACAGGTGAGCTGCCTGGCGGAGACCTTGAGGGAAGAACCCTGGGCCTCCATAGCTCACGTCTCCCCTGAAGCCGAGGGGGCCAAAGAACCAGACGCGTGGGGCTGCTCAAGCCTCCTGCCGGCTCCACGTGAGGCCTGGGACCCTGGAGGTCTAGCCCCCTGCCCCTGCCAACCCCTGGGATTCTCTGCAACAGCCAGCTGGCCCCTCCACGTTCCCCTGATTTTTTTGAGTATGCAGATCTTAGGAAAAATTGAGGGGCTTCCCCGGTGGTCCAGTGGTTAAGATCCGCCTGCCAGTGCAGGGGATGCGGGTTCAGTCCCTGACCCCGGAAGATCCCACATGCCTCGGAGCACTCAGGCCGTGCCCACAGCTACTGACCCCAGCACCCCAGAGCCGGCACTCCACAGTAAGAGACGCCGCCGCAAAGAAGCCCGCGCGGCAACCAAGGAGAAGAGCCCGCAATGCAACGGAGACCCAGCGCAGCCAAAAGTAAGTAAACAAAATTTAAAAGAAAACTGAGGTGAAACTCAGGTAAAGTAAAAGTCCCCCTTCGTGTTTAGTGGCATCTAGTTCACCCATAGGGCCGTGCTCCCACCCCTCCGGCTGCTTCCAGAATGTTCTCGCTGCCCCCAGAGTAAACCCCCAGCCACGAGCTGTCAGACCCACTTCCTCTCCCCCTCTTGGGGGTTGGTTCGGTCGCTCAGTCGCGTCTGACTCTTCGCGACCCTGGGGACCGTAGCCCGCCAGGCTGGTCTGTCCGTGGGATTCTCCAGGCAAGAATACTAGACGGGGTTGCCATTTCCTTCTCCAGGGGATCTTCCCGACCCAGGGATGGAACCTGGGTTCCCCGCACTGCAGGAGGATTCCCTACTGAATGAGCGACGAGGGAAGCCCGGCAATCACTAATTTATATGCTTCCCGTCTCCGTGGATTTGCTCATCCTGAAACATCTCACACCCATGGAGTCATACAGGAGGTGGTCTGAGCGCCTTCTCTCAGCAGCATCACGTCTTCACGATTCATCTGCGCTCCACCACGTGTCATTGCTTCAGCGCTTGCTCCGCGTGAGGGCTGCTCCACCGCAGGGACCCCCATGGGCTCTCATGGGAGCCCTGGGCGGCTGGGCCCCCGGCCTGGACTCCTGCTCTGCCTCTTTGAGGAGAAAGAAGAGGGCCAGCATTTGCCGGGCACTTTCCCTAGGGGTGGGGGGCAGGAGCCCCCAAATCCTTGCTGCACCCGGAAGGCAGGTCCCGTCACTGTCTCTGTTCACGTACAGGAGCCCACAGGGCCGAGACCACCAGGTTTCACACCTACAGGGAGGGTGCTGAGCCCCTGTGCAGGGGTCAGGGAGCCAGGTGGGTGCCTTGCAGGTGGGCGACTCCAGGGCCCTGAGCAGGGGGCCTGGCGGAACCCACGCCCTCCCACCCCCAACAGAGGAGCCTGGCGAGTTATAGTCCATGGGGTCGAAATGAGTCAGACACAACGGAGTGACTAACAGTGAACTACAGATTAAGAGATCAAATAACTTTCTATTTGTTTTAAAACTGCTGTTTAATGTGGTTATCTTTAAAGTGGAAGCCAGTCTCTCACTGAGAAACCTGTTGAGGTGTTGTCCAACTCAGAGGTTCCCCATCCTTGGGTCCTGGTCTCTGAGATGTGTATAAGAGACAGCCCCAGCACTGAATGTGGCAGGACAGACGCTGGAGGGAAGACCAGGGCCACCAGACAAAAGCTGAGAAAGTGATGCTACAGCCCCGAGAAAGTGAAATCCGCTCAGTGGCGCCCGACTCTGCGCGGCCCCATGGACTATAAATACACAGTCCGTGGGATTCTCCAGGCCAGAATACTGGAGTGGGTAGGCATTCCCTTCTCCAGGGGATCTTTCCAACCCAGGGATTGAACCCAGGTGTCCCGCATCACAGGGGGATTGTTTACCAGCTGAGCTTCCAGGGAAGCCCACAGTCCGATACAGTTCCTACAAATACGCTCCCTCCCTCCTGTTACCCATCCATCAGTCCTTCCATCCATCCGTCTGTCCACCTATGCATTATCCACCCAGCCTGTCCTCCCGTTCTATCTTCCCACGTATCCACCCACCCTAATTCCCATCGACCTGTCTGTCCATCCGCCCATCCCTCCATCCATTGGACCAGCTGATGTCTGTGAGGTTGAGCACCAGGTTACACAGTGAACGGACAGCTTAGGAGGAGGTCGGCTGGCGGGAGCCTGGGCCACTGCGCAGCTCGCGTGCGGGAGGCCTCCGGATCCTGTACGTAGAGGCAGGCGGGCAGCCCGGCCCAGCACTCCGGGGGCGCGAAAGCCTGAGAAGAACCGGCAGGGACCTCGGGCCCTGAGAGACATGGACAGTGGCCAGGGACCCAAGGAAAGGGGCGCGGACCAGGCTGAGGCTGTGTGAGCGAGTGCGGGCCTGGGCCTGACTCCGCAGACACTCATGCTCCCCTCAGGGGCCCTGAGGACACGCCCAGCACCCCGGGTCTGGGCCATCAGAACTCAGCATCAGACCATCAGACCTATGGGTCTGGTCACCAGGGCTGAAGGCCACTCACGGCTGCCGGAGGACATCAGCCCAGAAGACCCCTGCACATCCCACCTCTGCCCGGCTTCAGGCTGAGCCGACCCCACGTGGCCGGAAGCCGGAGGGCTGGGCCAGCTGTAAATGCAGGGCGAGGCTGGGCCCGTCATGCTTCTTTTTTTGTTAAAGTTCAGGTCTGTTGGACTGTGCTGAGCATGAGGCTGGGCCTAAAATAAACCGGAGCTGCGTCAGCGTGTGGGTTGGTTCTGCAGGCTGGAGGCCGCTCCTCGGAGGCTGGGGGCTGCGGCGGCAGCGTGCTGCTGTGCGGTCCCCAGGGGGCCGCCACCCAGGCCAGCTGAGTGCTTCCCCGCTCCCCGCCCCCAGGAGAGGCCAGCTGCCACCTCCCGAGAGCGCAAGGGCAGAGCAGCTGGCCCGCAGCCTGGAGCCGGGAGCCTGGCCGACACAAGGCCGCGCAGCCCAGGGCCTGCTCCCGCACTCAGCTCCCCGCTGAGTGCTTGGAGTTGGAGTCTTCCATGTGGCTCGGGGGCCAGGCACCCCGGATTTGGCTCTGACTTCTTGGGCCAGGGAGCCACGGCGGGTGGGGGGGGGCGGCGCGCAGAACAAAGCAGACGCTGCTTCTCCCACAAGGAGCCAAACATGGCCTTTCCTGAGCCCCTTCAAGGGCAGGGCTTCAGGCTGTGCCCCAGATAAAGGAGGAGCGCCCCCAGAGGAAGCTGGGGAAGGGGCTGGGGCATGTCTGCTCATCTTCTCCCTCCCTCAGGGGCTCCCAAGCACTGGATTCTAGGGGACAGGGTTCGGAAATGTCTGGCTCCGGGTCTGCCCAGCACCCAGCCGATGACGAGGTTCTTCCATCTCTCTGTAATCCTGATGTGGTTTGGGGCAGCAATGTCCCCAGATTCTAAAGTGAATACTTTCCCAGTTTCCCTTGAAACTGTTGGGGGACGTGCAGCAGAGCTCCAGCCAGGGAGACGCAGGTGCAAATCTGCTGGCAGCTCCAGCACAGTTTGGCTTCTGTAACATAGGTGCTAATCAGACGTATCCTTTGGCTTTCTTGATTGGAATATGGATGCTAAGGCTGGACCTTCAGCAGCCATTCTGTGACAGCGAGGTGATGGCCATGCTAATTCAAGCTACTGGATGCCTGACCTGTTGAACTACTGCTTGTAAGCTCAGGTGGTAAAGAATTTGCCTGCAATGCAAGAGACCTGAGTTCAACCCCTGGGTCAGGAAGAACTCCCTTCTCCCTATCCTGGTGTTTCTTCCTGGAGAATTCCATGGTCAGAGGGGCTATACATTCCATGGAGTCCCAAAGAATTGGACATGACTGAGTGACTAACACTTTCCACATACTTTTTGGACTTCCCTGGTGGCTCAGATGGTAAAGAGTCTTCCTGCCATGCAGGAGGCCTGGGTTTGACCCCTGGGTCAGGAAGATCCCCTGGAGAAGCAAATGGCTACCCACTGCAGTATTCTTGCCTGGAGAATTCCATAGGCAGAGGAGCCTGGCGAGTTATAGTCCATGGGGTCGAAATGAGTCAGACACAACGGAGTGACTAACAGTGAACTACAGATTAAGAGATCAAATAACTTTCTATTTGTTTTAAAACTGCTGTTTAATGTGGTTATCTTTAAAGTGGAAGCCAGTCTCTCACTGAGAAACCTGTTGAGGTGTTGTCCAACTCAGAGGTTCCCCATCCTTGGGTCCTGGTCTCTGTGACATTATGCCTGCAGCCCTGATAAGGAGCCAGAAGGATGAATCCCTACCTAAACCAGCTCTTCAGGAAGGGTGGACTCTCTTGCCTCCACAGCCAGGAGAGGACACCCAGCCCTCCAGGACAGGTGGGGACAGGACGTGTAAGCTGGGGCCCATCTGTCCGCATCTCTTTCCCACTTCCCCCAACAGGAAACCCAAGTGATGGCCCCGTGTAGACTCATTCCCATCCCTGCTGCCCCTTGGATGCAGCTGGCTTGCCTGGGCGAGGCATGCCTTAGTGGACACATTTGCTGAGTGAGTGTCTGGGAGGGACCTGTTTGCAACCTGGTCCAGGCAGCGTGTAGACGGGATGTGTGCCCAGGTGACCCAGTGCCAGGGGAAGGCAATGAAGACACGAAGGTCAGACGGGCAGCCTGGCAGGGAATAGTGGGCACTGCAGATGGAGCCTTGCTGGGGAGACTGGGGCAGCCTCCAGAGTGAAGGCAAAGCTCGAGCAAGGCCAGAAAGAGTAGGGCTGGGGCAGCCAGGCCCTGCAGAGGCTGGGGATGAGGAGCCTGGGACCTCATCCTGTATGTGGCAGGCAAAAGGGGAGGGTTTCCAGGGCAGATGGAGCGGTGGCAGAGTGCATAAGGAGGGGGCCCAAGGAAGATGAATGAATCTAGGACCAATGCAGTAGACAGTAGGCTGGGAAGGGGAGCAACAGGTTTCCCGAACTGCTTTCTAATATGAACTCTCCAGCCTCAGCAGCCAGCACACCGTGCCCCCACGTCCCCTGAGCATCCCTCCTTGGAAGCCCCTTGCAGGGGTCTCCCCAACAACATCCAGAATTTAGACCTCATAGGATGATGGGTGTCCTCCTAAAGACAGGTCTGTGCCCTAACTGGGGAACCTATGAATGTGATCTTATTTGTAAAAAGAGTCTCAAGATGGGATGACCCTGGCTGTAGTGTGGACCCTAAATCTTGTTCAGAAAACTAAGGTCATGGCATCCAGTCCCATCACTTCATGGCAAATAGGTGGGAAACAATGGAAAAAGAGACAGACTATTTTCTTGGGCTCCAAAATCACTGCAGGTGGTGACTGCAGCCATGAAATTAAAAAGACGCTTGCTCCTTGGAAGAAAATCTATGACCAACCTAGAGACAGCATATTAAAAAGCAAGACATTACTTTGCTGACAAAGGTCCGTCTAGTCAAAGTTATAGTTTTTCCAGAAGCCATGTATGGATGTGAAAGTTGGACCATAAAGAAAGCTAATTGCCAAAGAATTGATGCTTTTGAACTGTGGTGCTGGAGAAGACTGTTGAGAGTCCCTTGGACTGCAAGGATATCCAACCAGTCAACCCTAAAGGAAATCAGTCCTGCATATTCATTGGAAGGACTGATGCTGAAACTGAAACTCCAATCCTTTGGCCACCTGATGCAAAGAACTGACTCATTTGAAAAGACCTTGATGCTGGGAAATATTGAGGACAGGAGGAGAAGGGGACGATAGAGGATGAGATGGTTGGATGGCACCACCGACTCGATGGACATGAGTTTGCTCAAACTCCAGGAGTTGGTGAAGGACAGGGAGGCCTGGCGTGCTGCAGTCCATGGGGTCACAAAGAGTGGGACACGACGGAGCCGCTGAACTGACTGACTGACTAGGGTGGACCCTACGTCTGATCACGGATGGACTCAGAAGAGGGGACGACGTGGGGGAGGGGCCACGGGAAGGCGAGGCAGAGGCTGGAGGGACACGGCCGCCGAGCCCAGGGATAGCAGGAGCTCCAGAAGCTGGGAGAGGCGGGAAGGACACCCCACCCCCTGCCTGGGCTCAGGAAGGTGCAGCCCTGCCCACACCTGGATTTCAGCCCAGTGAACCTGATTTAGGACTTCCGGGCTCCAGGACTGTGACAGCACAGATGCCTGTGGCTTGCAGGGCCCGGCTGTGGTCGTCTGCGGAGGCAGCCCCACGGCGCTCACACACACTAATGCCGAATGAAGTGGAGAAACAGGCATGTGGCTGGGCCGCCTCGGTCCCGCGGGGACCCCGCCCCCTTGGGACTGGGGGCTCCCTGGGGAGCAGGGACTGGGCAGCAGGGGCTGGGGAGGGGGCCGGTCTGGTGCACTGGCTCCCAGCCCCGAGTCCAGGAGTCCTCGTGTGACTCTCAGGTGAGTTACCTGCTCGGGGGATTTCAAACTCAGAGGGCAGGTGAAGGACTCAGCGACTCCTGAGAGACTGATCGCCAAGCGGCTGACTCACTTTGGATTGGCACTACAGCGCAACGCTCGCTCAGCCATCTGGTCCCGGGGCCAGCCGCCCACGGGCAGGACAGGGACAGCACGGAGGTGGGGGAGAGGGGATCAATGAGTCCCCTGGTCTCCGCTGCGCTGAGGCCTGTGCTGGGCTGGGGTCCATAGACACCCCTGTCCCTCGGGATCCGGTGGCCCTGCCCATGAACACAGCCACCAGGCCCAGGCCGCCTCTCCCAGTCTCCCCCGCGAGGCTCAGCTGCAGACAGAGTTGTCAAGTGATCCGTCCGTGGCCACACTCTGCCCCAAGGGACTGGGCCCAGGACACCTATCGGAGCAGAGCTGCCTGCCCAGGCTTCTCGTGGACAACCAGTGGGGCCTCCGGGCTGGCTCAGGAGGGGCGAGGACAGCGGGCAGCTGGACAGGGCTTTGGGGGAACCATGCCGCCCTGTCCCGTAAGATGACCAGGGTCCTGGCCCTGGCCAGTGTTGAGCTGGGACAGAAAGAGGGACCCAGGTGGTATTTCTAAAGCAAGAGGCAGACGTGAGAGCAGGAAGCCAGGCCACTTCTGTCCCCCGGATGGGCCGTGAGGAGACCCGAAGGCCCCCTGGGGCCCGGGGGAAACCGGCCAGCTCCCAGCCCTGCTGCTCGAGGATCGCAGGCTCCTCTCCCTGTGCAGCTGCGGTGGGGAGGTGGACACCGGCCCTAATACCCTCTACAGGGCTGCAGGGCGCCCACACGCGACCTCACGCGTGAGAGGTGCTCCACGGAGAGTCTGACACGCGGCTCAGAGGGGACCCACCGCTCTGCGATCAGAAACGGGAGGAGAAGCCAGTGCTGCGGGAGATCGTGAAACGGTTCCATCCACCCCTCGAGAACGTCCCGGAGCTCATGCTTCATGTCCTAACTTCTCGCTGTGGTAAAACACACACAACCTAAAACTGACCACTTGAGCAGTTTTTAAATATTTAGTTCCATCGTGATACGTATATTCACATTCACGTGAAACAGAACTCCCGAACTTTCATCCGGCATAACGGAGACTCTGCCCCTTAAACAAC
>SJYX01004389.1:270979-307012 GCA_006410675.1 Oreotragus oreotragus
CCCCAGCCCCCTCCCTTCCTGCTTTCTGTCTCTATGAGTTTCATGGAAATCAACCCTGAATATTCACTGGGAGGGACTGATGCTGAAGCTCCAATACTTTGGCTACCTGATGCGAAGAGCCAACTCATCAGAAAAGAGTGATGCTGGGAAAGACTGAAGGCAGGAGAAGGGGACGACGGAGGATGAGATGGTTGGATGGCATCACCAACTCAATGGACGTGTTTGAGCAAGCTCCGGGAGTTAGCGATGGACAGGGAAGCCTGGTGTGCTGCAGTCAACGGGGTCGCAAAGAGTCGGACATGATTTAGAGACTAAACAGCAAGGACCGCCTGTAGGTGGAATTGTACAGGATTTATCCTTTCGGGACTGGCTCTCTTTCACTCAGCAGTATCCTCAGGGTTCACCTCTGTTGCAGCCTGTGCCAGAACCCCTTCCGTCTAAGGCTGAATCCCAGTCCACTGGGGAACAGATCACGTCTCATTTATCTGTTCACCTGTGGATGCACCCTCAGGCCAGGGCTGGCTCTTTTTTTTTAACTGTTTATTTATTTGGCTGTGCTGGGTCTTAGTTGTGACATTTGGGATCTAGTTTCCTGAACAGGGGTTGAACCCAGGCCCCTGAATTGAGAGCATGAGGTCTTAACCAGTAGACCACCAGGGAGGTCCCCAGGGCCGGCTCTCTATTTGAGAACATCTGTCCTTCCCACCCAGCCTGACTGAAGCCTCCACGTCTCCATCAGGGACTTCCCTGGTGGTCCCGTGGTTAAGACTCCGCCTTCCAAAGCAGGGGCCCAGGTTGGATCCCCGTTCAGGGAACTGAAGTCCCACATGCCACGGCGTGCGGCCAATAATGAAAAAAAAAAAAAAAGTCTCCATCGGCTGAAGGTGAAGGGCAGGAACCAACAGCACTTGCCCCTGACCCGCCGTCCTCGGCTTCATCAAGAGAAATGACGGGGGCTGTTCTCAGCCCGGTGGCTCCCCGGCACGCCTTCTGACCTGGTCACCTCTGCACCGAGGGGGTGGGCTGGCAGGCTTGAGCGGGCAAGCGTGGGGGTCAGCCGAGGAGCAGCCCCACAGGGTGGCTATGGACTAAGCCGGAGAGACTGCTGGGTCAGCAGGGGCAAAACAAACCTTTTTTGTAAGTTAATTAATTTGTTATTATTAGTATTTTCTCCACTGGGTCTTACTTGTAGCATGTGGGATCTGGTTCCCTGACCAGGGGTGGAACCGGGGTTCCTGCATTGGGAGGGGCGAGTCTCAGCCACAGGACCACCTGGGAAAAGCCAACATTTCCGTCTGAAGCCACCTAGTCGGTGACCCTTTGTTACGGCTGCCCCAGGAAGCTCATGCAGGCTGCACTCAGCGCTCCCCCCGGGGGCCAGCCCGGGGTGCCCGACCCTCCCCGCTCCTCCAGTGCAGCCCGCAGTTCCCCAGGCAGCTGCCCCCTCCCACAATGGCCCGGAAAGACCTGCAAACGCCTTGGAGTTCCCTCCAGGAGACCGTTTCCTAAGGCAGCCGTTCTGTATGATGAGCTCAGAGCAGACACTTGAACCCGTGGGCATGTCCAATGAGTCTGCCAGCGAACCCCCACCCCTGACCCGGGAGCAAGGGGAGCGGGGTGTCCCTAGGGGGCTTCTCAGGGCCTCGTGGGCCGACGGTCGCTGCAGGATCTGCTGGAAGGGGTCTTCTCAAGGATGACTGACCAATCATGTTTGTAATAACTGGAACCAGATGAGCGGGTGGGCGGGCAGCTGGCGCTGGGCGGCTGGAGGACTCTATCCAGAGCCCTCGAGCGGCCTGGCGGGGGCACCAGCCAAGCTCCCCCAGGGCAGGCAGACGAGGATCTTCAGTTCTCGACTCAGCTTAGAGGGAGGCTCGGAAGAACAAGGCGCCTGATTTGTAGTTGATGGGAGGCAGTGAGCGGACAAGCACCCCTCCCTGGAAGAAGCCAGAAACAGGCTGGATGGGAAATGCAGCCTGGCTGTCCCCGCTCAGCCGCGGGGTCATGCCCATAATCTCTCTGTCTGGGTGGGGGGGAATGGGGGCCTGGGGTTGAGGTGACGGGCCAGGTCACGGTCACAGGGGCAGGGGCACTGGGGGCCCTTGGGTAGACAGCAACAGGCTGGGTCATGGCCACACTCTCCATGTCTGGCTGAGAGGCCCGGGACCATGGTATACTTCCGTGCCTCAGTTTCCTCATTGGTAAAATGGGGCCACCCCAGTGCCCATCTCAGAGTGGCTGTGGGAGCCAAATGAGGCCCCAGGGGTACAGCCCTAATGCGGGACCTGCCGGCACCAGCCGCAAGTGGTTTCCCCTTGTTACAGACTGAGTGTGTCTGTCCCCTGCGTTTACGTGTTGAAGCCCTCGTCCCCAGCGGGATGGTGTTTGGGGGCGAGGCCTTTGGGAGGTGATTGAGGTTACAGGAGGTCACGTGGATGGAGCCCTGATCTGATGGGTTAGCGCCCTTAGGAGAGAGCACCATGTGAGCACACAGTGAGGGCCCGGGGGCCACGGGCTCAGGATGAGGTGGGGCCACTCCCCTCCTCCGGATGACTGGGGCAGCACCTGCCCTAGTGACCTCAATTTCAGGAGCTTTAGGAGCCCTGAGTCAGTAACTGCGGACAGGAGCCAAGTGTTTATTCTTTATTCTCCCTTCAAGACCTCAGCCTGCCCTGAGACTGTGCGGCTCTGAGCCCAGATGGGAGCCCTGGACGTGCGGGTCGGGGGAGCCCTGGGCTAGGCTGTCCCTCTGCTGTCTCGCCCCTGCCACAGCCTTGCCGGGGCCACGTCCTCCTGAGCCCTTGGAGACCAAGGGGAGAGCTCAAGGGTGGTCCACAGGCCTTGGGACTGACTGTCCAGCCCAAGGTCCAGAGATGCCACAGGCTTTTACCGGGATGGGGGTGGGCCCAGGAGGAAGGAGTTGGAAGGGCTGGAGACGCTTCTCTAATGCAGAGGAAAGGCGGTCTGGGGTGGGCAGCCCACTGGGCAGAGGCGGTCAGCATCGCAGGCCCGGCCCACCTGCTCCTCTGCCTGTCAGGAAGTGTGGTCGTGCCTCCACAGATGGAGGGGCCGCCCAGGGCCACTAATCCGGCTCATCTAGAGTGGCCCGGCGAGGCTGACCAGTGTCTCCTCGCGTGGGTCACCTTACTGAGCTCCCATTCCCGGCCTCAGGGCTGGCCCCTGCCTCCACTCACTCCTCTGCTCACGGGCAGCCTGTGCTGGCCCGGGGCCTCAGCCACCGCGGGGCCCCACACCACCCTCCTGGGCTGCCTCTGCCTCAGCCCATGGAAGAGCTGAGTCCCAGCCTCCCAGTCACAGGACCCCCATCCCAACTAGAGTGTGGCCGAGGGTCTGCATCCACCTCGCAAGCCTGCTGGGGAGACAGAAGGGGATCATGCATGACACCTGCGTGCAGTGGGTGCTCAAGAAACAGCTACTGTCGTTCCTGGGTACTTTTTCAGAACACCAAACATAGTCCAACAACAGTTCCCGACTTTGGCACACCAGCCTCCACTCGAACCCAATCCCAAGTCCCTGCAGACCCCACAGGGTCCCACAGGCGGCCCCTCTCCACTCTGATATCGCCCATCCAGGCCACACACACTGCACCTCGGTCTGGCTGGCTAGGAGCTGGGGGTTCACAAGATTCCCTTATTCGGTTCAGTACCTCGCTAGAATGGCTCATGGGCGTGCGTGCGTGCGTGCATGCGTGCTAAGTCGCTTCACTCATGTCCTACTCTGTGCGACTCTGGGGGTTGTAGCCCGTCAGGCTTCTTTCCACGAGACTGTCCAGGCAGGAACACTGGAACGGGTTGCCATGCCCTCCTCCAGGGGACCTTCCTGACCCAGGGATCAAACCTGTGTCTCTTGCGTCTCCTGCATTGCAGGCGGATTCTTTACTGCTGAGCCACCAGGGAAGCCCAGAATGGTTCACAGCACTCATGAACGTGCTTTACTTACTGTAATAAACTACCTGTTTGTTATAAAGGACACGACTCAGGAATAGCCAGATGGAAGAAATGCACAAAGCAAAGCACGGCTGGGGGCGAGCTTCCACGCCTTCTCGGGGCCCCTGCCCCAGCCCTGCTCTCTGAAGTTTCATTATGTAGGGGTGACACGGAATCACTGGCTGATGGTGACCGACCCCAATCTCCCGCTTCCCCCTACCCAGAGGAGGGTCTAGCTGGTGATCAGCCCCCATCTTGAAGCCTTCTGGGGTGGCTTCCCCGACCCTGCCCCCTAAAGGCGTCTCCTTAGCACACGAAACACAATAAATCCCGAGGATTTTCAGAGCGCTGCACCCAGAACTGAGGCCACACGCTGCATTTATTTTTCATTCTGTACAGCTGCCACCTGCCCAGATACTCTGCCTGCTTCTGCAGTCTCTCCTTCAGAACGGGCCCCTCTGGGCATGCCATCACTCCACCCTTGAGGTTCTCAAGACCCTGTCCGAGCCCTCCCTGGGGCAGGGCTGTGCAGACCCCTTGCTGGCCCAAGGAGGGTCTGCCCAGGGTCTGTCCTCCTCTGCAGCTGGTGGGCTGCTCCGGCCTCCTCCCTGAGCTGCCCAGCGGAGTGCAGAGCAGGCACCTCTCCTGCCAGCCCGAGGTCCCTCCAGCTGTGGAACTTTCTAGGCAAATCATGCCTCAGCTGGTTCTGCACCTGCCCCATCCCACTGGGGGATGGGCCGAGGGGCACACCTGAGTTTTCCCGCCTCTCCTCAGCCTTGAGGATGGAGCGGATCCACCCAGAAAAGAGAAACGTCCTGGAAACCCCAGCTGGCATAATAACCAACCTGAAAGAGAGCACTGATTCGAGGTCTTGCTGGTGCAAATAATCTGCTAGAGGGGTGCTTTGTCCTCTGAACACTTTTTTTTTTTTTTTAGTATTTATTTATTTGGTTGCATCCGGTCTGAACTGTGGCAGGTGGGAGCTTCAGTCTCTGCTTCTGCACGTGGGATTTTCAGTTGCGGACGTGACCTCTTAGTTACGGCATGTGGGATCCATTTCCTGATCAGAAATTGAACTCCGGCCCCCTGCACTGGGAACAGAGTCTCAGCCACGGGACCAGGAGGGAAGTCCCCTCCTAACAATCAAAATGGAAACGGAGAATTAGCAGCTTCCATCTGGCCCCTGGGAGCCCACAGGGACTCCATGGCTGGAGGGGGAAGACAAGCTCGTTATGGACTCAGGCCAGGAGGCACCCCTGGAACTGGACGTGCCTGCCAGCCTCCCAGGACGCAGTGGGGCTGCGGCCCACTCAGGCCCGGCCCTGGGAGTCAGCCCCTCTGACCAGCAGGGACAGCCCCGGGCAGACACTCCGGGAGCCCTGTCTTATGCTTTCTCCTCCCGTGGGCAGCAGGCAGGTGGGCACTCCATGGCATCCAGGTGGGCCACATCCCTGCAGCACCCTGGGCGTGCCCTTCAAGAAAGGCCTGCGATGCCATGCCCTGGGTTCTGGGGTCAGAGGTCCTTGTGGGTGAAAAGCGTGTCCTCTGAAGAGGTGTGTCCCACGCTAACCCTGTGAACAGGCGATTACCTGGAAACGGGGTCTTGGCAGATGCAGTCAGGTTAGGATGAGGGCACTGGGGTGGGGCCTAATCCAATGACTGGTGTCCTTATACGAGGGGACCCTGGACACTCACACAGGGAAGGTCGTGTGACCACAGAGGCGGAGACTGGCGTGATACACCGGAAGCCCTGAAACTGCAGGAGGCAGGAAGGACCCTCCCCCAGGGCCTCTGGCCGAGAAATCCGCACAATCCTTGTTAAACTCTGCTCTCCCAGTCACTCTTTCACCATGGCCTGCCCCAAACCCTGGGTCTTGTCAGTTCCTTTGTTTTTCCGCTACGACTGGCCTGTGGGATCTGAGTTCCCAACCACGGATCCAATCCACGCCCGCTGTGTTGGAAGCACGGAGTCTTAGCCACGGGACGGCCAGTAAGTCCCCGTCTTGTCAGTTCTTTCCACTGTCATCGTTTCTTGCCTAAAAGGAATAAAACCTTCCTGCTCTGGTCACTTTTTCGGGTCTTCATTCTCTCGAGAAGACTCCCACGTCCTTGTAAGGATTCCTTAAGATTTGTACGCTTTTCTCCTCTTAATCATTGTCAATTTAATGTTTAGAGCAGCCGGGGCCCCTAGAAAGTGAAGGAAAATTCTCCCTCCCTGATGACTCCAGGGAAGTGAGCCCTCACTTGCTGTTTCTACTTTGTTCAGGGGGGTCTCTCACACTGGGAGCCCCCCTTCATGTGTGCTCCTGAAAATGAGGACTTGATGGCCCAGAAAGATGCCCCATTTACTCAGGACCTGGACGCCTCCCGCCCCGTTGAGCTGCTGGACACCAGGCCACAAGGATGACCTTTGTTGACATCGCAAATCAAGTCCACAGCTGCTGTCCCCTGGGAGGAGGGCAGCTGGCACCTCGCTGGGATGCACTCTGCCCGGGGTCACTGTCTGGGGAGTGGGGCGGCCCACATCGGACCCCTGGACTGCAGAGCCCCTGCACAGAGGTGCTTCAGCGAAGAGGAACAGAGGGGAGTCTCATACGGCTGACTCTCCAGGAATTCCCTAGAAAATCGCGCCTTTGGAAGGCAGCCCATTTCCACGCATCATTAACAGCAACACGAACGGGTCAGGACACAGAGCTGCATTTTCTGCATTATTCTCCGGACGTTTTGAAATCCAGGCTCCCTGGCAGGTACAGGCTTGCAAAGCCCCAGAAGCCCCAGGCCACCTCTTGGCCCAATCTGGCAGGACAGCCAAAGCCTGCCTCCTCCTGATGGTGCCTGTACATCACATTCTTAGGATCTGCCCACCGGGACCCCTGGACAGCACATTAAAAAGCAGAGACATTACTTTGCTGACAAAGGTCTGTCTAGTTAAAGCTATGGTTTCTCCAGTAGTCATGTATGGTTGTGAGAGTTGGATCATAAAGAAGAACTGATGCTTTTGAACTGTGGTGCTGGAGAAGACTCTTGAGAGTCCCTTGGATAGCAAGAAGATCAAACCCGTCATACCTAAAGGCAATCAACCCAAATCAACCCTGAATATTCACTGGAAGGACTGATGCTGAAACTGAAGCTCCAATACTTTGGCCACTTGACGTGAAGAGCCGACTCATCGGAGAAGACCCTGATGCTGGGAAAGGTTGAGGGCAGGAGGAGAAGGGGGCGACAGAGGATGAGATGGTTGGATGGCTTCACCCACTTGATGGACATGAGTTTGAGCAAGCTCTGGGAGATGGTGAGGGACAGGGAAGCCTGGCGTGCTGCAGTCCACGGGGTCACAGAGAGTCGGACATGACTGAGCGACTGAACCCGGACACAGGACACTGGGACCCCGGACACAGGCTCAGGGAGCTGCGCACAGTCTCAGCCAGGCGACAGTTGTCACTAGTGATCGGGACTCCCCGCCTCGATGGCGACGTTTGTAGGACGCAGGGCGTGGACTCCCTGGCCCCTGCTGAGCCCCTCCCGAAATGTATCCCTGCTTTGGGACCGGTGCCAACAACACCAGGCTTCCCTGTGGCTCAGTGGTAAAGAATCCTCCTGTGGATTCTTTATGTGGGAGACCTGGGTTCAATCCCTGGGTTGGGAAGATCCCGTGGAGGAGGGCATGGCAACCCAGGCCGGTTTTCTTGCCTGGAGAATCCCGTGGACAGAGGAGCCTGGCGGGCTACAGTCTAGGGCTGCCAAAGAGCAGGACACGACTGAGGCAGCTGGGCACGCACTCATGCACGCCAACGACGCGGCCCAGTTCCTGCCCCGCTGGCTCGTGGGGGTCCAGGGAGGACCAACAGTGAGCCCAAACCCAGGACTTGCATTTTCCTTCCTCAGAGACGCCTTTGCCCACCAACTGACACAGACTCGCAGCTGCTGCTAAGTCGCTTCAATTGTGTTCAACTCGGTGCCACCCCATAGACGGCAGCTCACCAGGCTCCCCCGTCCCCAGGATTCTCTAGGCAAGAACTGGAGTGGGTTGCCATTGCCTTCTCCAGTGCATGAAAGTGAAAAGTGAAAGTGAAGTCGCTCAGTCGTGTCCGACTCCTAGCGACCCCATGGACTGCAGCCCACCAGGCTCCTCCGTCCACGGGATTTTCCAGGCGAGAGTACTGGAGTGGGTGCCATTGCCTTCACCCACCAAGTGACACAGACTCACAGCTACAGTGGTGAAACATTCTCTGTCTGAGGCGGAAGGACCGCGGTGAGGATGGAGAAGGGAGTCAGTGATGGAAAGCACAGCGTCTGCCCGCGGACGCAGACCGTCCTCTCCTCACCTGCCTGGGGGTGGGCAGCCCACGGGCCCTAAGGCTGCTCTTCCTGTCTGGGGCTGTGATGAAGCTCACGGCCCCACCCACTGCCGGTGCCCACCCCCATCGGCCCCCTCAGCTGGGGGTCTGTGCTGGCTTTTCCCAGAAGGAAGGGGATTTAGGAAAACCTTCCAGGACCACCCAGCCCGGGCCTCGGGCAAGAAGCCGCCTCGGGCTGCAGGCACCACCCAGCAGCGGGTCTCCCAGCTGAGCATGTGAGCTGCCTCCAGGATGGAACGTGAGCGAAGGCTGGGCATCAGCACCCAGCCAGGGAGATTTCCAGCTCAGTGTAGCTCCTGCGTGTCCCACATCATGACGAATTTATCGAGGGCTTCAACTCAAAGGTGGGCTTTCCTGGTGGCTCAGAGGTTAAAGCATCTGCCTGGAATGCTGGAGACCCGGGTTCGATTCCTGGGTCGGGAAGATCCCCTGGAGAAGGAAATGGCAACCCACTCCAGTATTCTTGCCTGGAGAATCCCATGGAGGGAGGAGCCTGGTAGGCTACAGTCCATGGGGTCGCAAAGGGTCAGACACGACTGAGCGACTTCACTTCACTTCACTTCACTTCAACTCAAAGGCAGCAACGGAGACATTAATCCCTAAAGCAAAAGATGAACTCGCAAAGACGGGACGCCTCACTTCCGAGGCCCCGGTCTCCAGGCGCTCTTCCTGGAAGGCAATTCATCACTTCCCGCCTGGGCCCAGGAGGGTGGCGGCTGCCTCCAGACAAACACCAGGTCACCTCGGGCAGCCCCAGGGCCCATCACTGGGCGTTAATTAAACCTGTGGCCCAAAGGGTCCCGCTGGGTGAGTGGCCTGAGAGCAGACACCTCATAATGCAAGACGAGCAAGGGGCCAGCCAGGTCCCCGTGGACTGGGGTGTGTCTCCATCACCCCTGGGGTTAAGGCAGGATGCTCTGGGGTCCAGCTGACCTCTGCCTGGACCCCGTTCCAGCCATCTCTGTGTGAGTCGCCTCCAGCTGCCGGAGCATAGCCCCACGGTCCGGGCGGCTCACACGACAGGAATGTCGCTTCTCCCAGCCCTGGAGGACAGGATCTGCGATTATGGCATCGGCAGGGCACTTTCTCTCCTGTTCTCGGCGTGCAGACGGCCGCCTCCTCCCGTGTCCTCACAGGGTCTGTATCCTGGCCTCCTCTCCTTATCAGGACCCCGGCCTGTGGGGGTAGGGCCCACCCGAGGGACCTCACTTTATCTGAATCACCTCTTTAAAGGCCCGTCTCTAAAGACAGTCGCATCCGAGGTGCTGGGGGTCGGGGCTTCAGTGTGGGAATCCAGGGACAGTTCAGCCCGTGACAATCCCAGCAAGCCTTTGTTCTTCTGTGACGGTGCCGTGAGCATCGTGCGGGATTTAGACCCCCGACCAGGGCCTGAACCCGTGTCCCCTGCACCGGGAGAGAGAACTTCCGCCAGGGAGAAGGCGAACTGCTCTTTTTCTCCCTCTTGCTCACCCACCGGACCTCCTCTCCTGACCCCCGGGTGCTGGAGGTCACGGCCGTAGTGAATCAGGGTCAGGACCCCCACCCCGCCCTCTTAACCATGCACGGAGGAGCCCGGCGGGCTTCAGTTCTCGGGGTCACAAAGAGCTGGACACGACTGAGCGGCAAACACGCACACTTGTGGCCCCTGGCCAGACACGTGCCCTCGCTGGGGAGCGCGTGGGATAAGCCGGACCGCATGAAGGTCCCTTCTGGCTCTACTGCACTCGGGTGTCAAGGGGTCACCTGGGGGACCTGTGTGCCGTCCCTGTACTAGCTCACACCCGCTGCTCACACCAGCACTCTCGGATGAGTAGGAGCTCAGTCCCGTGGGAAGTCATTTCTCGTCTGGAGGGGGCAGCTCGTCTCCAAGGAGAGATTCAGGGCCCAGGCGCTGCTGCTCTCCACAGGGGGCTTCTGGGCTTGGGGTCCGTCTATATCCGCGTGGCGGATGGATGGAGGACCTGCCAGTCTTACCCGGAGCTCTGGCTACAGAACCAGAGTGCAGGCGCACTGGCAAGCCCGACGGCAGAACACGGGCCCCTGGGCAGTGGTGTCAGCTGCGTGCGCCAGAGGAGGAGGCTGCAGGCCTAGAGGGCAGCAAGCTGCTGTGTGGTAGGGAGGTTAATTTGGAAAAAAGAAAAGTGTGAAGGAGAGCCTGCAGCAACCTGTGGCCACGGAGGGAATGGGGGCCGCTGGGGGCAGGAAGTCCTCCACGTGGGTGATGATGCCCCGTGACCTCGGTCTGGGAGGCAAGCTGCCTGTGCTGGTGTGCCCGGGACCCCTAGGTTCCCGGGCCCCTCCCCAGAGCAGCATGCGGGGAGAAGACGCCAGGTCTGCACCTGCCCGAAGTCCCGGACCAGCGATCACACGCACCTCCCTGCCCCACCAGCCACTTCCGGACGCCCCCTTTCCTTCCGGGGCCTCAGCTCTGATGGGATTGAGGGGGGCCGTCCCCCTGATGGACGGGAAGGCCAGCGACACGGTCTGGTCCTCGCCCCCCTGGAACGCTGCCGACGGTTCCAGAGCAGCTTCTCTCCTCTGTCCAGTACGGATGACAGGCTCCCTAAGAATCCCATTCTGCCGCAGGTGAGAACTTGGGAGGCTGTGCGTGATCGCATGTCCTTTCAATTAAGAGTTTATATTGTGGAACATTGAGCAGATATGAGGGAGCGATCTCGTGGACCCTCCCACGTTCCCGCAACCCAGACCCCCATCATTGCCATCAGGTGTCGATGTGCGACCCTGCTGCAATGCGGGAGCCAACCGCGACACGGCATCGCTCGCTGAAAGCTCGGTTCACCTGGAGGCTCCCGCTTGCTGTTGTACATTCTGCGTATGTGTGTCCACTCAGTCGCGTCCGACTCTCTGTGGCCCCGTGGACTGCAGCCCACCGGGCTCCTCCGCCCACGGGATTTCCCAGGCAAGAGCACTGCAGTGCATTCCTCCTCCGGGGGACCTTCCCGACCCAGGGAGGGGACTCTGGCCTCCTGCACCTCCTGCACTGGCAGGCAGGCTCTCCACCACTGGCACCACCTGGGAAGCCCGTGTGCGTTCTGCGGGTTTTGGCAAGTGCTCGCTGTCACGCAGCCACCGCGCCAGCATCCTGCAGCACAGCAGCACCCCCAGAATTCTCTGCGGTCCGCGCAGTCACTCCCCTCTCCCCCAACTCATGATCCTCTGACTGTCTCCAGAGCCTTGCCTTTTCCAGAATGTCATATAGCTGGAATTACATACCGGGGAGGCTTTGCAAATTGGCATCTTTCCCTCAGTCAGATGCTTTTAAGGTTCCTCCATGTCTTTTTGTGGCTTGACAGCTCATTTCTTTTTATCACCAAATGATGGGTGTACCACAGTTTTACTGAAGGACGTTCTGCTCACTTCCGGGTTCTGGCGACTGTGGATAAAGTTGCTGTAAATCCTCATCTGGTTCCTCATCGTGCTTTTACAAAGCCACGGCTATAAACGTCCTGGCTGTGACTCATACGGTCCTAACAGCTCCCGTATTTCACTGCTCACTACATAGCAGGCAGGTAGCCTTCCTCCTCCACCCCTCACTTACCACGTGCCTCCTGCAGGCAGGAGTGCCCGAGAGCCGGGGACAGAGCGGCCAATGGGTGCCAGGCTCAGGCGCTACAGATGAAAAGCGGCCAAAGCTACTATCAGACGGTGAGTGCCCAGGCCTGCCCACCTCACATCTCCACAGGTCACCCGGTGGGGGGGGGCGGTACTGACAAGTCAGGGCTTCCACGCAGAAGCCTCTGGAAGCCTGTTCTGGAGCTGCAGCATGTGAGGGAGCCCTGGATGCATCCGGTCGGCAGTCCTGGTTCCAAGGCCCGACGTGGCCCCGGGGCGCCGGGTGTGGACAAGCTCCGAGGACAGGCCAGGCATGGGGCAAGCGGGTGGGGGGCTGGCGGTGCTGCAGGTAGGTTGGAAGCGGAGCCCTCGTCCTGCCAAGCACGGCCCCCACACCCCGCTCATCACTGCCCCCCAGGCAAGCAGGAGGCCCCACGCGACCTGTCCCTGGTCAGAGCGGGCACACCCCGCCCTGCGTGATGTTCCGAGTGACACCAAGGAGGTTCCCAGGCGGGCCCGCGGCTTCCTGTGGCTGCACAGCTACCCGGCGACTCCAAGGGGCGCAGCGCCACGCTGGACCACACGGAGGCTGGTGTCAAGCTGACTGTGCTCCGGGATGGAGGGAGGGGATGCTCAGCACATGCCCCCTGCCCCCAGGGGAGACACAGAGGCCCGCAGGCTCCGGTGCAGGGCTGGGGCCCGAGTCACGGCCACTGTTTGAACATCTTTCCCTTCAAACGGACAGATTGGCAAGCACATTAAACACCAATGGAGACGAAATGCCACCGGGAACCCGAGCGTCCTTCCTCTTTCAAGCACAGACATGCCACATGGAGTTAGGCCACGAGGTGATACCACGGAAGGGCCCCGGGTCCACTGTCTCTGGCCCTCACATCACTGGGCCTGGCCGTCCGCCAGGAGACAACTGGGTGATCCCTCCCCAGAAAGCGAGAAAGCACCTCCGCCAACCCCCACGCCTGCCCAAACAATGAACAGGACAAAGGGTAGACAGCTGGAGAAACACCAAAAAAAAAAAAAGTCACGACACAGAAGGGTCCTCTCTCTTCTTCCCTCAGACCTCACCACTGCAGCCCGCAGGGCTGAACACTCACGGGCAGAACCTGTGGCACCCTTTGGAGAAATTCTGGGATTTCTGACCTCAGCTGCAACAAACCATCATGACGGAAATTCACAATTACCTTTACAACATCTTCAAAACACGATGAAACGGTTCAGGGTGAATCTGGCCAGAGCTGGGCCCCCCTGCACAGTGAAAACCGTAACGCGCTCAGAGACACGCGACAGACTTGACCGCGAGGAGTGAGCCCCCACGGCCGCGTCGTCAAGACTGTCTTCAGATGCCCGTTCTCCCCAGCCTGATCTGTCAAAATCCCAGCAGGCTTTTTAGAGGAAGTGATGATCTGATGGCTGAATTCACACAGAAATGCAAAATACCGAGGATCGCCAAGACACGTGTGAAAAAGAAGAGCTGGAGAACTAACGAAACCTGATTTGGAGACTTATTATGGAGAGGCAGCAATCGAGATGGTGGCCTAAGACAGACATTTGGAAAATGCAACAGCAGAGCGCTTGGAACTGGACGCACCTGTACATGCGGACATCTGGTCTTTGACAAAGCCTTGAAGTCGTGTCCCAGCTTTCATTTCTGCTGCTGGTAGACTCTGCCTTTTTCCTTTCTTTCTTTTCTGGGTTAGTCTGGCTAAAGGTTTATCAAGTTTATTGATGTCCTCAAAGAACCAGCATTGGCATAATCTTTTTCCTTATCATCTTTCTATTTTCTATTTCATTGATTGCTGTAATTTTCATGATTTCCTTTCTTCTGCTTACTTGGGTTTAATTTGCTTTTTCTTTCAGCTTCTGAGAGTAGAAGCTGAGGTCACTGATTTGAGGGCTTTCTCCTTTTCTAACAGAGGTATTTTCTGCTCTAAATGTCTCATGAAGAACTGCCTTAGTGACATCCTGCAAGTGTCGATATGGTGTTTTCATTTTCATTCAGCTTGAACACTTTCTAATTTCCCATTGGATTTCTACTTTGACCCATGCATTATTTAGAACAATATAGCTCAGTTTCCAAATATTCAGAGATTTTATAGATATCTTTCTCTTACTTGATTCTTAAGGTGATTCCCTTGTGGTTAGGGAGCACATCTGTAAGGCTTGCATAATTCTGCATTTATTGACACTTGGTTTATGAACCATAATATGGTTTATCTGATAACCGTTACAAGTGCGTTTGTAAAGAAAGCATCCAGAGGTCTATACATGTCAGGTAAGTAAGTTAATTGGTGTCAATCAAATTTTCTATCCACTGATTTTCTATTTGTTCCACCAGTGCCTAAAAGAGGGGTACAGAAATAATCTGATTATAATCGTGGGTTTTTTCTATTTCTCCTTGTGTTTTTGTTGCCTGTACTTGGAAGCTCTTTATTAGCACTTAGGGTTCTTACATCCTTCTACAGAACTGATCTTTTTGTCACTATGAAATAACCTTCTATAACTCTCTTGGTGTCCTTTTTCTGAAATCTGCTTTGGTACTAATCTAGCCACCCTGTTTTTCTTTTGATTAGTGTTAACATGGTATATTCTTTCCATCCTCTTACTTTTAACATATTTGTGTCTTCATAATTTGAGCGTGTGCCTTGGAGGCAAGCATCTTGCTATTTCATCCAATTGGATAATTCTGCCTTTTAACTGGGGGGTATTTATACCATTTACATTTAATGGGATTGTTGACATGACTTGGCTGAGCTCTGTCTTGTTTCCACTTATTTTATTTGTCTGGTGTGCACCCCCTCTCTCTTTTTCTGCCTTCTCTTGAGAGGCTTTTTATGATTCCATTTCATCTCTTCTGTCAGCTCATGAGCTATGATTTGGCTATTTTAGTGGTTGCCTTAGGGCTTCTGGTGTATATCCTTCACATATAATCAAGTGATGTTTCCTGACTTCACAAACAGGATAAGAATCTCTTTGCTCCTCTCCTCCCAGCCTCTTTGCCATTGGCAGCATACATATGACCTTTCCATGTCATAACTCGAAAGTACCCTGTTATCGTTTCTGCTTAACACTCAAGACTTTTGAAGGGACTGATGTAATAAGGTGTCACTCACTTGTGCCTGAGTCTTTGCAACCCCATGGCCTGCAGCCTGCCAGACTCCTCCGCCCATGGAATTCTCCAGGCAACTGTACTGGAGTGGGTAGCCATTCACTTCTCTAGGGGATCATCTAGACCCAGGGATGGAAGCCGGGTCTCTTGCGTTGCAGGCAGATTCTTTCCCGTCTGAGCCACCAGGGAAGCCGTGAATAATAAGACAATCTCGCCACATATTCATGCAGGTACATTTCTGGCGCCTCTCGGACCTCTGAGTGTTTCCATTTGCTGTCATTCTCCTTTTACCTGGAAAATGTCCTTTAACATTTCTTACAGAGTGGTCTGCTGGTGATGGAGTATCACAGCTTCCCTATTTTGAAGAAGTCTTGTTTTTGAAATAGCTATTTTTTCTTCCCTTTCAACGCTTCAAAGACACCTCTCCGCTGTCTTCTTACTTGATTTGCTCCTGAAGATGCATCTGCTGTCATCTGTGTCTTTATTTCTTCACGTAATGTAGCTTTTCCCCCTTTCTGGTGGCTTCTAAGATTTTTATCTTTATCCCTGGTTTTGAGCAATTTGAAAACCACACGCTTTGGTTTATGTTTTTTTCCCAATGTGTCTTGAGCTTGGGAGTCATATAGAGCTTCTTGGTTCTGGGAGTTCACAGACCACTTCAAATTTGGGAACAACAAATTTCTACCAATTATGTCTTCAAATATTCTCTTTGTTCTCTTCCTCTCCTCACCTCAGTCCCCTCCACGTATGCCTCAGGCTGTCTGCAGTTGTTCTATAGCTTCACTGAAACGCTGCCTTTTTTTTTTTTTTTTTAATGACACTTCTTTTCTCTTTTTGTTTCCTTTGAATCCTTTCTAATCCTACTTCTGCAAGCTCACTCTTTTCTTCTGCAGCCTCCGATCTGCCCCGAATCCCATCTTGTGTATTTTTCATCTCAGATACTGACTGCTGTTTACCTCTAGAAGTTTGAGTTTTAAAGTTAAAACAGTTTTACTTGTAAAATGCACATAACATAAAATCTGTCATCTTACACATTTTTAAATGTACGGTTCAGTGACTTAAAAAAATAAGTCTCTTTGAGACCCCATGGACCATACAGTCCATGGAATGCTGGACTCTCCAGGCCAGAATACTGGAGTGGGAAGCCTTTCCCTTCTCCAGGGGATCCTCCCAACCTCGGGACTGAACCCAGATCCCCTGCCTTGCAGGCAGATTCTTTACCAGCTGAGCCACCAGGGAAGCCCTTGAGTTTTAAATTTAAAATTTTTACTTGTGGTAAAATGCACATAACACAAAATCTATCACTTTACACATTTTTAAGTGTACAGTTCAATGACTTAAAAAAAGAGTCCACGTTTCTGTTAATGTTTTAAGCATGTGGACTAGAGTTACGATGATTCTCTACTACACCTTTGCCTGTGGAGTCTAACATTTGTATCCAGCCCTGGTCAGTTTTGACTAACTGAACTTTTCCCTCAGCACTGGTGGTGTCTTCCTACCCTTTGCATGTCTGGGAATTTCCAAATGGCTGCTGGACACTGCAAATTTCACTTTATGGGTACTGGATATTTTTGTAGTCTTATAGACATTCCTGAGCTTTGTTCGGGATATGGCTAAATAACCTGGAAAGAGTTTGATTCTTTCAGGTTTTGGTTTTAACATCTGGTGGGGGAGATGGGGGAAGAAAAGCTATGACCAACCTAGACAGCATATTAAAAAGCAGAGAGACATTACTTTGCCAACAAAGGTCCATCTAGTCAAAGCTATGGTTTTTCCAGTAGTCATGGATGTGAGAATTAGACCATAAAGAAAGCTGAGTGCTGAAGAATTGATGCTTTTGAACTGTGGTGTTGGAGAAGACTCTTGAGAGTCCCTTGGACTGCAAGGAGATCAAACCAGTCAATCCTCAAGGAAATCAGTCCTGAATATTCGTTGGAAGGACTGATGCTGAAACTTCAATACTCTGGCTACCTGATGCGAAGAACTGACTCATTGGAAAAGACCCTGATGCTGGGAAAGATTTAAGGCAGGAGGAGAAAGGGCTGACAGAGGATGAGATGGTCGGATGGCATCACCAACTCAACGGACATGAGTCTGAGTAAACTGCGGGAGTTGGTGATGGACAGGGAGGCCTATTGTGCTGCAGTCCATGGGGTCGCAAAGAATCGGACAGGACTGAGCAACTGAACCGGCTAACTGACTGGGGGAGATCTGAGCTATGATTAATCCAAGACTAATTCTCCTCCAGTATGGAAGCGAGACCCTTCTGAGGATTCTCCACGATGCTCTGTGAATTCAGCCTGCTGGGCGGGAAGAGGCACTTCCCACCTTCTCCCATCCTGAGCGAGCTCCAGATTCTGGCTCTCTAACCCTTTGGGAGATACTCTCTCCAGCTTCTCGTAGTTTCCTCCCACACATGTGCTGATCAAAGCTCTGCTGAACTCTGCAGGGTGGCCCTTCTGGAATTCTCTTCTGCCAACACTGCCTGCCACGGACCCCCAGGCTCTCAGCTCCACCTCCTCTACTTGCGCACCCCTCTGGCCTCTGCTGGGCTTCTCACTCCCCGAGGAAGCCGGGCCGTCAGAGCGCTCATCTCATCTCAGAACAGGGCCCTGTGGGGCCTTGCCAGGACAGACTGGCCCTGCTTCCACGCCCTCCACCTGCAGGAAAACTTTAGCTACAGAAGAAGCCTAACCAGAGCCGGGACTTCCCCGGTGGCCCGGTGGCTACAGGGGGCCGGCCTTCCATTCCTGGTCAGGCAACTAGATCCCATACGCTGGAACCAAAGATTTCACCTGCTGCAACTAAAGAGCCTGTAGGCCTAAGGCCTAGTACAGCCAGATAAATAAATAAAAATATATATTAAGAAAAAAAAAAAAAAGAAACACTAGGACAGGTGGAGCTGGAGGATCAGAGCGGGAGAGACAATGAGAAAAAGAAAAAAGCTTAAAAAAAAAAAAGGATAAATCTAATCCGGGAGATGAAAAAAAAATGCAGAGACAAAGGAAGCCGTCAAACAAGACAAAATAACGGGCAGACGCTGAGGCGCGCCTCCCAGAGCCGCCCTCCGGGAGGGCCCACGCCAAGGGGCATCTCCCAGAGCCGCCCTCCGGGAGGGCCCACGCCAAGGGGCGCCTCCCAGAGCCGCCCTCCAGGAGGGCCCACGCCGAGGGGCATCTCCCAGAACCGCCCTCCGGGGGGGCCCACGCCCAGGGGTGCCTCCCAGAGCCGCCCTCCGGGAGGGCCCACACCCAGGGGCGCCTCCCAGAACCGCCCTCCGGGAGGGCCCACGCCGAGGGGCGTCCCTCAGAACTGCTTCTGCCAGTGCCCCCGGCCCTGTGGTCAGCCACTGTTGACCCACAGCTCCGTAGGAGACCCTCCACCACCAGTAGGAGACACAGGCTTGATTCCCGGTCCGATTCAGGGCAGCTAGGCCCGCGCACCAGGACTAGAGAGGCCTGCGCGCCGTAGCCACACACTCTTGAGCTCATGCTCTGAGACAAGAAGCCCCAGGGCCTCAAAACAGAAGCCTGTACGCTGCGGCGAGATACACCCTGCATGCGGCAACACAGACCCCGGGCAGCCAAAATACAGACAAATAAAAGGTTAAAGGAAGCCAGCACAGCAATAGTTTAGCCACTAAACAAAGTCAAGGAACTTCGGTTCTTCCCCAAGGGCTACAGACGATATTGTGAGCCACGTCCTTGGAGCTGTTTTGCAGATACTGAAACCACCCAGCAGGTGGAAGAAGTTTACGTGGCAACCAGATTGTAGTCACAACATAAGCTGCCAGAATTCCGAGAACTAGCGTCAAGGAAAGGGGAACAAACCGACCCTAGAACTGAGGACGAACTGTGCTTACAACAACCAAGATGACGCCGATCAGACCACACACGACCGCACGTGCTGCACACACCCCCCTCCCATCTGTGCGCCCCGGCAACTCCCCTTTAGAGCTCTGATTAGCAGGGGGAAGCTGGTCTTTGGGACATGAGTCCACCTCCTCCCCAGGATTGCCCACTTCCTCAAAAAAGCTGTCTTTCCTTCTACTCACCACTTGCTTCTCAGTATCGGAATATTGAGCCACGAGCAGCCAAACCTCAGTTCGGTAACAATCTCTTTTGTTTCCCATCTTTCAGGGATCAGTCATTTGTTGTCCGATGCCAAATCTTAAAATCTGTTGTTTCCTGTACAGTCTGAGCTTTGGTTACTGTCTGTGGAAGGGTACGTCCAGCCTCTGTTTTCCCATCATGGCCACAAGAGAAATAGCCGTAGCAGTAGGCATTACTACTATCTTTTTAAAATTTCGAAGTTTCTTTTTTTGAAAACTGCAAAGTAAGCAAAAGCAGAGTACCATGGGAAATCCTGTAATCTTTCCCGAAACTTTCACAATCATCTGTTTCATGGCATTATTCGTACACAGCAAAACCATGCTTCCCTGCCTTGAATCCACAAGACCTCGCTTCTCACTGCGCGGGGAGTCGCTAACCCCCAAGGGGAGTGGACAAGTGATGCTGCTATCCGTCCCCGACGGCGACTGTTCACCTCCTGACCCCAGCCCCGGGCTGAGAAGACCCTCACCAGCCCCTGCCCCGGGCTCACTGCAGGGTAAGGTGGCGCTCGCAGTTCGAATGCCAGAATGAACACTGAGACTCTCCACCTGGGCTCATTCTGGGGTCCTCGGTCACTGGTGACGAAGATACAGGCTGACAACTGACCTTGAAAACAGAAGAAGTTACTGGCCTCCCTAGGTTTCCCTGGTGGCTCAGACGGTAAGGAATCTGTCTGCAGTGCAGGGCACCCAGGCTCGATCCCTGGGTCGAGAAGCCCCATAGGAGAGAATGGCTATCCACTCTAGTATTCTTGCCTGGAGAATCCCATGGGCAGAGGAGTCTGGAGGGCTACAGTCCATGGGGTCGCAAAGAGTGGGACATGGCTGAGTAACACTTTCACTGGTCTTCCTGAGAACCTGAGCCTTCCCCAGCTTGCCCTCCCCCAGTAGTGGGAGGAGAGCGGGCACCTAGCTGCGATAGTGTCTCACAGACGCTGTGCGGTGTGATGCTGGCCACTAACAGGTCAGTCTTTAAGTCTCCATCACAACCACTTAGCAACCTCCTTCCTCCCTGTTTCCTGTCTGGGGCCCTCTGGATGCATCAGTCTGAATAATTGATTTGAGCAGGAAAGCCTCAAGCTTTTGAAGTGGCTCATTAATTACCTGGACAGAAGGAAGGCTCTGCTCGGCCACACACCTGCCCATCACGATCAAAGCAGCCTGCCTGGCTTGATTGGTTCCTCTGTTCGCAGGATGTAGAGTCCCCTTCACTGAGGCACAGGCTGCTGAGTCCCAGAGAGCCCCCTGCACCCCTTCCCCTGGTCCCTGGAAGGGGGCTGCCCTTCCAACTTACTCCAGGCACACTCAGCTATGACCAGTGAAAAGGTGGTCTGCAGAGCGTCTTTTGTTGGGGTGCTGCAACAGGCTGAATCATGTGCCCCCCAAATTCATATGTTAAAGTGTTGACTGCCCACCCCCATACTTCAGAATGTGACTGTATTTGGAAATTTAGCCTTTAAGGAGGTAACAGTGAAGCTGGTTGGGTGGGCCCTAATCCAACCTGACTGGTGTCCTTACAAGACGGGGGAAAGGGGACACTCTAAGAGAGCCCAGGATGCACAGAGAGACGGCCGGGTGAAGAGGGCAACTGTCTGCAAGTCCAGGAGAGAGGCCCTTACGGCCTGCAAACCGTGAGAATGTGGATTTCTGTGGTTTAAGCCCCTCGGTCGTGGTGTCTGACCACAGCACTTCAAGCTGAGACAGGTGCGAAGCCCAGTGCTGGCTGAAGGGCTGGTCAGGAGGCTACACATGCTGGGTGTGTACCTTCTAACTCAAGCAGCTTAAAGTGGACAGGCCTAATCCAGACCACAACACACTGAGGAGACAGGTCACAGAAGAGTGAGTAATAACCCTTGAAGGGAGATGTTCGGGCAGTTAGTTCACAGTCAGCTGCAGGCTGGGGGTGCACTCACAGAGGGCCAGGAGGCCAGGGGAGGGGATCAGAGTGCAACCTCCATCCTGGTGGGGTAGTTTCTCCTAAGGAGCCAGAGGAGAGCTCCCAAAAGGAGAACGTGGAAATCAGCTTCCAACAGTCATGTACGGATGTGAGAGCTGGACCATAAAGAAACCTGAGTGCCGAAGGATTGATGCTTTTGAACCGTGGTGTTGGAGAAGACTCTTGAGAGTCCCTTGGACTGCAAGGAGATCCAACCAGTCCATCCTAAAGGAAATCAGTCCTGAATATTCACTGGAAGGACTAATGCTAAAGCTGAAGCTCCAATACTTTGACCACCTGATGTGAAGAACTGACTCATTGGAAAAGACCCTGATGCTGGGAAAGATTGAAGGCGGGAGGAGAAGGGGACGACAGAGGATGAGATGGTTGGATGGCATCACTGAGGTGATGGATATGAGTTTGAACAAACTCTGAGAGCCAGTGAAGGACAGGGAAGCCTGGCGTGCTGCAGTCCACGGGGTCACAAACAGTTGGACGCGACTGAGCGACTGAATAACAAAAACGGGCAACTGCAGCTGCCGCTTCTTACCCCGAGACAGTCACCAGGCTGGAGGTGGGCACCCCGCGAGGGCAGGAGCCGTCTCCAGCCCCGTTACCCCGAGACAGTCACCAGGCTGGAGGTGGGCACCCCGCGAGGGCAGGAGCCGTCTCCAGCCCCGTTACCCCGAGACAGTCACCAGGCTGGAGGTGGGCACCCCGCGAGGGCAGGAGCCGTCTCCAGCCCCGTTACCCCGAGACAGTCACCAGGCTGGAGGTGGGCACCCCGCGAGGGCAGGAGCCGTCTCCAGCCCCGTTACCCCGAGACAGTCACCAGGCTGGAGGTGGGCACCCCGCGAGGGCAGGAGCCGTCTCCAGCCCCGTTACCCCGAGACAGTCACCAGGCTGGAGGTGGGCACCCCGCGAGGGCAGGAGCCGTCTCCAGCCCCGTTACCCCGAGACAGTCACCAGGCTGGAGGTGGGCACCCCGCGAGGGCAGGAGCCGTCTCCAGCCCCGTTACCCCGAGACAGTCACCAGGCTGGAGGTGGGCACCCCGCGCGGGGAGGAGCTGTCTCCAGTCCCGGGATGGACCCTGACTTTCTCTTTGAAAACATTCCACACAGGGACTCCCCTGGTGGTCCAGCAGCTAAGACTCTGTGCTCCCAACGCTAGGGGCCCAGGTTCGACTCCTGGTCAGGGAACTACATTTCTCATGCTGCAACTACAGATCCGCCTTGCCACCAGGAAGACCGAGGATGCCGTGTGCCACAGCTGAGACCTGGCATGCTGCTGCTGCTAAGTCACTTCAGTCGTGTCCGACTCTATGTGACCCCATAGACGGCAGCCCACCAGGCTCCCCCATCCCTGGGATTCTCCAGGCAAGAACACTGGAGTGGGTTCCCATTCCCTTCTCCAGTGCATGAAAGAGAAAAGTGAAAGTGAAGTCGCTCAGTCTGTCCGACTGTTAGCGACCCCGTGGACTGCAGCCCCCCAGGCTCCTCCGTCCATTGGATTTTCCAGGCAAGGGTACTGGGGTGGGTGCCAGGGGTGGGCACGGTGCCATCACCTTCCCCGAGGCCTGAAAACAAAACCAAACAACAGCAAGGACTCATCCCGGCCGGGAGCTTAAGAACAGCAGGAAAAGGCAGCTCCGAGAAAGAAACACTGCCAGCCAAGTTCCCTTCCCCGTCTCAGACCTTTGAGCAGCCCTCGGGGAGCCCCTCAGCTTTACGACTAGACAAAGCAATAGAAGTGATCCCAGAGAACACATGCGATGGTCTCTTGGAGGCGGCTGACGTTCTCAGGGCTCCGTGGAGCTGGGGAACACCTTACTCTGGGTAGAACCTCTGGCTGGAGGGAAAGGGCTTGAATTTCCCCAAAGCCAGCCTGCAGGGGAAGCCAGCCCCCCGTTCCTGCTGGAGAATGGATCCTCCCAGCACCTCCTCCCCTGTGTGGGCAGCACACTGCTGCCGGGCTGCCCACTTCTTCCGGGAGGAGAGGGGTTTGTTCTTTTCGGGAGAGCAATGAATAAACGTCAGAATGGAGCGGTCTGGGTGTGGTTCATGGGTGTGCGGCATTGGTCGGGAGGCAGTTAAGCAGGGCAACCACGGTTTGTTTGTAGGGCGTGGCCTCTGAGGCTTTCGTTTTTGGCACCAGCCTCACTGCAGAGCATCCTTCCTTCCTTCCTGGGGCCTCAGGCCCTGATACCCCTCCTCCAGCTAATTACCAGATGCCTGGGAAGCCAGGCTGTGGGTTCAGAGTGCAGCTGGGCGGTGAGCGGCAGAGCCGCTGCCGAGCCTCGGCTCCCATCCCCCGAGGAAGCTCTGCACCCCCCGTCTGCCCTTTCTCCAGCTTTGGGCACGCCGGCCTGGGTCTGCACTGCCTCCCCTCACCCTAGGGCGAAGGCACCAGGGGAAAGTGAGTCCGGCTCTGGAGTCCCTGCCCTCTGAGCAGACCTCGGTGCTGAGGGAGGGTGTGCAGGGCTAAGAGGCTGAGCCTCCATGGTGGATGGCTGTGGGGGTCCTAGGCGGTGGGGCTGGGGAGCTGTGACCACGGGGTCCGAGGTGGTAGTGACCCCGAGCCGGACTCCGGGGCTCCCTTCCATGGTCCCTGATTCCTGTTTGTAGGAAACAGGCTTAATTCACCTTCGTGACCTTCCCAGAGTTCCAGTGGGTCAGTTCAAACAGCTGCTAATCAGAGAAGGGACGGGGACGCAGACACAGAGGAGGGGCAGCCAACAGGCAGCAGTGTGGCCTTGGTTCTTCCTCAAGAAACACACAGAGCCACACTGCGCGCTCTCAGACGGTAAGGAGTCTGCCTGCCATGGCGGAGACCCGGGTGCGACCCCTGGGTCACGAAGATGCCCTGGAGGAGGGCATGGCGACCCGCTCCAGTGTTCTAGCCTGGAGAGTCCCACCGACAGAGGAGCCTGGCGGGCTACAGAGAGTCGGACACGACTGAGCGACTGACATTAACCGAACTGAAACCACCTACAAGTGGAAGACGTCAGCATTCTTCATTCCAGAGAAGCGCAAGTGAGAGTGGAGGCGCTCAGTCGCGTCCGACTCTCTGCGGCCCCATGGACCGTCTCCAGGCCGGAACACCGGAGTGGGTATCCTCTCCCTTCTCCAGGGGATCGAACCCAGGTCTCCTGCATTGCAGGCGGAGTCCTTACCAGCTCAGCCACCAGGGAAGCCCAGGAATACTGGAGTGGGTAGCCTATCCCTTCTCCAGCAGAGACCCAGGAGTTGAACCAGGGTCTCCTCCTGCGTTGCAGGCGGAGTCTTTACCAGCTGAGCTATCATTCCAGAGAAGGTCACACTTTAAAAACCTGTTTATCAAGAGACCACCTGAGGCCAGAGTAACCGAGTGCAAGCGCTGAACACACGCTGATCCTTACCAGCAACCCTTACCAGACGGACCGGGGCGGAAGGCAGAGCCCGAGAGAGGGGCAGACGATACAGGGTGCGGCACCACTCTGGGCCCAGCTGCGCAGCTGAGGACCCGCCCCTGACTGTTCACTGCTACAAAACTCACCGAATCCCCCAGGGTGGAGACACAGTTCTGAGGCACAAGCCCACTCTGTCCCCTTCACCTGGCAACGCAACAAACCTATTCTTTTCTACTTCATCCAGAAGTCTGTCTCCGAGATCTGATTCGGCGCTGGTGCACAGAGGCTGCGATTTTGGCTTCAGTGGGGCTGGGGCGTCACAGCTGTGGGCGTCCTGAATGGTGGGACTCGGGAGCTGTGCCTGGGAAGTCGGTCTGCCTGGCCCCAGTGTGGAGAGGCAGCATCTGGGTCTCTGTGAAGGGGCTGGAGGGAACTCCCGCGTCCCCACCTCGGGCCGGGTTGGAAGGTGGGCTGACACAGGGATGAGGCCCGAGGAGGAAGAGGCTGCAGGTGGTGGAGATGGGGGCCCGAGCTCTGTTCGCCAGGGGCTCCCCAGCTCCCTCCCTGCAGCTTTACTTCCCCGGCCTCCCCACAAGGTCCTGGACATGGTCAGTGGGGGGGACAGCCATCTCTGGCAGTGGGAACACCCCCATGACCCAGTCCTGGCCAATCAGAGCTTCCCATTTCCCAGGCCACCATGGTTCGTTCCGGGATGGTCGTGTGACCCAAGTCAGACCCATCAGAGTCCTGCCTGGGTTCTGCCAGGTCTCCTGGGAAGGGTGGTCTGGACAGGGAGGGGGTCTCAGCAGCGGGAGAGACAGACCTACACCTGAGAGAGCAGCAGAGCAGGAGAGGCGAGACCAGGAGAGGGGGTCAGAGACGGAGAGAGAGACGGAGAGACAGAGAGACACAGAGACGGAGAGACAGAGACACAGAGAGAGACACACAGAGACAGAGACGGAGAGAGAGACAGAGATGGAGAGACAGAGACAGAGACAGAGAGACAGAGAGAGACAGAAAAGGCAGAGCCCGAGAGAGGGAGCAGAGACGGAGAGACAGAGAGACACAGAGATGGAGAGACAGAGACGGAGAGACAGAGACGGAGAGACAGAGAGATGGAGAGACAGAGACAGAGAGAGACACACAGAGACAGAGACGGAGAGACAGAGAGAGACACAAAGAGACAGACAGAGAGATGGAGAGACAGAGGCAGAGACACAGAGACAGAGATGGAGAGACAGAGAGAGACACACAGGGACAGAGAGACAGAGATGGAGAGGAAGGCAGAGCCCGAGAGAGGGAGCAGAGACGGAGAGACACAGAGAGACAGAGATGGAGAGACAGAGACGGAGAGAGACAGAGACGGAGAGACAGAGGTGGAGAGACAGAGACGGAGAGAGACAGAGACGGGCGGGGCGGAAGGCAGAGCCCGAGAGAGGGCAGACGAGACAGGGCGCGGCGCCACCCTGCGCCCAGCCGCGCAGCTGAGGACCCGCCCCTGACTGTTCAGTCACTTGCACGCTGGCTGCCGCTTAAGCCTCAGCTATTCAGCGGGACCATACAAACTGCCGCTTTTTGTTTTTTGACCTAAAAAATGGCAGCTTTGACGGGGGAGAAGGGGCTTGTGTCACTGGAAGTTGAAAGGATCCAGAATAAAAATGGATTCAGCTGGTTGCTCTGCTGAGCTGCACCGCCCAGCCCTTTGAAGCCCTTCCTCCCTTTAGATCTTATGGCCTCGCGAGGGGCACAGCACACTTCTGTCCTTGGTCAGGAGTTGAAACAACTTTATTTCAAATTCCTGGTGGCAGAACTTCAGGCCCCAGTGCCTCCCTGGGGCCTGCTCTCCAGGCAGCCCTGACCCAGAGAGGGGCCGCCTGGCTCTCCTTAGAAGCTGAGGTCAAGGGCGCCCCCGAGTGCGCTTCTGGGGACCCGTGGCCGGGGTCTCAACACCAGCCGCCCATGGAGGCCTTACCCGGGAGCAGCCTGCCTCTCTCTGTGGGCAGGGCTGGTGGGTCTGTTCTGCAGAAAGCTTGGGCCCAGGATCAGACAGCGCCACCCCCTCCCGAGGTCACTTCATCGGGGCTGGCTTCTTGAGAGGGAACACTGTCAGAGCCTGTCTCAACCAAGGGGCCGCAGAACGTGGGGAGTCCTGGAGTGGGGAGCAGGGCGATCAAGGCACCCAGAAACTCGTGCCCACTTACCCCCAGGGTCCCCCATCCACTGGGACCTCAAACGCACTTCCTTTGTGGAGTTATCAGTGTGGTTCCAGGGACACAGAGCCTGCTTGTCACACAACTGAAGATGTAGGTGCCAAGTGATGGGGTTGGGGGGAGAGAGTGAGGGAGAATAAGACAAGGAGACCCCCCAACCTGGTGTGCACCCCCAAGCTCTCTAGTCCTGCTCACAGAGAAGACACACAGGTCGCTAACAAGCACAGCATCATGCATCGTAAGAGAAATGCAAGTTAAAAGCACGAGACACCTCAGCACATCTATCAGAAGGTTTCCAACAAACAAGATCAACCTCACCAAGCAGCGGTGAGGGCGTGGAGGAACGGGAACTCTCATACAGATAGGCAGGGATGCAAAACTCGGCAGGGGCATTGGAAGACAGGGCGGCAATTTCTGTGAACATCTGTCTATTAATAGCACATGACCTGGCCCTTCCCTCTCTGAGAAGAGACACACAAATATTTTTCCGAGAGACACAACAATACATGTCTGCACAAAGACTTGAATATGAATATTCATAGCACCGTTAAGAGTCAAATGCCCATCAGCAGGTGAGTGGACAGCCATGTAAGTGGTTCATACTAGAGGGGACCCTCACTCAGAATGGACCCTCAGCCAAACACGGGAAAGGGGACGGTTGTCACATGCAAATCTTGAAATAATTATGCTGAGTGAAAGGAACCAAAAAAAAAAAAGAGTGCAGACAGTGTGATTCCATTTATGTAAAATTCCAGAAAAAGCAAACTGCTCTTCCGTAGCAGCCAGCTGAGCGATGGCGGCCAGCAGGAGGTGGGGTCGCGCAGGGCCACGGGAAACTTCTGGAGTGGTGGATGTGTTGATCACCCTGACCTTGGTGATGGTTTCAGCTGCGTACACATATGTCAAAACGCGAAGCATGGGAAGCTTAGTGATGGCCATTAAAGCTCAATGAAGCTCTCCGGAAACAGAAACCGTCGCTTCCTACTGCAGAAGATCGCAAGGAAGTTGGCCCCCCTGGGGGACATGGCGCGCAGCAGGAAGGAAATATCCCCGAGTGTGACCAAGACAGGAGCGTGACCTTGCATCGGCGCCTCCGACGTCAACCAGAGCGAGTTTCAAAGTTCTGGGAGCTGGTGTCTGAAGCTGTGCCCCTGCCAGCCCCGCGGCTCCTGGGGTGAGGACAGGAAGTGGGTCCCTAACTGACACTCCTGCCCCAAACCCCGCGAATTCAGGAAGACCGTTCCCACCTTCTGTCGTAGCGCCTGCAGAGGGCATCCCACACTGAGGATTTGGGGGCACCTCTCCCCCCGTGACGGTGAGGGCTGCCCCTCCTCCTGCAGCAGGGCCGTGGCCAGGCAGAGCCCTGCTCTCCGAACCCTCCTGGGACTGACCCCGCGATGCCAGGCTCTCCAACAGACACCGCGGAGCCCAGAAGCCCCCAGGGCAGCAGTAGCTCCCGCCCGCTAGAGGGAAGAGGAGTGCCTCAGCCACCCTCGGGTGCCCGCCGACCTTCTGCAGCACAGTGAGCGGTCGTTAGGCCCTAGACTGGGGCTCTGGGCTGGGGGCGATCTGGACAGTCTGGGGGTGAGGAGGCCCCAGCTGTGGCTGCGCGGCTCCCTGTGGGGTGGCCACAGGGGACAGGCCAGGCTCAGACTCTGGGGCCAGCACTGCTTGGGCTCAGGGGGCAGGGGTCACATGGCCTCCCAGAGCCTCGGGTTCATACACAGGGACTCACGGCACACAGGCCGATTTCCAGAACGAAGCCGGGTGATGGGCGTGCGGGGGCTGGGCAGGGGGGCGGGCAGCACGGATGCTGACCGACCGCAGCTGCTCCTAGTACAGGGCACGAGGCCAGAGCCCGGGGCTCCCTGCCCGGCCGTGGTCAGCCATGCAGCTCCTGGAAAGCCTGACCAACGCTGCATTGCAAGGCACGTGGTCGGCGATGACAGTGACCCTCGTGGCCCTGTCCGCAGCAGGCGCTCTGCTCTGGAACCTTCCATTTCTCAGAATGCTCTCTCTGCTCCCACACGCTGAAGCTCCCTGGGACCTGCTGCTTTGGAGGCCGCCCCAGAGACAAGCTGAGCCCCCACGTGGCCTGTGTCACTGGGGTCCTTCCCCTGAGCCTGGCAAAGATCCTGAACCAAGAGGGACAGAAATTTGGCTCCAGTGATGAGCTGAGGTTGGAGGGGTCCCTGGACTTTGATCTCGATGCTCGAGCGGCAGCAGATACCTTGGCGTCCAGCATGGAGCCGGCAGGGTGGTGGTCGGGGGTGGGGAGGCTGTAGGACTGTGATGCACTCAGGATGCCTCGGGAAGGGCTGGGTGGGATCAGAGTGACCCCTCTGGGCATGATGTCTGGTCTGGGGAGGGCCTAGCAGGGGGACAGAGAGTACAAGGGATGGGGGGCTGGAGGTCAGAGGTCAGCTGCCCAGGCCTCCTGATTCCTCACAGTTCACCCTCCAAGGGCTTCGGGGGATTCAAGGATGGGGCATGAGGCACTTGAACGGTGCCCAGGAACACCCGTGTGGGCTGGACGGTGTCCCCTGAAATACCCACGTCCTGACCCCAGCACCTCAGAATGTGGTTGTATCTAGAGCTGGGCCTTTACAGGGTGATTAAGTAAAATGAAGTCAGGAGGGTGGGGCCCTGAACCCACAGGACTGGGGTCCTTGTAAGAAGAGGAGGTAAAGACATAGACACACTCAGAGGGACGGCCCTGAGGCCGCGGGGAGGAGACGGCCGTCTGCACGCCCAGGAGGGGGCCTCAGGAGGACCAGCCTCGCCCACAGCCGGGTCTGGGAATCCAGCCTCCAGGCCTGGAGACAGCAATTTCCGCTGCTTAAGGTGCCTGGGCTGTGGGTCTTTGTGTCAGCAGCCTGAACAAACCTATACACATAGTAAGCACAGTGTCTCGTCCAGGCTTACACACTCTGCTCCCATTTCACAAGCCAGCCAAGGGAGGCACGGGGGTGTACGGCCCCCGACTGGGGGAACTTGGACCCTGACCGGCTGACACCCAAAGCCTCACGTGCCCCACGAGGTCTTCCTCTGCCTGCAGAGTGTGTCTGTGATTCTCAGAAGGAAAACAGACCACCAGGAAAGGGGGCCCTGGCCCCGAAGGAAGGAGGGGTGGACGTTACTTCTGAATTTGTATTCCAGCCACACTCGGGCTGTGTGCACAGCCTGCTCACCTGGGGATGGTGACGTCACAGGCAGAACGCGCGGTCTCAGGTGGGACACACCGCCCTCTCCTCCAGCGAGCAGGGAGACGCGCAGAGAAGACGCAGACTTCCCGCCCTGACTGTGCCCCTAGACCCCCAGATGCTCACAGTGGGGAGACTCGGAGGCCACGGGAGGGCAGGACCGTGGTCCGTCCACAGAGGTGACAACAGCGTGTCCTCTGGAGAGGCGGGAGGAGCAGTGTCCACAGCCTGAGGGGCCCGAGGGCCACAGGCCAAGCGTTTATGCCACACACCAGTGCCCGCCAGCCAAGCCAAGTGACCTTTCTTCACACATTCCACCTGCTGATCATCCCAGTATTGGCGCAATCGGAACAGCCAGCCAAAGGCTCTTAGCCCAGCTCAGAGATAACTTAGGGATGGATTTTGTTCTCAAATGAAACTGACTGTTCCTGCCAAGAAAACGTTGCTCGTTTGTGATGTGTAGACCCTCAGGATGCCACGTGCTCAGAGGCCATTACTGTGGCAACTGTCAGCCCATTTCTTGCCTTGACCTCGGGCTCACAGAGGTGTCAGAAGGGGCTCTCACACCTGCCATTTCCCTTCAGTCTGCTGAATATGGGTGCGTGTGAACACAGGTGAGTGTGAGGCCTTTGGTGAATACAAGTGCTAACACTAGATGAGTGTAAACACTAGGTTAAATATTCTTCTTACTCTGATTTATTAAAAGTAGGTCCTTCTCCTTAAATCGAAGACATGACAAGAAAAAATTCCTAGAAGTCAACACACGCAATGCATTCTCCGACATAAACCTGGCAACGTTTCTTAGGTCAGTCTCCTAAGGGAACAGAGATACAAGCAAAAAAAAAACCAAACGGGACCTGATCAAATTTATTAGCTTTTGCACAGCAAAGGAAACCATAAGCAAATTGAAAAGACAACCTACGGATTGGGAGAAAGTATTTGCAAATGATGTGATGAACAAGGGCTTAATCTCCAAAATATACAAGCAGCTCATATAACTCAGTAACACATACACAGACAAAAAAAAAAACAACCCAATCAGAAAATGGGCAGAAAACCTAAACAGACATTTCTCCAAAGAACACATCCAGATGGCCAACAGGCACGTGAAAAGATGCTCAACATGGCTAATTATTAGAGAAATGCAAATTAAAGCTACCGCGAGGTACCACCCCAGACCCGTCAGAATAAGTAAGAAATGCTGGAGAGTGTGGAGAAAAGGGAACCCTTCTGCACCACTGAAGGGAATGTAAACTGGTGCAGCCACTATGGAGAACAGGATGGAGCTTTCTCAAAAACTAAAAGCAGAGCTATATGATCCAGCAATCCCACTCCTGGGAATATAACCAGCAGAAACTCTACTTCAAAAAGATACCCGGGACCCCATATTCATCACAGCACTCTTCACACTTGCCAAGACAGGGAGACCACCTAGGTGTCCGTCGACAGATGAGCGGATAAAGAAGGTGTGGTACATGGACACAGTGGAATACTGCTCAGCCAGATAAAAAATGAACCGAGGCCATCTGCGTCGACGCAGACGGACCCAGAGATCGTCACACTACACGAAGTAAGTCAGACGGAAAAAGGCTGACATGACACCACTTCTTTTTGAAATCTAAGAAACCGTTTTTTTAAAAACAAAATAACTTATTTACAAAACAGAAACATACTCATAGACATAAAAAACAAACGAACAACTACCAAAGGGGAAAGAGGTAAGGAAGGAACAAATTAGGACTTTAGGGTTAACAGATACAAACTGTTAATGTGCTGCGCTAAGTCGCTTCAGTCGTGTCTGACTTCGCGAGCCTATGGACCAGAGCCTGCTAGGTTCCTATGTTCATGGGATTCTCCAGGAAGAATGCTGGAGTGGGCAGTCATTTCCTTCTCCAGGGCATCTTTCTGACTCAGGGATCGAACCCGCAGTTCTTATGTCTCCCGCACTGGCAGGCGGGTTATCACTGGTGTCACCTGATTAATATTATATAAAAAATAGACAACAAGGACCTACTGTATAGCACAGGGAACTATGTTCAATATCCTGCAATAAACCACGATGGAAAAGAAAAAAATGTAGGTCCTTTTCAAACGTCTGCACTGACCCCACCACTGCTATGTGAAGACACCAAGGGTGTGCACGGTGCCCGGGTCCAGCCCTACTCTGCACGGCTGGAGTGCAGCCTTCCTACTGTTCAAGACCCGCATTTCCAGCCAGTGAACCCACGAGGCACGACCAAGCATCTAAATGAATAACAAACGTGCGACTGCTCGATAAAGCAGAGGGAGGCCCCGGTGTGGCCCCCATGATGGCAGGCAGTGGGACGAGGCCCCACCAAGGTCTGGTTGCCGCGCGGCTGGGAGAGGGCAGGAGGGTGGGAGCTGTTGCCTGGGAGCATCCAAGGCGGGGCTGGGTTTAAATGCGTCTCACTCGAGACGAGGTCTCCACTCGAGACGAGGCCTCTCAAGGAGGCCCTGCGAGACCCAGGCCTGTGTTTACGACAGTGAACCTGGGGGGACCCACTGACCAGAGGCGGGAGGGAAGGAGCCAGTCTATATGGGGCACCTCAGACTTGGTCGGCCCTGCTCCCTGCCTGGTGACTGACCCTTGTTGGCACAGCTCCACCCCCACCATGTGGCAGCTGAGCGTGGGGCAGCCTGGGCTGGCCCTTCAATGGGGCCATGTGGCTGTGGCCAGAATCAGCCACTGAGGGTCCTGTGTCAAAGGCTGAGCCTGGGGGTCCCTCGCATCCACCCTGCAGGCAAAGGCTTGCACCTGGGCATTGGCGGGCTCTCTGGGCCAAACCTTACAACCAGCCCCTGACTGTGCCAGAGAGAGAAGATCCCCTCAGTGTCACCTGAAAAGGATGCAGAGGGCTTTGAGGTACAATGTGGCAGCCAGTCTCCCAGCCTGGCCCATGATGCAGGACTCCCATAGCAACCTTCCTCCCACACTCCTTGGGGCCTTTGTGCCAGCCTTGTGCCTGGGCTGGGGCTTGATGGGGAAGGAGACGGACATGGCCACACTACAGTAGGGGGGCAGCCATGTGATAAGGGATGGGTGTGGGGGGAGGGGCACAGAGCAGAGAAGTGGGTCCTGGTGGGGGGCGGGGCAGCGGCACTGGGAAGGAGGAGAGAGTCCACCAGGAAGGAAGAACGGCTCAGGCAGGGGTGGGTGGGAGTCAGAGCCATAAGAATGGGGGGGCACCTGAGACTCTGGAGAGTGGGCAGAGCTCGGGGACAGGGGAGCAATCATCAGCTGAAACCTACTGTACGCTGTCTGCACTGATNATGGGGAAGGAGACGGACATGGCCACACTACAGTAGGGGGGCAGCCATGTGATAAGGGATGGGTGTGGGGGGAGGGGCACAGAGCAGAGAAGTGGGTCCTGGTGGGGGGCGGGGCAGCGGCACTGGGAAGGAGAGAGTCCACCAGGCAGGAAGAACGGCTCAGGCAGGGGTGGGTGGGAGTCAGAGCCATAAGAATGGGGGGGCACCTGAGACTCTGGAGAGTGGGCAGAGCTCGGGGACAGGGGAGCAATCATCAGCTGAAACCTACTGTGCGCTGTCTGCACTGATGGCCCCTCCACACATCGCCTCCCAGACCAGCAAGAACATGCCAGGAGTGGATTCTCCTGGGGAGCCAGCACCTTGGTTTCAGCCCGGTGAGACCATTTTGGACTTATCACCTCCAGAGCTCCAAGATAATAAAGTGTGCTGCTTTAAGCCTCTACAACCGAGGTCACGTGTTACAGAAGCTGCAGGGAAGTCAGGCAGGAGCACAGCTGGCTCCTGCAGAGGCCGGAGCAGAGCGAGCTGGGGAGGATGTGGCTGAGGGCTGATGGACGGACGGGGGGCCTTCCCAGACCAGCTCCTCCCCGTCAGCTGTGGGGTGGTGGGCCTGATGGGGGACCAGCTGTGCTTGAATCCCCCTCAACAGATAGGAGGCAGCGTTCAGCCCTGCTCCCTTAAATGCTCTGGTGTCCACGCGGCACCAGTGGGCTGTCTCCGAGTCAGATTCCATCCGCCTCCAGAACAGTCAACCACATCCATGCCCCACCAGCAAGAGGAAGTCTAGCCACTGCTGATGGGCAGCACAAGTCAGCAGGCTGGCTGCTGGTGACACTACCTCCCTCGGGGTTCCTGGGGGTTCTCTCACTGTGGCCAGCAGGACCAAATGGGGCTCAAGATGAAGAGGGGTGAGCGGGTCACCGGCCAGGACTAAGGACAGCTCCGTGGCTGCGGCTCATGGAGACCCTGCATGTGAGTTCAAGATGAAGAGGAGGGAGCAGGTTACCGGCCAGGACCAAGGACAGCTCCTTGATTGCAGCTCGTGGAGACCCTGCACAGGAACTCAAGATGAACGGGAGGGAGTGGGTCACTGGCCAGGACCAAGGACAGCTCCTTGGCTGCGGCTCATGGAGATCCTACATGTGAGTTCAAGATGAGGAGGGAGCAGGTTACCGGCCAGGACCAAGGACAGCTCCTTGATTGCAGCTCGTGGAGACCCTGCACAGGAACTCAAGATGAACGGGAGGGAGTGGGTCACTGGCCAGGACCAAGGACAGCTCCTTGGCTGCGGCTCATGGAGATCCTACATGTGAGTTCAAGATGAGGAGGGAGCAGGTTACCGGCCAGGACCAAGGACAGCTCCTTGATTGCAGCTCGTGGAGACCCTGCACAGGAACTCAAGATGAACGGGAGGGAGTGGGTCACTGGCCAGGACCAAGGACAGCTCCTTGGCTGCGGCTCATGGAGATCCTACATGTGAGTTCAAGATGAGGAGGGAGCAGGTTACCGGCCAGGACCAAGGACAGCTCCTTGATTGCAGCTCGTGGAGACCCTGCACAGGAACTCAAGATGAACGGGAGGGAGTGGGTCACTGGCCAGGACCAAGGACAGCTCCTTGGCTGCGGCTCATGGAGATCCTACATGTGAGTTCAAGATGAGGAGGGAGCAGGTTACCGGCCAGGACCAAGGACAGCTCCTTGATTGCAGCTCGTGGAGACCCTGCACAGGAACTCAAGATGAACGGGAGGGAGTGGGTCACTGGCCAGGACCAAGGACAGCTCCTTGGCTGCGGCTCATGGAGATCCTACATGTGAGTTCAAGATGAGGAGGGAGCAGGTTACCGGCCAGGACCAAGGACAGCTCCTTGATTGCAGCTCGTGGAGACCCTGCACAGGAACTCAAGATGAACGGGAGGGAGTGGGTCACTGGCCAGGACCAAGGACAGCTCCTTGGCTGTGGCTCAAGGAGACACTGCACGTGAGCTAATTCCTCCCTCTCCAGGCCCCCGTCCGCCTCCATCCTCGGCGCCACTGGCCGCCTGGCCTGGCTTCCCAGGACAGCCAGAGAGAACCTCCAAACCCGCCAGGGCCGGGGCTGGGATGGGCAGAGCAAGGCCAGTGGACCCGGCTGCAGCACCAAGTCTCTGTACCGGGGGAGGCCTCAGGGCCCGGCCTGCCCGCGGCGGCCAGGACAGGCTGGGCAGGTGAAGGCAGACCCGAGGCCTGGTTTGCTGGATTTCGTGTCCCCTCTGTGCACACCTGGAGCACCCCCTCCACTGCCCTGCCTTGTCTCGGAGCCTACCACGTCCAGGGCACTTTCAAAGCTCCGGGCTTTTCTGCCATCATTGGCAAGTGTCCATCCTCGGTTACATCACCCCAGAGACATGACCCAGGGAGGAAGATGCCAGACTGTGGAGAAGAGGAGTGTGAGTGAACGAGAAACACAGGCTCACAGGTCTCCCAGAAAGTTGTCTGTGAGGACCTAGAGGGAGGGACACAGCTGGGAAATCGGTTCTTTTTTTGGGAGGAGGGGCAGAAGAGGAGAAACTTTTGTGGTCACTGAAATAAAGCTGCAAACAGATCAGTTATTCCACTGAACTACGCAAGGACCATAAAGAAGGCTGAGTGCCGAAGAACTGATGCTTTTGAACTGTGGTGCTGGAAAAGACTCCTGAGAGTCCCTTGGATAGCAAGGCGATCAAACCAGTCGATCCTAAAGGAAATCAACCCTGAATATTCACTGGAAGGACTGAGGCTGAAGATGAAGCTCCAATCCTTTGGCCACATGATGTGAAGAGCTAACTCACTGCGAAAGACGCTGGTGCTGGGAAAGACTGAAGGCAGGAGGAGAAGGGGATGACAGGATGAGATGGTTGGATGGCATCACCGACT
>SJYX01004389.1:308228-330958 GCA_006410675.1 Oreotragus oreotragus
GAACTGTGGTGCTGGAAAAGACTCCTGAGAGTCCCTTGGATAGCAAGGCGATCAAACCAGTCGATCCTAAAGGAAATCAACCCTGAATATTCACTGGAAGGACTGAGGCTGAAGATGAAGCTCCAATCCTTTGGCCACATGATGTGAAGAGCTAACTCACTGCGAAAGACGCTGGTGCTGGGAAAGACTGAAGGCAGGAGGAGAAGGGGATGACAGGATGAGATGGTTGGATGGCATCACCGACTCAATGGACATGAGTCTGAGCAAGCTCTGAGAGATGGTGAAGGACAGGGAAGCTTGGTGTGCTGCAGTCCATGGGGTCACATAGAGTTGGACACAACAGAGCGACTGAACTGAACTGAGGAAAGGCCTGCTGTTGTTGCAAAGAGGTCCTCCATCTAAAGAACACACGTTGCATGAGGGCTGCAAGGGCAGGGCTTTATTTTTACCTCTGACTGACAGCATAACTTCACTGGGTTTTTTAAGCTAATTGAGGCCACACACACACACACACACACACACACACACACACGCACAAATCTGCGGGAAGGCTGGTGTCTGGGAAGGCATGTGGAGTACACAGAGCCCAGTATCTTCATGGAGGAACCTGCCTCCATCCTTGTTCTGCCATCCCCACGCTGTGTGACCCTGGGAAGCCATTTGACTTCTCAGTACTTTCACTTAATCTCTTGAACAGAGAAGGTCCTGATGCCCGTCTCAGGCTGAGGCAGATGAGGCTGGAACGTCTGCCCCAGCCCCGCCTCTTCTTTCAGCCAAAACGCAGGCAGACATTGCAGCGGATAGACATCTGGCTAACCACACACCCAGGTCCCCAGGGCCGGCCCCCTCTGTGCTAAATCACTCAGGATAAAACCCTGGAGCCCTCCTGGGGTCCCTCCTAGCCCCTATCCCCACCTGCTCCAAAGCTGACCTCGAGCCCACATGCCCACTGTCAGGATGCTGGCACGTGGATGTGGGCAGGGATCTTGGAACTGGTTCCCTGAGCTGCCCTCGTTCCTCTGCAGTCTATTCTCAGCCAGGAAGCCAAAGAGCTCACTGCCCAGGGCAGAAAACACAGGGCATTACAGCCAGCCGACCCTGGACAGTGACCTATGAGGCCCCCCCGACCTGGCCCGGATACACCCCTTCTGCCCACCAGCGGCCACTCTCCCCGCTCACTCAGTCCAGTCCAAACCTCCCTCCCCTCCTCCAGCTTCTGGGCATGGCTTGTGGGGTCTGGCCTCACTCTCCAGACATCCACAAGCCTCTCTCTCTGGCCTTGGAGGTGGGCTGCCCTGACCACTGTCCTGAACGCGGTGACCACCCCCTCCAGGCCATCCTTACCCATCGCCTGCTCCCCACCCAGACTTCCTGGGTCTGCCCACTGTTTGCAGCTTGACCTGGTGCCTGTCCAGAGGGTCAGCAGAGATGTGGAGGTCAGAGGGTTGAGGACAAGCCCCTGAGCTTCACTGCCACAATCCCTGGGGGCAGCAATGGGGCCTGGGGCTTGATTTAAGCGTTGTAGAGGTCATCCTGGATTTTGGATGGACATGAGTCTGAGCAAGCTCTGTGAGATGGTGAGTGCCATCTCACAGCTCCTTCTTGCTGGAACTGCCCAGGCCACCCTCTCCACCTTGGGCAGCGTACTCTGTGCCCTGGCAGCCCCATGACCCAAGAGAGGCACCTGACCCAGGGGTGGCTCAAGGTCTGATGCAAAAGGCATTGCCCAATGAGTCAGGGATGACTGGTGGACCTCGACAGACTGGCTACTTTCAGAATCAGAGTTCAAGGCCAGTGACAGCAGAATAGACCAGCAGAGAGGCGCTGGACAGCACAACAGAGGGCCAGGTGGCGGCCAGTCGGGAAGCTGCCCACGGTCCTGAAGCCTCGACTCCCAGGCCACAGGGCCCTACAAAACTCCCCAACCCTGAGTATCATTAACGAAAATTGCCTAGAATGTGTCCCTGTTCTTTTTGATAAGTACAGGCATGTTTTCATCCTTACATCCACCCCTCCATCCATCCATCTGTCTTTTTACTTATCCCTCCCTCCCTCCACCCACAGACCCATCCATTCTCCTATCCATCCCTCCTTCCATCCATCCACCAATCCATCCCTCCATCTGTCCATCAAAGGATCCATCCATCCTTCTATCCATCCTTGTCTCCCTCCTTCCCTCCCTCTATTCACCCACTGATCCATCTATCCTTCTATCTATCCATCCAAAAGCAATTTGAACTTTTGAATGACCACCTACACCCAGGGAGACAATGAGGAAAACGACAGATTTGACCCTGGCCCATGGAGCTCCCAGAGAAGGTAATGGCACCCCACTCCAGTACTCTTGCCTGGAAAATCCCATAGACGGGGGAGCCTGGTGGGCTGCCGTCTATGGGGTTGCACAGAGTCAGACACAACTGAAGCGACTTAGCAGCAGCAGCAGCATGGAGCTCCCAGCCTGTGGGCACATTGACTGAACAACTAACCAGAGTGTGAAGGTTCTTGGAGGGCGGCACAGGTGCCTGCCCTGGTGAGTANGGTGGGCTGCCGTCTATGGGGTTGCACAGAGTCAGACACAACTGAAGCGACTTAGCAGCAGCAGCAGCATGGAGCTCCCAGCCTGTGGGCACATTGACTGAACAACTAACCAGAGTGTGAAGGTTCTTGGAGGGCGGCACAGGTGCCTGCCCTGGTGAGTAACACAGTGGGAACTAGTCTAATCAAGCAAGGTCAGAAAAGGCTTTTCTGAGCACGTGACCATCAGACCTGCCTGGGGTTAGAGCGATGCCTGCAGGCTTGGGGAGGCAGGAGCTCAGGAGGGAGGCACCTGGGTCAGGGCTGCTCTTGGAGGGTCACTGTGTGTGTCTGTTGGTTTTGCTTCTCTAGAGGAAGAGCCGGGACTAACGCACAGGTGGTTACTCAGAGCCGGGCAGCGTGTCTCTGCGGGATCTTGGTGGTGGCCCCCACGTGGCCGGCCAAGTGCATGTGGAAGGGACAGGTGTGGACGCTTAGCCTCCATCGCTGACCTCGCCCGCCGTCTTCTTGTAGAAACTGGCAACACTGACCACGAGGCCAGTCAATTTGAACTGGGAGGTTCCTTCCTCTTGTTTGTTTTTCTGGACCCCCTTCTCCCAGAATAGCGCAGGAAGCGCAGCTCACAGCCGGTGCTGAAGGTGGGCGTGGGCCCTGCAGGCTGCTACCCGGGAAGGCCGAGAGCCTCACCTGCCAGAGTGGGCGGGGCTTCCAGCGCATCATCCCAGAATGCTTTGCTGCTGAATAACGCCCACTCCCCCAACCCGACCCCCTTCCCGGGAGCACTGCAAACATGCATCTTTGGGCATTTATACAATTACACCAACACGAGGTGCTCTTTTCAACAAAACAGGGTCACTCTCGAGTCTGGGACTGCCACGCTCTCACAGCTCAGCCGTCTTGGCAGGGACACTGGGTTTCCAGCATTACTTCTCAAGGCCGGGCTGGGTTCCCCGGAGAGTCGTGACAGGGTTCGTGGGAGCGGTGTCCTCACACATCCAAGGATGCTATGCCATGCAAATCACCCAGAGAACAAAGCAGTACAGCCCCCCGTCCCTCGAAAGGCAGACTGGCCATCAAGATCCCCATTAGGTGGGTCCTGCCGGGCCCAAGACTGGGCGGTGGCAGGGGAGGCGAGGAGACCCCAGGGAGATGCGCGTCAATGGCACGGTCCCTGCAGGAACACCCGGGCAGTGAGAGCCAGGGAGACAGGACAGGTGTGCGGGACTCTGTGCAGCCACCAAGACTGCAGGTCACAGTATCCACTGATGCGGAAAAATGGTCTCCCTGTGTTGACTGAACAAGGGTAGGTTACGATGGAGAGCGTGACGAGCCCATAATTCAGAGAGAAGAGGTACTCGTGGAGAAGCCCTGCAGAAAACAAGGGGGCTCTGGGGCTGAGGAGGGCCCTCTTCAGGGCAAGACTGTTGCCCTTCGAAAAGTTACTCTAGTAATAGTGTCCCTGCCCCCGACATCTGTTAAGTCCTAAAACGCAAAAGACAGGAAGTTCCCCGGTGGTCCAGTGGCTAAGACTCTCAGCTTCCAACGCGGGGGCACAGGTCCAGCCCGGATCGTGGAAACAGGATCCAGCGGGCTGTGTTGCGAGACCAAGAAGATTAAAGAAAAGGGAACGGGAAAGAGTGGAGTGCAGAAGCCCAGAACCACGTGTGATGAAGGAAGAAAGGCAGAGAAGGAGAAGGCAAGGACAGGAGAAGGGCCCGACCCCGGAGCAGGCTGGTGCAGGGGACCACAGCGGGCCACGGGGGCCAACGGGGCCCATTCTGAGCCGGCCGGGCGGAGATGCCATCACCGGCTCCCACACAGAGCGAGAGGCAGGATTTCTGCCAGCCTGGGGTTCGACAGGGAGATCTGCGGTCAGGAGTCACTGGCGCCCTGGTGGCGCTGACAGGCAAAGATGCACTCGGCTCTGTGCCGCCAGCCTCGTGGCGCACGGGGGCCATTTGGAGAGGCTCTGGACACCACTCAGTGCCTTGGCCACTACGACACCCTCCACCTCCTCTGCCTGAGCGCAGCTGGGAGCAGTCCCAGTCCTGCAGCTCGGACCCATCAGACCTGGGATTCAAACGTGACTCTGTCAGACCTTGTATGAGTCAGCTCAGGTGACTCAGCTGCATAACAAAACACCGCAGCGAGCACGTGTGCTGAGTCGCTTCAGTCGTGTCTGACTCTTTGGGCCATAGCCCACCAGGCTGCTCTGTCCATTCTCCAGGCAAGCATCCTGGAGTGGGTTGCCATCCCCTCTCCTCCGGGGCCATCTTCCTGACTCGGATCGAACCCACACCTCTCTTATCTTCTGTATTGGCAGGTTAGTTTCCATTAGTGCCACCCAGGAAGCCCCAAATACTTCAGACTGGGGCTTTAACAGCAGGACCTGATGGTCTCACGGTCTGGAGGCTGCAGGTCTGAGGCCAGGGTGTCAGCACAGCTGGGCTCTGCTAAGGGCCCCTCTCCATGTCCCCACGTGGCAGGAAGAGCTCTGCTACACTCTGCTTCCTGGAAGGATGCTGACCCCATCGTGGGGCGGGGGGGCTCCACCTTCATCCAACCTGAATTCTCTCTCCAAGGCCCCGCCTCCAGATACCCTTGTAACTGGGCAGAACTCCACTCTGCTAAGGGCCCCTCTCCATGTCCCCACGTGGCAGGAAGAGCTCTGCTACACTCTGCTTCCTGGAAGGATGCTGACCCCATCGTGGGGCGGGGGGGCTCCACCTTCATCCAACCTGAATTCTCTCTCCAAGGCCCCGCCTCCAGATACCCTTGTAACTGGGCAGAACTCCATGGGCCTTCCCAGGAGAGGGGCACCCCCCCCTCCCCAACAACCACCCATGTCTCCCACTGCCTCTTGAGTATAGAAAAGCTTTAGCCAAAGAATAAGCTTAATCCGAACAGCAGGGACATGCAGAAGCAAAGAAGAGCAGTCAAACAGGACAAAATAATTGCCTAGCCCTTAAACAAAGGGGAGGGCCTCCAGCTCCTCCTCAAGGGCTACAAACAGTATTCCGAGCCATATCCCTCGAGCTCTCGTACAGGTACTGAAACCCCCACCAGGTGGAAGAAGTTAACCACAGGACGGCCACACTGCAGCCGTGACATCAGCTGCCACAGTTCCAAGAAACGGCTTCAAGGAGACCGGAGCAAGCCAGCCCTGGGACTTAAGATTAACTGTACTTAAAGCAATTAGGATGGCGCTGGCCAGACCACCCTTGACAATTTCAAGACGACTGTTGGGGCTGCCCGTGGCCCCCTCCCTCCGCCTGTGCACCCCTGAAACTCCCCTTTAGAAGCTCTCGCCCCCCTGGTTGGCAGGAGGAAGGCCTGCCTTCTCCCCAGGGTGCCGGCCTCCTGAATAAGGCAACCTTTCTTTGCTGCCAATGCTCGTCTCTTGAGTACTGGCTCTCAAGATGCGTTGGGTTAACGGCCACACGTGTGCTTAGGGCTCTCACACGTGAATTTAGGGGGACCCAGTCCTGGGCCCTGCAGACCTCGGAGCTCACCCTCCTCTGACACGCCACCCTCTCTCTTCCAAAGACACTGTCCCGCGCTCACTGGCTTGTCCCTGTCACCCCGGGAGTGGGCCCAAGCCAGGTCACAGCGACGCCAGGAAACGCCCGCTGAGCTGGGAGGGTGGCCTCCCGCCTTCCTCACCGTGCACAGACCATCGCTGCGTGCAGGCTGTGGGGGGAGCGGGGCCCGCGGGGCCCTGGTCTCTGGCTGCCTCGAGCGGGGACCAGGCCTGGGCCGGATAATGAGGCAGAAGGGCCTGGCTCGCCGCAGGGTGGACACAGCCGAACCCTCCATGGAGGGGTGAACAGGCCCATGACCCACCCTCCTGAGCGGAAGTGATCTGCACCTCGGCAGAGCTGAGCCCTCTGGGCAAGCTCTGTGCCCTGTTTCTCAGGGCCCACAGCTTCCTCCTCCCCGCTACCCACGTTTCTGCACTGTGGGCCGACGTGACGAAAACCGTGTGCCTGCAGCCTTGATCACTACATCCTGCAGCCACGCCCTCCTGAGACGGGCACCTTCCGGCCCCCACTTCCCACCAAGGAGACCAGGCTTGTCCGTCTCACTGCGATAACAACCCAGGTCTAGCCGCATCCCCTCCCCGGCCTGCCTGGAAACAGCTGCTCAGCGAAACCTGGGTGAAAGGAAGTCAGACTCACTCAGGAAGCCAGAGGTTTCCTGGGGCGCTGGCCGTGAGTGGGGGCTGGGGCTGTCACCCCACATCGCAGGCCCAGGATCATGTGTGATGCCCACAGCCCAGGGGAGGCCCCAGGCCACGTTGCCTTTTTGAAGTCCCCCCACCAACACTGTTTCAAATGTCAGCACACGCACAGCAAATATAACTTATGGACTGTGAACCATCAGAAGACAGCTGTCTGGCTGGGTGGACCCCCCCGCTTAGGATGGACCATCCCCTCTTGGTCGTCATCAGCTGCCCTGAGACTTCTGGCCCAGTGAGAAATCTCACCTACGAACCAGTTTAAAATGAACACTCCCTGTAACAGTAAGTGAAGTTTGGTTACGGTAATTAAATATTTACTCATTTCAGTGGTTTTATTATCGTTTAAATCCTGGGGCCTCAAAGAGAGATCTTTTCTAGATCTCTTTGCTTTAGCAAAGCTCTCCAGTGTTCAGCTCATGGCAGAGGCACCCTGGAGGACTCTGATGCTGGACCACTGACGCCCTGCCCCCAGCCTCTGCTTCGTCACCAGGCCTGCTGACCCCATCTACCCGCCTGTCCCACGGGGCTTCCAAAGTGCTCAGAGGCCACCAGACAGCGGGTGTTCATGACCCGCCTGTCAAATGAATGAGTGCGTGAGTGAGCAGATGGATGCTAAGGGCCAGGAAGCCTGGTAGGGGTTACTCTGTGGTCAAGCGCAACGTCCACCTTCTGGAGGGACAAAGGGGCGACCTTGTTCTTTTAACAGCTCCTGAGCCTGCTGGCTGGGGGCTGCCCTCCCCAGGCTGTTGCGAGGTGCCCAGGAGAGGAAGGTGGAGACGGCGGGGACCACTAGGGTCCCCTCTCCAACCTCCATGGGCAGAAAGTCGTTCGAACGTAAGCTTCCCTCCAAGGTGCCCTAGAGCCAAGTGTTCTCGGGATCCTGCCCGCGAAGGAAGGAGCTGGAAAAGCCAGGAGGAAATGCCAGCCCCCACACCCTGTGAGGGGTCCTCACATACCGCTCCACCCCCTAGGGCGGGCCAGCCCCCCGGAGCCGCACAGCCCACGTGGCTGCTGAAGCGAGAGGGGAGGCGGGCAGACGGGGCTTGGGCAGCCCTTTCCGCTCCTTCACTAGCCCGCTCACTCATTCATTCAGCAGGCACACGGCAGACGGGGCTTGGCCCCTCTGATACACTGACGAGGACGTCCGTGGGGGCCTGTGGTGTCAGCCGTGGCCTGGACCCACCTGGGGCAGCGAGCCTGGCCTACAGCTGACCTTCCCGGGCCACCCTGGACAAGGCCTGAGGCATGCGGCCAGCCTGACATCTCGCGGTCAGCGGATCATGACCAGGAGTGCCCCGTGACACTGTCCTACACGAGTCCCCGCATCCTGAGGCCTGGCCCTTCCGCCCTGCCCGTCAAGACAGGAAGGCCGCTCTTCAGGGGCCCGAGGGCTTTGTATCAATGGAGAACAGGTCCCTTTAAAAAGGGACCTGGATGCCCATCAAATGCCAGTACCACCGATGGAGGAGTGGATAACAAAACGCACGTGTTCAGGCAAGCAGGGACATTTTTCAGCCACAAGAAGGGGCGAGGCACGAATCGCTCCAGCACGCGGATGGCCCTCCACGGCACTGCGCTCAGTAGCCAGGCCGCGAAACGCTCCAGCACGCGGATGGCCCTCCACGGCACTGCGCTCAGTAGCCAGGCCGCGAAACGCTCCAGCACGCGGATGGCCCTCCACGGCACTGCGCTCAGTAGCCAGGCCGCGAAGCGCTCCAGCACGCGGATGGCCCTCCACGGCACTGCGCTCAGTAGCCAGGCCGCGAAGGCCGCATCCTGGGCCCAGGCCGCGAAGGCCGCATCCCGGGCGGGTCCACCGGCACGAAAGATCCAGAAAAGGCAGACCCAGGCTGGGGCAGGGGGAGGGGAGTGAAGACGACGGATCAGGGTTTCCTCGGGAGGGGGACACGAGAATGTTCTAGAATCAGCTAGAGGGAGGGCTGGCACGACGCTGGATGCCAACACCACTGAACCGGACGCTTTTAAATGGTTAACCTTCACCTCAATAAAAGGCTTAAAAAGTGAACTTGAACCCAGGATGGCTGAGAAGGGCTTCAAACCCGATGGGCTCGTTCTCCTCAAGTCACCCATTGCTTGTGGACAACACTCACTCCACGCAGGAACAGCTGGAGCCTCTGGGAGCTGGAAGAGGCAGGAAGGACCCTTCCCAGGGGCCTCCGGAGAAGCTCAGCCTCCTGACACCTTAATTTTGGAGTTCTGGCCTTCAGACTGTGAGAGGATGGATTTGGTGTTTAAGCCCAGTGTGTGGTCATTCGTCCTGGCCGCCCCAGGACCTCCCACTCTGGGGAGCTCCCTGCCCCCGAGCGCTGACAGGCCCCCGGCCCCTGGCACACGGCTGGTCCTGATACAAACCTACGGAAGGCCTGAGGGCACGTGGCCGAGCCGGACGCCCTGCTGCTCACAGGACGCCCACTTGGATTTCCTCCTGGCTGACCTGGTGCCTGGGGACCACGGGGATGGGGCAGGCTCTGCAGGCAGTTCCAGAAGAAACCAGAAGCTGTGGGGAGTGGGGAGGGGGCTTCTGAGAGTTAGGCCAGGGTTGAGAAGGAGCGAGGGGCAGGGGCTTCGGAAGCTCTGCTCACGGGGGTTCCAGCTTCTGAGGCGGGAGAAGTACCGTGACTCAGACGTGCCCTGGGGGGGTCCTGACATGGGACCCCCAGGCCTCGCTGTGCCCGAAGGACCATAAGACTCGATGGAAATGAAAAACGCGAGAGTGGGATCCAAGGAGGGAGCAGGGCATCCAGCGGGCAGGTGCTCGGGCAGTGGGGCTGCTGCTTCACTCCGTCGGTGAGCGGTTACTAGGCCCCTTCTGCTGCGGTACGGCAGTACAGGAGGCGCCCGCCCACCGGGGCCCCACAGACAGCTGGCCTAGCCCAGGGTCGTGGGCTCTTTGATGGGTGTGCCTGGGAGCTTCCCAGGTGGCGCTAGTGGTAAAGAACCTGCCTGCCAGTGCAGGAGATGTAAGAGAGGCGGGTTCGATCGCTGGGCGGGGAAGATGCCCTGGAGGAGGGCACGGCAACCCACTCCGGTATTCCTGCCTGGAGAATCCCATGGACAGAGGAGCCTGGCGGGCTACGGTCATAGGGTTGCAGGGTCGGACACGACTGAGCAACTTGGCACGCACGCAGAGCACTGGGGCTGTGGGGCAGGGCCCTCACTCCGACCTGGGCGTCACAGGAGGCTTCTCGAGGAGGAAGTGGGGTCCGCGCCACAGACTGAAGGCTGGGATGGGACCTGGGAGGCCTGGGGCACAGCGCGGACACAGGCCTAGAGGTGGAGGGCGGTGGCTGTCTCTTATACACATCTTCCCCAGGCTGTTGCGAGGTGCCCAGGAGAGGAAGGTGGAGACGGCGGGGACCACTAGGGTCCCCTCTCCAACCTCCATGGGCAGAAAGTCGTTCGAACGTAAGCTTCCCTCCAAGGTGCCCTAGAGCCAAGTGTTCTCGGGATCCTGCCCGCGAAGGAAGGAGCTGGAAAAGCCAGGAGGAAATGCCAGCCCCCACACCCTGTGAGGGGTCCTCACATACCGCTCCACCCCCTAGGGCGGGCCAGCCCCCCGGAGCCGCACAGCCCAGGCGGCTGCTGAAGCGAGAGGGGAGGCGGGCAGACGGGGCTTGGGCAGCCCTTTCCGCTCCTTCACTAGCCCGCTCACTCATTCATTCAGCAGGCACACGGCAGACGGGGCTTGGCCCCTCTGATACACTGACGAGGACGTCCGTGGGGGCCTGTGGTGTCAGCCGTGGCCTGGACCCACCTGGGGCAGCGAGCCTGGCCTACAGCTGACCTTCCCGGGCCACCCTGGACAAGGCCTGAGGCATGCGGCCAGCCTGACATCTCGCGGTCAGCGGATCATGACCAGGAGTGCCCCGTGACACTGTCCTACACGAGTCCCCGCATCCTGAGGCCTGGCCCTTCCGCCCTGCCCGTCAAGACAGGAAGGCCGCTCTTCAGGGGCCCGAGGGCTTTGTATCAATGGAGAACAGGTCCCTTTAAAAAGGGACCTGGATGCCCATCAAATGCCAGTACCACCGATGGAGGAGTGGATAACAAAACGCACGTGTTCAGGCAAGCAGGGACATTTTTCAGCCACAAGAAGGGGCGAGGCACGAATCGCTCCAGCACGCGGATGGCCCTCCACGGCACTGCGCTCAGTAGCCAGGCCGCGAAACGCTCCAGCACGCGGATGGCCCTCCACGGCACTGCGCTCAGTAGCCAGGCCGCGAAACGCTCCAGCACGCGGATGGCCCTCCACGGCACTGCGCTCAGTAGCCAGGCCGCGAAGCGCTCCAGCACGCGGATGGCCCTCCACGGCACTGCGCTCAGTAGCCAGGCCGCGAAGGCCGCATCCTGGGCCCAGGCCGCGAAGGCCGCATCCCGGGCGGGTCCACCGGCACGAAAGATCCAGAAAAGGCAGACCCAGGCTGGGGCAGGGGGAGGGGAGTGAAGACGACGGATCAGGGTTTCCTCGGGAGGGGGACACGAGAATGTTCTAGAATCAGCTAGAGGGAGGGCTGGCACGACGCTGGATGCCAACACCACTGAACCGGACGCTTTTAAATGGTTAACCTTCACCTCAATAAAAGGCTTAAAAAGTGAACTTGAACCCAGGATGGCTGAGAAGGGCTTCAAACCCGATGGGCTCGTTCTCCTCAAGTCACCCATTGCTTGTGGACAACACTCACTCCACGCAGGAACAGCTGGAGCCTCTGGGAGCTGGAAGAGGCAGGAAGGACCCTTCCCAGGGGCCTCCGGAGAAGCTCAGCCTCCTGACACCTTAATTTTGGAGTTCTGGCCTTCAGACTGTGAGAGGATGGATTTGGTGTTTAAGCCCAGTGTGTGGTCATTCGTCCTGGCCGCCCCAGGACCTCCCACTCTGGGGAGCTCCCTGCCCCCGAGCGCTGACAGGCCCCCGGCCCCTGGCACACGGCTGGTCCTGATACAAACCTACGGAAGGCCTGAGGGCACGTGGCCGAGCCGGACGCCCTGCTGCTCACAGGACGCCCACTTGGATTTCCTCCTGGCTGACCTGGTGCCTGGGGACCACGGGGATGGGGCAGGCTCTGCAGGCAGTTCCAGAAGAAACCAGAAGCTGTGGGGAGTGGGGAGGGGGCTTCTGAGAGTTAGGCCAGGGTTGAGAAGGAGCGAGGGGCAGGGGCTTCGGAAGCTCTGCTCACGGGGGTTCCAGCTTCTGAGGCGGGAGAAGTACCGTGACTCAGACGTGCCCTGGGGGGGTCCTGACATGGGACCCCCAGGCCTCGCTGTGCCCGAAGGACCATAAGACTCGATGGAAATGAAAAACGCGAGAGTGGGATCCAAGGAGGGAGCAGGGCATCCAGCGGGCAGGTGCTCGGGCAGTGGGGCTGCTGCTTCACTCCGTCGGTGAGCGGTTACTAGGCCCCTTCTGCTGCGGTACGGCANATGCCCTGGGGGGGTCCTGACATGGGACCCCCAGGCCTCGCTGTGCCCGAAGGACCATAAGACTCGATGGAAATGAAAAACGCGAGAGTGGGATCCAAGGAGGGAGCAGGGCATCCAGCGGGCAGGTGCTCGGGCAGTGGGGCTGCTGCTTCACTCCGTCGGTGAGCGGTTACTAGGCCCCTTCTGCTGCGGTACGGCAGTACAGGAGGCGCCCGCCCACCGGGGCCCCACAGACAGCTGGCCTAGCCCAGGGTCGTGGGCTCTTTGATGGGTGTGCCTGGGAGCTTCCCAGGTGGCGCTAGTGGTAAAGAACCTGCCTGCCAGTGCAGGAGATGTAAGAGAGGCGGGTTCGATCGCTGGGCGGGGAAGATGCCCTGGAGGAGGGCACGGCAACCCACTCCGGTATTCCTGCCTGGAGAATCCCATGGACAGAGGAGCCTGGCGGGCTACGGTCATAGGGTTGCAGGGTCGGACACGACTGAGCAACTTGGCACGCACGCAGAGCACTGGGGCTGTGGGGCAGGGCCCTCACTCTGACCTGGGCGTCACAGGAGGCTTCTCGAGGAGGAAGTGGGGTCCGCGCCACAGACTGAAGGCTGGGATGGGACCTGGGAGGCCTGGGGCACAGCGCGGACACAGGCCTAGAGGTGGAGGGCGGTGGGGGGGCGGGCAGGAAGATGGAGCCACAGCCCCCAGGCCCAGGGGCAACAGACAGGGTGTGTTGTCTGCCCAGGGTGGACAGGCTGGGCAGCTGGCACTGGTGCCCCCTATGCCCCCCCACAACCGAGGAAGGTGTGCCCAGGGAAGGGCCTGGCCCTTTCTCTGAGGTCCTGCTTGGGGCGGGGCAGATAAGAAGACCGACCGAGATGAGGGGGCTCCGACCTGGTGGGGACCCTTGGGTCTGCCACCCGGCTGTCCCGGGGGCCTCCACGATCTGGGGTCAAGTCCTCGCTCACTGCAGCCTCTGCCCGTCTTCACGCGGCCTCATCCGCCTCCCATGAGGACACCGCCACTGGCTTTGGGGCCCACCCAGCTGAGCCAGGACGACCTGGTCCTGACACAAGGTCACATTCACATGAGTGTTAGGGGCCACCGTCCAGCCCCTCCTGCACTCTGTGAATATTTTAGTTTATTTCATTTCAGTCTTCTGATGACTGCATGGACTCGCGCTCCCTCCACGCCGCCCCCTCCCAGTGAGTGAGGTCTGTCTGTAGCTGTATTTATATCCATCTCGAGAGCCCTCAGCAGCCCCCATGCCGACCCCCAGCCCCTCTGAAGAATACTGAGTACAAAACGCACTTGCTGCCAGGTGTGGCCGTTCCCTCCAGCCAGGGGGTCAGCGGTAGTGGGGGGCGGGGGCCGTTGGGGGCACAGAAGGGGCATGAGGCTGCCGGCTCTCGGGTCCTGCCCTGGCTTCACTTCCTGCTCTGCTTTCTTGGGGCTTGTCCTTTTCAGAGCCTCCACAACCCCGAGGACTCAGACTGGGACACGGAGACCTGTGGCTCCGGGAGACACAGGAGGCCAGAGGAGCCCAGGGGCAGTTTTCTTGGGACCTCACTGTGGGTGGTCTGGGGTCTGCTGGAAAAGCCAGGTGAAAGGTGACCTTGCTACCGGCCACGGCTGGCACTATAGAGCTCCCTCCCCCAGGCACCATCACCCTCTACCTGCAGGTCCCACCTGAGATGACCTCCCGCGGGGCACCTTCTGGGCATGCTGCCGAGGAGCTGCCCCCGAGGCTGCGCGCTGCTCCTTCCCTCCGCCTGGCTGGGCCTGGCTGGGGCTGGCTGGGTCTGGCTGGGACCCGGCTGGGGCTGGCTGGGGCTGGCTGGTGCTGGCTGGGGCTGGCTGGGGCCTGGCTGGGCCTGGCAGTGGATGAGGCCCTCTCCACCCGCTTGTGGGGTCAGGGGCCGCTGCGGGGGAAGAGGCAGGAAGGCTGTGGAGGTATTCGATTTGGGTTTGTCGGCTGAATGAAGCTTGGCTGGAGTGTAGGGTGTTTGAAGGTGGAGAAGGCAGGGGAGGAGGCTGGAAATGTCTGCTCGGGGGCCTTAAAGATCTGGGGGAAGGAGTTTAGAATGGATCCCTAGTTAGCGCAAATGACTCAAGAAGGAATCAAAACCAGAACGGTCCGGTAATCACAAGACATCACACCCGCAGTTACACCTCTTCTCACCAGGAAAACATGAGGCTCTGCAGGCCATCGGAGCAGGGTCGACCCTTCACAGGAGGAACAAACCATTCTAACCCAAATAACGTCTTCCAGAGGCAAAAAGAGAGAAAGCCGCTTCCCAGCGTGTTCTCCTGAGATAGACTTGAAAAGACTCAGAAAGAAAAATTACAGGAAGCCTCGTTCATGAACTTAGATGCAAAAATCCTAAATGAAACATTAGTGAATGGAATTTAGCAACAATTCAAAACGATCACTTCATCAGGGAAAGCTGGTTTATCTGAGGAACCTAAGATGAGCCTCCTGGAAGATCGATTTATGTAATGAAGCAGCAACGGGGAAAAGCCACACAACTGCATCAAGGGATGCACAGGTGCCCTTGATAAAATCCAATGTCCACTTGCAATGAAACCGAATCCCCTCGGCACACTGGGAAGAGACTGAAATGTCAACACTTGAACCTGATAAACTGCGTGTCCAAAAACACCTAGAGTCCACAGAAATTTTGAAAGCGTTTCTTTTCAGATCAGGATCAAGACAAGGAGGTCCTGTATCCCCACTTCAACATTGTATGGCAGGTGGGCCCTAGTCAGCAGAGAGAGAAAAAGAATAAAAGACAGAACCCACGGACAAAAAAATGAGAATTAATAAGAGGATTTAGCAAGGTAGCGGAATGAAAAAAAATCAACATACCAGAGTCAGCTGCATTTCTACACTCCAGCAGTAACCAGCAAATGTAATTTTCAAAAATATACCACGAAACTACCAAAAAAGAAGAGAGAGAGAGAAACGACTTAGGAATAAGTTTAAAACTGCTGCCGTTGCTCTTTATGTTAAATCTGTTTGAATGACATGCAAGGCGGCCTTAACAGATGGAGAAATAGACACACTCCTGGAGAGGAAGAGGAAGGTGTGGATTCTCCTCAAATCGGTCTACTTTGAGTCAATACAGTTCTAATCAGAATCCCAACAGGGTGTTTTGGTTTGTTATCTGGTGTAACTTGATTTGCCAATTGAAAAAAAAAAAAAAAGTATGTGGAAGAGTCAAGATCCAAGAAAAGCTAAAATAATCCTGGGGCCCCCCTGGCATCCCGGGGGTTAAGACTTTGCCTTCCAGTGCAGCAGGTGAGGGGTTTGACCGTTGATTGGGGAGCTAGAATCCCACATATCTCACTGCCAAAAAACCAAAACATGAAAGCAAAATTTTAATAAATTCAATAAAGACTTTAAAGATGGTCCATGTCAAAAAAAATCTTAAAAAAAAAAAAAGCTAAAGAGGAACAAGGTGGGTTGGGTGGGGGAAGGAAGGTGTGTTTAGATGTGACCTAAAAGGCATCAGTTCCCAGCCCAGAAGCAGACCTGTATCCACGTGGACGCTTGGTTTATGGCTGAGTCAACACTGTATTACTTGGAGAAAGGGTTCTTACTGCACAGATGATGCTGTAAGAACGGATTTTCCACCCAGGGGAGAAGATGAAATTGGATCCCTACCTCACACCACACACACACACACACACACACACACACACACATTCCTGGGTTAAACACTTAGATGCGAAAGGCAAACTTATAAAATTCCTAGAAGGCAAGACTGGTAAAAATATTTTGATGACCTCTTGGTGGAAAATAATTTCTTAATTAAGTCACAACAAAGCATAAGCCTTCAAGGAAAAGTTGGATAAATTCATCTATATTACATTAAGAAGAGCTCATCATCAAAAAGATGAAAGAGGCAAGCTAAGGAGCGGCAAACAGAATATACAGAGAACACAAGTCAGAAAGAAAAAGGTGAATCCCAGGGAAAACTGGGCAAGAGAAGAAAACAAGCATTTCCTGGAAGCGGAGCCCCACGCGGTTCAAAAGGTATGAAAGATGCTCCCAAGGGTTCACTGGCAATCAGGCGACGTGAACTGGAATGCCAGTGGAAAACACTGAATGCCCCTAGGTTGGCAAAATCTCCAAGTCTGGGCAGGGAGCACTTGTTCCTCGGAAGGAAGGCTATGACAAACCTTTTGTTGTCGTCCAGTCACTAAGTCACGTCCGACTCTTTGCAACCCCACGGACTGCAGCAGGCTAGGCTCCTCTGCCCCCACTATCTCCTGGACAAGCCTACACAGCATATTAAGAAGCCAAGACATGCTATGGTTTTTCTAGTCACGTACGGATGTGAGGGTTGGCCCATAAAGACAGCTGAGCACTGAGAAATGGATGCTTTTGAATTGTATTGGAGAAGACTCTTGAGAGTCCCTTGGACTTCGAGGAGATCAAGCCAGCTAATCCTAAAGGAAATCAATCCTGAATAGTCTTTGGAAGGACTGATGTTGAAGCCGAAGCCCCACTACTTTGGCTACCTGATGGCAAGAGCCAACTCGCTGGAAAAGACCCTGATGCTGGAAAAGACTGAGGGTAGCAGATGAGATGGTTCGATAGTGACACCGACTCCCAAAAGAAAGAGAGGCATCTATCAGCTGCAGTTACCCCTCTGGGTGTGAACATCCAGATGTTCCGAGGCCAAAAAGTCAGTGTGCTGATTACATGGTGCTAATCCCTGGGATTATACAAAATACACAGAACCTTACATTTTGTAAAATTTAGCTTAGAGTGTAAAATAAATACACTGGGAAGCATACTTGGGCTTGCCAGGTGGTAACGAACCCACCTGCCAATGCAGGAGACTTAAGAGATGCGGGTTCGACCTCTGGGTCTGAAAGATTCCCTGGAGAGAGGCGCGGCTGCTCACTCCAGTATTCTTGCCTGGAGACTCCTGGAGAGAGGAGCCTGGAGGGCTACGGCCTCTGGGGTCATAAAGAATCGGACGCGACTACAGCAACTTAGCACTCAGCACGCAATGCATACTTATTGTATCACCTTTGCTCTGACACAAACCCGGCCCCGAGGACCGTGGATGAGGGACTAAAAACCTGTCTGCTAAGTGGAATCCTTTACACTTCCTGGGAAAACAAACGCACAAGCCACGTACATCTCTGAGGATAAATCTCAAATGCATCACGATGGTCAAAGGTGCAGGTCACCCAAGAAGCTAGATGCCCAAATTCCACTTACATAAACGGGAAGCAGGGAAAAGTGAGCTCTGCTGAGTGCCATAAACCCAGGCAGCCATCCTGAAACAATTATTCAAATCAACTATACTTCAATCTTTCGTCTCCTTAAACGATATGCTTAGTATGGAAATCAAGAGGACGAGATGGTTGGATGGCATCACTGACTCAATGGACGTGAGTTTGAGCAAACTTCGGGAGATAGTGAAGGACAGGGAAGCCTGGCGTGCTGCAGTCCATGGGGTCACAAAGAGTCGGACACGACTGAGCGACTGAACAAGAAGTATGGAAATACCTGCGTTTGTCTCTGCCGTGAAGCCGGGGTCCAACAGAGACTTTCTTCAGGAGGAACACAAATACTCTTGAGCAGATGAACCACTGACAGTAATGATAATGACACCGGGGAACAGAGATGTTGAGTAACTTACTTAAGGTCACACAGCTAATGAGGCCTAGAACTGGGATCTGCGGAAGTGGCCTCCTCCATGCTGTGCAGCTTTTTCTCAGGCTAGGCCTCCTCTAACCCCTTTGTCCAATCCCCTAAACTTTGATGCTTTCATGAAAACTAGAAAGACCCTGGAAGAAGACAGGAGAGCTAGGGGTTGGCTCCTAGTCTACCTCTGCAATTTTCCTCCCTTTTCAGCCCAAATGGCAGGTGAGGAGATGTCCATGGAGCCTTCCCCCAACCCAGGGGACATGCAGTGACTGACCCGGACGCTGGGGGCTGCAGTGATGTGAGCAGATGGAGGTTAGCGGCCAGCAGAGGGTCAGGGAAGCAGGAGAGCCTTCACTTATGTGAAGACTTAACCCACGGGCGGGAGCTCCCAGTGCTCCTGTGGACTCAGTCCTCTCCCCATCCTCGTCTCCTCCTTCAGTAAACACCCCCAACGGTGCTCGCATCCACGGGAGGCGGACTTCAGAGCAACCAGAAAAAAGCGAACTGAGTAAGCACCTTGGGGAGGCAGGTGTGGTACTCTGAGCATTCCTGGGGGGTGGCCTGGCCTGGCCCCAGGGTAGAGGTCACCTCCAGAGGAGGGTGCAGTGGGGCCGGAAGGATGCCCAGGGCCTTTGGAGGCTTGCTGAGGGGCCACTCTCCAGGGAGAGGCAGCCTTGTGAAGACTGCCCACTGGCTGGCGCCAACCCCTGAGCTCCCGCCCAGGCCCTCCTGCACTGCTGTCGTCTGGACTGGGGACCCCGATGGGCACACAGCTACCTGGGGCCCTCAGGCCCCCCGGAATGGTCTGGATGGTGAGTCCAGTGGGCCCTCGGCGGCCTGGGAGAGGGCTTACCAGCACTCTGGGTTGCAGTGGGCACCAATTCAGTTCAGTTCAGTTGCTCAGTCCAGTCTGACTCTTTGTGATCCCATGGACTGCAGCACGCCAGGCCTCCCTGTCCATCACCAACTCCCGGAGTTCACTCAAACTTATGTCCATCGAGTCGGTGATGCCATCCAGCCGTCTCATCCTCTGTCGTCCCCTTCTCCTCCTGCCTTCAATCTTTTCCAGCATCAGGGTCTTTTCCAATGAGTCAGTTCTTCGCATCAGGTGGCCATAGTATTGGAGCTTCAGCTTCAGTCCTTCCAATGAATATTCAGGACTGATATTTCATTTAGGATTGACTGGTTTGATCTTCTTGCAGTCCAAGGGACTTTCAAGAGTTTTCTCCAACACCACAGTTCAAAAGCATCAATTCTTTAGTGCTCAGCTTTCTTTATGGTCCAACTCTCACATCCATACACGACTACTGGAAAAACCATAGCCTTGAGTAGATGGACCTCTGTTGGCAAAGTAATGTCTTTCCTTTTACAGCATCGGACCTTGCTTCTATCACCAGGCACATCCACACCTGCGTGCTGTTTTTGCTTTGGCTCCATCTCGTCATTCTTTCTGGAGTTATTTCTCCACTGATCTCCAGTAGCATACGGGGCATCTACCGACCTGGGGAGTTCCTCTTTCAGTGTCCTATCTTTTTGCCTTTTCATACTGTTCATGGGGTTCTCAAGGGAAGAGTACTCAAGTGGCTTGGCATTCCCTTCTCCAGTGGACCATGTTTTGTCAGAACTCTCCACCGTGACCCGTCCGTCTTGGGTGGCCCTACATGGCATGGCTCACAGTTTCACTGCGTCAGACAAGGCTGTGGTCCACGTGATCAGATCAGTTAGTTTTCTATGACTGTATGGTTTTCAGTCCGTCTGCCCTCTGATGGAGAAGGACGAGAGGCTGATGGAAGCTTCCTGATGGGAGAGACTGACTGAGGGGGAACCTGGTGATCCTCTGGTCAGCAATTTAAAGATGCCCTTTCAAAATTGACTTCCTGGAAGATTTTCAGAAGAAAAGAATCATAGTGTAGCTAACAACCTATCCTTGAGGTCTTTACAGTACTTAGCTTATTGCTGGTCTGCGGTGGAGTTTGGAAAAAAGTCACAGAACGGGCAGCTGCCCGTGGCAGGTACGAGGTTGGTCAGGGGCAGCTCAGTGCCCACCCGCCCCGTGCTGGCTCTGGAGAACGGAAGCCTGAAGGGAGCTCCCGACCAGGGCCTGCTGGCTGGCTGTGGAGGAAAGTCCAGTCGGGATCCTTCAGTGATGCTTATTAGCTCTTACTTCACCAGGGGAATGAATGTCTGACGAGCTTTATTTGCTCATTCCTGCGGGCACGTCAGGAAGTCACTGTCCTCAGGGAAGGAGACAGGCGGTGCGTCCCCTGCCACTGGCTCTGCTGGGGCTTGGGCACCGGTGGCCAGACGGAAGGCCGACCCGGTGGTCCGGGACACGCTGCAGGGGAGTAAGAGGCAGGGTGTGCAGGCTGTCCTGGTATCCAGTCTGATTTGGGTGACTTCAGCCAAGGTCTGTGTGGAGTTAGTCTGGGCTGATCTTCAGCTTCTGTCCTTAAGAGAGCCCCGCGGCCACCGCCAGCTCCTCTTCCTGTCACTTCCTGGATGAGTGTATCCTTTTCACAATTTCACATCCTTCACATGTCTCACCAGGCACTTGACAGTCACTGGTCTTTTACATTTTCTAGTAGTTCTTTCATGGAGAAGGCAATGGCACCCCACTCCAGTACTCTTGCCTGGAAAATCCTATGGACGGAGGAGCCTGGAAGGCTGCTGTCCATGGGGTCGCTGAGGGTTGGACACAACTGAGTGACTTCACTTTCACTTTTCACTTTCATGCATTGGAGAAGGAAATGGCGACCCACTCCAGTGTTCTTGCCTGGAGAATCCCAGGGACGGGGGAGCCTGGTGGGCTGCCGTCTATGGGGTTGCACAGAGTCGGACACGACTGAAGTGACTTAGCAGCAGCAGCAGTAGTTCTTTCATAATTTTCTCTAGCGGGGTGGGGGGGGCGGCTATTCTACGCTGTAAATTAAAACCAACTAAATTTAGATTTCCTTTTGTGCAAGGATCTTGCCTATAAAAATTAACTTGATGATGCCACTGGGCACTTGGTGCAGATGTAAACTTTGCTTAGGTCACTGCTCCCTGAGTCTCGGGAAAGCGTTACTGATCCAGGGAATCCTGGTCTGCTGTGTTTGCTGCAGCCTGTAGCACGGGGAGCCGGGAACTGACGTCAAATATTAAAATTAGACATTTACCATTTAAGTATACTACTTACTGCTAAGAGTCCGCACACCTGCGGCCTCGGGTACTGGCTGCCCTGTGTCAGCATTTAGATCTTGGACAGATCACCCTGTAGCCAGTCAGCTACCATTACTCTGTGGACATGGACCCTCAGCCCGGGGAAGGGCTGTGGTCACGGCGTCAGGACGATGATGCGGCTGCTGGAAGGAAGGAGACCTTCCCCGGCCGAGTGGGCGCCACGTGCCCTGTCATAGGTGTGCACGGACAGACACAAGGCCTGACACAGTCACACACGAACAGAGCGGCCCTGAGCCTGGCACCTATGGACTGCACACACGCGCGCACACGCACACATGCGTGTGGGAGGCCAGAGGGCTGCAGGGCGGGTTCGGCAGCTTGGCAGCCAGTGTGTAGGCATCACCCTGGCAGCAGGAGGCCCTTCGTGCAGTGGGAGTCTAGGGGAGCCTCGGGCGGGGTGGGGCAGGGCGGGGCAGCCGGGGGCAGGGAGTCGTTGGTCTTGGGCAGGACCCGGCTGGAGGCTTCAAGGAGGGGAGAGTGGACAGTCCATGTAATGGAGAGCAGCGTTTGCTCCCTAGGCAGCCGTTTTCCATCAAGCCCCATTTCTCTGTCCGTAAAAATACACCCCTGCCCTGGCCACTCCCAATCTTAGCTGAGCACGATTCCTCGGAAGGATGCTTTTGTGCGGGGCGGCCTGGTCACACGGTCACACGGCACGTGGTCCTGTGCCTTGGGTGAGTGCACCCTCAGCGAGCAGGGCAGTCCTGGGGGCAACAAAGCTTGGCACACCCCAAGGGTGAGCTGAGCGCCCGCCCCTGGCGCATGTGTGCCCGGCACGGGCCCTTCTCAGGACGGCCCCATCTCCACTCATTTTTGGGTCACACTCTCTTTGACCCTTGAGTTCTCCTAATGCAGCTGGTCTCTCCCCTTCCAGCGATTAGCACACCGGTGGCGCGAGCTCCTGCCAGGTTCTTAATGGCCCGCGGCCTCCAGTCACCTTATTTTTAGCAATTTTCACTCCAATTACTGCTCAGTGACAGTGCAGATATATTGAGGACTTATCCATCCCGCACTTTCTTCCAAAGAGGCAGGCAGAGGCGAGGGGGTACTAATCTGGACCCCACAGTTTCCTGGTCCTGGAGCACACAGCCCGATCTACAGGTGTAAGTTTCCAGCCCATTTCTCACTGTTTCTCCTCCTGGAGCCAGAGCAAAGGGGAGCTGGGAAATTTGATGGCAACCGGCCCCAAGACAGCAGGCAGGCTGGCTCTGGTCCACGGTCACCACCGTAGCCGAGCTGCGAGCCTGGCACCGAAGCCACATTCCTCTTTGGAACAGGACTGAAGGGAAGTGTAACCGCTGCTCTGGCGACTTCGCCTCTCCCCACGTCCTCTGCAGGAAACACAGAGCCACGGAGAATTGAAAGGATCCCTCAGGAGCCATTTATTGTTCCCGCCCTCCCTGAGATAAAAAGATACTGTGAAACAACACCATGCAGAGATTCTGGGGGAAAAACACCAGAGAGCTTGGGGGCCCCAGATGGGCCACAGTAAGTCGGGACTGCTTCTTAGAGCCCCGTCAAGGAGTATTCCTGGCCAGAGGCACCCAAAGGATGGTCTGAGCTACCCGATGACTGTCAAGACTCATCTGAAAACCAGCTCATCTGTTATTTGTAAAGCTCCTCCTTGCTCTCCACCAG
>SJYX01004389.1:333412-349698 GCA_006410675.1 Oreotragus oreotragus
CACACACACACACACACACACACACACACACACATTCCTGGGTTAAACACTTAGATGCGAAAGGCAAACTTATAAAATTCCTAGAAGGCAAGACTGGTAAAAATATTTTGATGACCTCTTGGTGGAAAATAATTTCTTAATTAAGTCACAACAAAGCATAAGCCTTCAAGGAAAAGTTGGATAAATTCATCTATATTACATTAAGAAGAGCTCATCATCAAAAAGATGAAAGAGGCAAGCTAAGGAGCGGCAAACAGAATATACAGAGAACACAAGTCAGAAAGAAAAAGGTGAATCCCAGGGAAAACTGGGCAAGAGAAGAAAACAAGCATTTCCTGGAAGCGGAGCCCCACGCGGTTCAAAAGGTACGAAAGATGCTCCCAAGGGTTCACTGGCAATCAGGCGACGTGAACTGGAATGCCAGTGGAAAACACTGAACGCCCCTAGGTTGGCAAAATCTCCAAGTCTGGGCAGGGAGCACTTGCTCCTCGGAAGGAAGGCTATGACAAACCTTTTGTTGTCGTCCAGTCACTAAGTCACGTCCGACTCTTTGCAACCCCACGGACTGCAGCAGGCTAGGCTCCTCTGCCCCCACTATCTCCTGGACAAGCCTACACAGCATATTAAGAAGCCAAGACATGCTATGGTTTTTCTAGTCACGTACGGATGTGAGGGTTGGCCCATAAAGACAGCTGAGCACTGAGAAATGGATGCTTTTGAATTGTATTGGAGAAGACTCTTGAGAGTCCCTTGGACTTCGAGGAGATCAAGCCAGCTAATCCTAAAGGAAATCAATCCTGAATAGTCTTTGGAAGGACTGATGTTGAAGCCGAAGCCCCACTACTTTGGCTACCTGATGGCAAGAGCCAACTCGCTGGAAAAGACCCTGATGCTGGAAAAGACTGAGGGTAGCAGATGAGATGGTTCGATAGTGACACCGACTCCCAAAAGAAAGAGAGGCATCTATCAGCTGCAGTTACCCCTCTGGGTGTGAACATCCAGATGTTCCGAGGCCAAAAAGTCAGTGTGCTGATTACATGGTGCTAATCCCTGGGATTATACAAAATACACAGAACCTTACATTTTGTAAAATTTAGCTTAGAGTGTAAAATAAATACACTGGGAAGCATACTTGGGCTTGCCAGGTGGTAACGAACCCACCTGCCAATGCAGGAGACTTAAGAGATGCGGGTTCGACCTCTGGGTCTGAAAGATTCCCTGGAGAGAGGCGCGGCTGCTCACTCCAGTATTCTTGCCTGGAGACTCCTGGAGAGAGGAGCCTGGAGGGCTACGGCCTCTGGGGTCATAAAGAATCGGACGCGACTACAGCAACTTAGCACTCAGCACGCAATGCATACTTATTGTATCACCTTTGCTCTGACACAAACCCGGCCCCGAGGACCGTGGATGAGGGACTAAAAACCTGTCTGCTAAGTGGAATCCTTTACACTTCCTGGGAAAACAAACGCACAAGCCACGTACATCTCTGAGGATAAATCTCAAATGCATCACGATGGTCAAAGGTGCAGGTCACCCAAGAAGCTAGATGCCCAAATTCCACTTACATAAACGGGAAGCAGGGAAAAGTGAGCTCTGCTGAGTGCCATAAACCCAGGCAGCCATCCTGAAACAATTATTCAAATCAACTATACTTCAATCTTTTGTCTCCTTAAACGATATGCTTAGTATGGAAATCAAGAGGACGAGATGGTTGGATGGCATCACTGACTCAATGGACGTGAGTTTGAGCAAACTTCGGCAGATAGTGAAGGACAGGGAAGCCTGGCGTGCTGCAGTCCATGGGGTCGCAAAGAGTCGGACACGACTGAGCGACTGAACAAGAAGTATGGAAATACCTGCGTTTGTCTCTGCCGTGAAGCCGGGGTCCAACAGAGACTTTTCTCAGGAGGAACACAAATACTCTTGAGCAGATGAACCACTGAGAGTAATGATAATGACACCGGGGAACAGAGATGTTGAGTAACTTACTTAAGGTCACACAGCTAATGAGGCCTAGAACTGGGATCTGCGGAAGTGGCCTCCTCCATGCTGTGCAGCTTTTTCTCAGGCTAGGCCTCCTCTAACCCCTTTGTCCAATCCCCTAAACTCTGATGCTTTCATGAAAACTAGAAAGACCCTGGAAGAAGACAGGAGAGCTAGGGGTTGGCTCCTAGTCTGCCTCTGCAATTTTCCTCCCTTTTCAGCCCAACTGGCAGGTGAGGAGATGTCCATGGAGCCTTCCCCCAACCCAGGGGACATGCAGTGACCGACTCAGACGCTGGGGGCTGCAGTGATGTGAGCAGATGGAGGTTAGCGGCCAGCAGAGGGTCAGGGAAGCAGGAGANCCCTGGAAGAAGACAGGAGAGCTAGGGGTTGGCTCCTAGTCTACCTCTGCAATTTTCCTCCCTTTTCAGCCCAAATGGCAGGTGAGGAGATGTCCATGGAGCCTTCCCCCAACCCAGGGGACATGCAGTGACTGACCCGGACGCTGGGGGCTGCAGTGATGTGAGCAGATGGAGGTTAGCGGCCAGCAGAGGGTCAGGGAAGCAGGAGAGCCTTCACTTATGTGAAGACTTAACCCACGGGCGGGAGCTCCCAGTGCTCCTGTGGACTCAGTCCTCTCCCCATCCTCGTCTCCTCCTTCAGTAAACACCCCCCACGGTGCTCGCATCCACGGGAGGCGGACTTCAGAGCAACCAGAAAAAAGCGAACTGAGTAAGCACCTTGGGGAGGCAGGTGTGGTACTCTGAGCATTCCTGGGGGGTGGCCTGGCCTGGCCCCAGGGTAGAGGTCACCTCCAGAGGAGGGTGCAGTGGGGCCGGAAGGATGCCCAGGGCCTTTGGAGGCTTGCTGAGGGGCCACTCTCCAGGGAGAGGCAGCCTTGTGAAGACTGCCCACTGGCTGGCGCCAACCCCTGAGCTCCCGCCCAGGCCCTCCTGCACTGCTGTCGTCTGGACTGGGGACCCCGATGGGCGCACAGCTACCTGGGGCCCTCAGGCCCCCCGGAATGGTCTGGATGGTGAGTCCAGTGGGCCCTCGGCGGCCTGGGAGAGGGCTTACCAGCACTCTGGGTTGCAGTGGGCACCAATTCAGTTCAGTTCAGTTGCTCAGTCCAGTCTGACTCTTTGTGATCCCATGGACTGCAGCACGCCAGGCCTCCCTGTCCATCACCAACTCCCGGAGTTCACTCAAACTTATGTCCATCGAGTCGGTGATGCCATCCAGCCGTCTCATCCTCTGTCGTCCCCTTCTCCTCCTGCCTTCAATCTTTTCCAGCATCAGGGTCTTTTCCAATGAGTCAGTTCTTCGCATCAGGTGGCCATAGTATTGGAGCTTCAGCTTCAGTCCTTCCAATGAATATTCAGGACTGATATTTCATTTAGGATTGACTGGTTTGATCTTCTTGCAGTCCAAGGGACTTTCAAGAGTTTTCTCCAACACCACAGTTCAAAAGCATCAATTCTTTAGTGCTCAGCTTTCTTTATGGTCCAACTCTCACATCCATACACGACTACTGGAAAAACCATAGCCTTGAGTAGATGGACCTCTGTTGGCAAAGTAATGTCTTTCCTTTTACAGCATCGGACCTTGCTTCTATCACCAGGCACATCCACACCTGCGTGCTGTTTTTGCTTTGGCTCCATCTCGTCATTCTTTCTGGAGTTATTTCTCCACTGATCTCCAGTAGCATACGGGGCATCTACCGACCTGGGGAGTTCCTCTTTCAGTGTCCTATCTTTTTGCCTTTTCATACTGTTCATGGGGTTCTCAAGGGAAGAGTACTCAAGTGGCTTGGCATTCCCTTCTCCAGTGGACCATGTTTTGTCAGAACTCTCCACCGTGACCCGTCCGTCTTGGGTGGCCCTACATGGCATGGCTCACAGTTTCACTGCGTCAGACAAGGCTGTGGTCCACGTGATCAGATCAGTTAGTTTTCTATGACTGTATGGTTTTCAGTCCGTCTGCCCTCTGATGGAGAAGGACGAGAGGCTGATGGAAGCTTCCTGATGGGAGAGACTGACTGAGGGGGAACCTGGTGATCCTCTGGTCAGCAATTTAAAGATGCCCTTTCAAAATTGACTTCCTGGAAGATTTTCAGAAGAAAAGAATCATAGTGTAGCTAACAACCTATCCTTGAGGTCTTTACAGTACTTAGCTTATTGCTGGTCTGCGGTGGAGTTTGGAAAAAAGTCACAGAACGGGCAGCTGCCCGTGGCAGGTACGAGGTTGGTCAGGGGCAGCTCAGTGCCCACCCGCCCCGTGCTGGCTCTGGAGAACGGAAGCCTGAAGGGAGCTCCCGACCAGGGCCTGCTGGCTGGCTGTGGAGGAAAGTCCAGTCGGGATCCTTCAGTGATGCTTATTAGCTCTTACTTCACCAGGGGAATGAATGTCTGACGAGCTTTATTTGCTCATTCCTGCGGGCACGTCAGGAAGTCACTGTCCTCAGGGAAGGAGACAGGCGGTGCGTCCCCTGCCACTGGCTCTGCTGGGGCTTGGGCACCGGTGGCCAGACGGAAGGCCGACCCGGTGGTCCGGGACACGCTGCAGGGGAGTAAGAGGCAGGGTGTGCAGGCTGTCCTGGTATCCAGTCTGATTTGGGTGACTTCAGCCAAGGTCTGTGTGGAGTTAGTCTGGGCTGATCTTCAGCTTCTGTCCTTAAGAGAGCCCCGCGGCCACCGCCAGCTCCTCTTCCTGTCACTTCCTGGATGAGTGTATCCTTTTCACAATTTCACATCCTTCACATGTCTCACCAGGCACTTGACAGTCACTGGTCTTTTACATTTTCTAGTAGTTCTTTCATGGAGAAGGCAATGGCACCCCACTCCAGTACTCTTGCCTGGAAAATCCTATGGACGGAGGAGCCTGGAAGGCTGCTGTCCATGGGGTCGCTGAGGGTTGGACACAACTGAGTGACTTCACTTTCACTTTTCACTTTCATGCATTGGAGAAGGAAATGGCGACCCACTCCAGTGTTCTTGCCTGGAGAATCCCAGGGACGGGGGAGCCTGGTGGGCTGCCGTCTATGGGGTTGCACAGAGTCGGACACGACTGAAGTGACTTAGCAGCAGCAGCAGTAGTTCTTTCATAATTTTCTCTAGCGGGGTGGGGGGGGCGGCTATTCTACGCTGTAAATTAAAACCAACTAAATTTAGATTTCCTTTTGTGCAAGGATCTTGCCTATAAAAATTAACTTGATGATGCCACTGGGCACTTGGTGCAGATGTAAACTTTGCTTAGGTCACTGCTCCCTGAGTCTCGGGAAAGCGTTACTGATCCAGGGAATCCTGGTCTGCTGTGTTTGCTGCAGCCTGTAGCACGGGGAGCCGGGAACTGACGTCAAATATTAAAATTAGACATTTACCATTTAAGTATACTACTTACTGCTAAGAGTCCGCACACCTGCGGCCTCGGGTACTGGCTGCCCTGTGTCAGCATTTAGATCTTGGACAGATCACCCTGTAGCCAGTCAGCTACCATTACTCTGTGGACATGGACCCTCAGCCCGGGGAAGGGCTGTGGTCACGGCGTCAGGACGATGATGCGGCTGCTGGAAGGAAGGAGACCTTCCCCGGCCGAGTGGGCGCCACGTGCCCTGTCATAGGTGTGCACGGACAGACACAAGGCCTGACACAGTCACACACGAACAGAGCGGCCCTGAGCCTGGCACCTATGGACTGCACACACGCGCGCACACGCACACATGCGTGTGGGAGGCCAGAGGGCTGCAGGGCGGGTTCGGCAGCTTGGCAGCCAGTGTGTAGGCATCACCCTGGCAGCAGGAGGCCCTTCGTGCAGTGGGAGTCTAGGGGAGCCTCGGGCGGGGTGGGGCAGGGCGGGGCAGCCGGGGGCAGGGAGTCGTTGGTCTTGGGCAGGACCCGGCTGGAGGCTTCAAGGAGGGGAGAGTGGACAGTCCATGTAATGGAGAGCAGCGTTTGCTCCCTAGGCAGCCGTTTTCCATCAAGCCCCATTTCTCTGTCCGTAAAAATACACCCCTGCCCTGGCCACTCCCAATCTTAGCTGAGCACGATTCCTCGGAAGGATGCTTTTGTGCGGGGCGGCCTGGTCACACGGTCACACGGCACGTGGTCCTGTGCCTTGGGTGAGTGCACCCTCAGCGAGCAGGGCAGTCCTGGGGGCAACAAAGCTTGGCACACCCCAAGGGTGAGCTGAGCGCCCGCCCCTGGCGCATGTGTGCCCGGCACGGGCCCTTCTCAGGACGGCCCCATCTCCACTCATTTTTGGGTCACACTCTCTTTGACCCTTGAGTTCTCCTAATGCAGCTGGTCTCTCCCCTTCCAGCGATTAGCACACCGGTGGCGCGAGCTCCTGCCAGGTTCTTAATGGCCCGCGGCCTCCAGTCACCTTATTTTTAGCAATTTTCACTCCAATTACTGCTCAGTGACAGTGCAGATATATTGAGGACTTATCCATCCCGCACTTTCTTCCAAAGAGGCAGGCAGAGGCGAGGGGGTACTAATCTGGACCCCACAGTTTCCTGGTCCTGGAGCACACAGCCCGATCTACAGGTGTAAGTTTCCAGCCCATTTCTCACTGTTTCTCCTCCTGGAGCCAGAGCAAAGGGGAGCTGGGAAATTTGATGGCAACCGGCCCCAAGACAGCAGGCAGGCTGGCTCTGGTCCACGGTCACCACCGTAGCCGAGCTGCGAGCCTGGCACCGAAGCCACATTCCTCTTTGGAACAGGACTGAAGGGAAGTGTAACCGCTGCTCTGGCGACTTCGCCTCTCCCCACGTCCTCTGCAGGAAACACAGAGCCACGGAGAATTGAAAGGATCCCTCAGGAGCCATTTATTGTTCCCGCCCTCCCTGAGATAAAAAGATACTGTGAAACAACACCATGCAGAGATTCTGGGGGAAAAACACCAGAGAGCTTGGGGGCCCCAGATGGGCCACAGTAAGTCGGGACTGCTTCTTAGAGCCCCGTCAAGGAGTATTCCTGGCCAGAGGCACCCAAAGGATGGTCTGAGCTACCCGATGACTGTCAAGACTCATCTGAAAACCAGCTCATCTGTTATTTGTAAAGCTCCTCCTTGCTCTCCACCAGCACCGGGTCTCAGAAGCAGCCTCAGCAAGTCTGACTGCCCCTGGCTCAGTGCCTTTGCACTTGCTCTCCTGACTCCTTGGAATATCTTCTGCCCACCTTTTCCATCTAAGGGACCCCTGCCCACTCTCGAGATCCTAGCTTGCATTTACCACCTGAATGTTCAAGCAAACTGTCTGAGATCTCGTTGGAACTCAGGGTGGGTTTTAGCGGGTGCGGGGCGGAGCCGAGCCTTATGTTTCAATCAGGCTCCAGGGTGGTGCTGAGGCTGCTGCCCCAGAGCCGTGTCTGGAGTCCGAGGCTCTAGAGCCTTGGCTACTCCATTCCTCCACGGGCCTGCCTGCCAGCATCAGAGACGAGGTGGCACCACCAGTACCCACAACACGTGGCCCTTCTCCCGTCCGCGAGGGCCAGGCCGAGTCCTGGCTGCCTCTCTGACGCCCCCGGACCCAAGCAGGTGCGGTGAGGTGGCACGGACCTCACGTGTCCCCGGTCCTCAGGCGTTCCCCCAGCCCCGACCCCTCGACTCGTCAGGCAGCAGCAGGAAGACACTGGCAAGGAGGAGGGCCAGGCAGCAAGTAGGAGCAGCGTTGCTCTCGCCAGGTCCTCACTGCCGGACTTGTCCTGGAGATGGCGAGGCTCAGCCTCTGGTTAGCGACTCCCGGGGTCCCTGCCGCGATGCCCGAGTTTCGGCTCGGAGATGAGGCAGCCGGGTGGGGTTGCGGCCAGCAAGGGCACCGGCTCACACACCAGCCTCTCCGCAGAGCTGCGGTCTCACATCCACACCAGGACGTGATGCCCCTCAGAGGGAGACAGCGCGCCAGGAGGCGTCCAGCCGCATCCCGAGACCACGAGGCAAAGCACCCACCTCAAGCCAGAAAAGAAGTGGTCCAGGCTCAGGGTATTGGCAACCTGCCCGGGCCCCACAGCACGGGCCTGGGGACGTTTTACTGAGTGAAGTGGCTTCTGGGCTAGACGCTGGGCCAGGCCTCCCTGGAAGGTCAGAGGTGGTGGGCCAGCAGACGCTGGGCCAGGCCTCCCTGGAGGGTCAGAGGTGGTGGGCCAGCAGACGCTGGGCCAGGCCTCCCTGGAGGGTCAGAGGTGGTGGGCCAGCAGACGCTGGGCCAGGCCTCCCTGGAAGGTCAGAGGTGGTGGGCCAGCAGACGCCAAGGCCCCGGGGACCTGGTCACCATCAACCCCCTCCTACAGCTCTTGTTTGGTGCCACCTCCTCCAGATGAACACGCGCGCTTGCTGGGCCACTGGGCCAGAGGCTTCTCAGAGAAAGCCTGCAGCCACCAGGGGGCTGGGCAGACGGGCCTGGAGGAGAGGCTGGCGGCCCTCAAGTGGTCCCCGGGCCCACACCCACGAAGCCTCATGCTTCATTCGGAAGCAGCTGTGCTGCGTGCCCCCAGCCGGACCAGTGTGTGGTTCAGAGGACATGGAAAAGAGGCCTGGGTCAGGAGGAGGTCACCGAGCGTTCTTCTTGTTGGACAGGGTTTAATCCCCTCTTCCCCTCCCTCTCCTAGAAAGAAGAATCTATTTCTGGTCTGTCCTTCTGGGGCAGGGTGAGCAGCTGCCTACTGTCCACTTGACTCTGAACAGAGAGGCTGAGCGACTCTCCCAGGGTCACACAGCAAAGGCAGCACCAGGTATCTTGACCACCTCCCACCACATTTTACAGAGAAGAGCTGAAGGTGAACTTCCCCAGAGGCTTTGGCTGGAAATCTTGCCCTGATGTGCAAGCGGCTTTTTCTTGCCTCTCTTTGGAAGAAGGGCTGGTTTTTCAGCCACTGGTTGGGCTGCGTGAGGATTTACTTAGCTGGCTAGGTAGGGGGCCACCTGGGGATGGTGAGGGGGCCCACGGATCTGAGAGCAGGGAGGGCTGTAGATTTGCCCCGGGGGCGGTGGGCAGGTCACTGCAAAGCCAGGAACGAGTCTCACCATCCGGGTCTATGAGGATCAAGCTGTGAAGCACCATGGGCACAGGCCTACCGCACACCCTGAAAGGAGGTCAGCATGAAGGGCAGGGGAGGGGACTCTGTGCTTTCGGTAAAAAGGCAAAACAGGCCCTCAGATAGTTGTTTTTCAGAAAAAATTTTACAAACCTGAATCCTTACACCCTTGCAAACGTGGAAAAGCACCGAAATCATGAATTGACGTGTCTGCTCCTCGTGGCTAGTCTCCACCTTCTAAGGAGATCCGAGCTTAACTGCATGAGCTCCCTTTGCTAAAGCCAAGACTACGTCGGCCGCTCCCCCAACTCTTCGGGGCAGTTCCTCGGGGCGTTCGCAGCGGCTACGGTCGTAAGTCCCTGGATGAAACTGAAGCGTACAGCACTCATGCTGTGCGTTTGCCATTTCAGTCGACATCACCCATCCTTTCTCTGGGCCTCAGTTTCTACATCAGGAAAATGGGTCGAGCCCATGCTTGTCGGAGGGAGCCAGTGAGGGCTGCTCCGTGTCCTCCCACTGGCCTCGACCCACGTCGGTCAGCTATGGGCTCTGTTCCACCCTGGCCTCTCTCTGAGGACTCAGCTCCCCACATGTCCACCTGGGTGCGGGCCCCCACCACGCAGCAGCCCATTCAGCCTGAAAAGTCTGTTCCGTTGAGTCTCGTCTGTTTACAGCAGACGACAGAACTTGATCTCAAATTACAGGCCACTCAGCTCAGCGCGGTTTATTACGCACAGCCTCACTTGGATGGCTATAAATAACCCTCACCACACAGACCCCAGGACTCCTCCGGAAGGAAGCTGCTGGTTTTGAATACGAGGTAATGGAAACTCAAACTGATGCTAATGAATTTCACTGCGTGGAGAGGATGCTGCCCCAGGGCGGCTGTGGTCATTGGGGCTCCATCAGGAAAACCCAATGCCCTGAGCAGCCTATGGCTGTGTACGGGCCGGACTGAGAAGGGCCGGGAGCCTGCTCATCCCTCATCCCTCCGGCCCGGGAGGAGGAGAGGCTGAGAGGGCGTTTAAATACACACACACAGAAATGAAGGCATCTGGACTGCCTGTGAAGGCAGATATTTTCCGAGGTAAAGAACCTGCCTGCCAATGCAGGAGACGCAGGTTCGATCCCTGGGTCGGGAAGTCCCCCTGGAGAAAGAAATGGCAACCCACTCCAGTATTCTTCCCTGGAGAATTCCACGGACAGAGGAGCCTGGCGGGCTACAGTCCACGGGGTCACCAAGAATTGGACACGTCTGAGCACACAATCTTGCGAGTGAAAGAAGGGAAGGGAAACCTGGGGCTGGGCTGCAGAGGTGGTGGAGAGTTCCCAGCAGGCTGCTCTGTGCAAGTCGGGCCCCAGAGAGACGCAACCGAGCGCGTGAAACCCGCCAGGTACGGAGACAGTCTGGCAGGTCTTCAGTAAGACAACTGTAGAGTCACCTCAGGACCCAGGGCCCCACTCCTGGGAGATGCACCCCCAGAGATCCGAAAGCGGGTGTACAAACACGTGTGTGCCTGTGTGTTCAGAATCGCACGATCCACAATGGCCAGAAGGCAGAAACAACCCACGTGTCCATCACACGACCAGCGGAAGCCAGAGGGGCCGGTCCACACCATGGAACAGTATTTGGCCATAAAAAGGAATGAGATACAAAGGGACTTATCTGCGAGACAGAAACAGGCCCCGGACGTCGAGAACGGACGTGTGGCTGCCGAGGCGGGGGTTGGGGGAGGATGGAGCGGGAGTCTGGGCTGGGAGATGCAGACTCTCACCTTTAGGACAAGCAACAAGGAACGGGCTTCTCAGGGGGTCAGCGGTGAAGAATCCGCTGCGATGCGGGAGGCGCGTGCTTGATCCCGGGGTCGGGAAGATCCCCTGGAGAAGGAAATGGCAACCCACACCAGTATTCTTGCCTGGAAAATCCCATGGGCTTTCCATGGGAATGTGGTGGGTTACAGCCCATGGGGTCGAAAAAGAGTCAACTCTGCAACTAAACAAGGACAAACCACTAGGTCCTGCTGTATATGCAGCACAGAGAGCTACATCCAGTAGCCCGGGTAAGTCACAGCGGAGACGAACAGAGAAAAGAACGCACGCGTGCATGACCGAGTGCTGCAGAGCAGAAATTAAGGCGACGCTGTAAATCACCTCCACTTCAATGGAGGAAAAAAAGGGGAAGGAAGCAGGAACACAGGCTACCACGTGGGTGAACCTGAAAGCCCCCTGCTCAGGACACAGGCTACCACGTGGGTGAACCTGAAAGCCCCCTGCTCAGAGACGGAAGGCTGACGCGGAAAGTCACACGGTGGGGCTCCCTTTATGCGAAGTGTCCAGAAGAGGCAACTCCAGAGAGACAGGGACGGGAGACGTGGCTGTCAGGGGCTGGGGGAGGGGCAAGGAAGGGCTGCTTGACGGGAATGGGGTTTTCTTCTGGGGAAGAAAAGGTTCTGGAGAGAAGGTTCTGGAGCTGAATGGTGGTGATGGTGGTACCAGACGGTGAATGCATTTTACGCTGTTCAGTCACTCAGTCGTGTCCGACTCTTTGCAACCCCACGGACTGCAGCAGGCCAGGCTCCCCTGTCCTTCCTTGTCTCACCTCCCAGAGTTTGCTCGGATTCATGTCCATTGAATCGGTGATGCTATCTAACCATCTCATCCTCTGCCGCCCCCTTCTCCTCTTGCCCTCAATCTTTCCCTTTTGCAAAAATTCTTTTTTGCAGTATGAAAAGGCAAAAAAGAATGCAGTTAATAATTAATACCATTTGCAACTGTTCATTTTAAAATGCTAAGGTGGAAATTTTATATGTATTTTACCACAATTAAAAAAAACCCCACCAGTTACAGGACCCACGGGGCCTTAGCAGGGTGCTTCACTGTCCCTGAAATTCCAGCAGCTTGGCTCATTCTAAGATTTGGAGAGTGGACATGTTTGCCTCCAACATACAGTGCCTTGCACCCGGCTCCCGGGCCCCTCCTACAGCCTGACTGGTAAAGAATCACTCTATGCCTGAGTCTGGTTTGATGCCGCCCTGCCAGAGGGGCTGCAGGGTGGCAGAAGTCACGCCTGGTGATCTCAGGCCAGTCCCCACTGCGCTCGGAGTCTCAGGCTTCTCAAAGGTGAACACAGAAGCTTGAACCGGGCTCTAAGGAGTTCCTTTGCTCCCTGATTTCGAGGACGATGGCTTTCCAAGCAGGCTGCATTTGCGAAGTAATAATTAATTTTCCATTTGATATTAATTAAAGACAAACATAACTGCCAGCCAGAGCTGCTGATTAGTGCCAGTGGACAGAACAGGTCCAGAGACTCTCCAGTTAGCAAATGTGGTTTTTGCCCAGACGTGAATGTGACACAGAGCTGGCAGCCTGGAGTATCCAGGCAGCTTTTATAGCTCCTTTAGGCTTTCCGAATATTCAAAGCAGCTTGTAAATCCCAGGGCTATGCGAGGGGCCCCGTGGGGATCCACATGACGCTAGCCAAGAACCACTGAAATCTCTCTCATCTTAAAACTCCTTGATTTTGAAAAACAAATGGTCCTTTAAAGATGAATGCTCCTTCCAAATGGAACCTCTGGGCACCCTGAGAAGGATGCTGAACCTGTCGCCATGGTGACTAACAGGCAACTTAGAGTTTCCAGATTTCTATAATCCAAGACCAGCTTACCCACAAATGCCGAGGCTGTGCAATGTATAAGAAGCAGCATTCCTTTAAGAAGAGTTCTGAAGTTCTCGCCCAGTTGTGTCCAACTCTTTGCGACCCCATGGAGGAGTTCTCCAGGCCAGAATACTGGAGTGGGCAGCCTTTCCTTTCTCCAGGGGATTTTCCCAACCCAGGGATCAAACCCAGGTCTCCTGCATTGTAGGCAGATTTTTTACCAGCTGAGCCACAAGGGAAGCCCAAAGGGAAGGGAACACCCTCTTCCAACAACACAAGAGAAGACTCTACACATGGACATCACCAGATGGTCAACACCGAAATCAGACTGATTATATTCTTTGCAGCCAAAGATGGAGAGGCTCTATACAGTCAGCAAAAACAAGACCGGGAGCTGAACTGAGGCTCAGGTCATGAGCTCCTTATTGCCAAATTCAGACTTAAATTGAAGAAAGTAGGGAAAACCATTAGACCATTCAGGTATGACCCAAATCAAATCCTTTACAATTATACAGTGGAAGTGACAAATAGATTCAAGGGATTAGATCTGATAGACAGGGTGCCTGAAGAACTCTGGATGGAAGTTCGTGACTTTGTACACGAGGCAGTGATCAAGACCATCCCCAAGGAAAAGAAATGCAAAAATGCAAAATGGTTGTCTGAGGAGGCCTTACAAACAGCTGAGAAAAGAAGAGAAGCGAAAGGCAAAGGAGAAAAGGAAGGATATACCCATCTGAAAGCAGAGTTTCAAAGAACAGCAAGGAGAGGTAAGAAAAAGCCTTCTGCAGTGATCAGTGCCAAGAACAGAGGAAAGCAATAGAATGAGAAAGACTAGAGACCTCCTCAAGAAAACTAGAGGCACCAAGGGAGCATTTCATGCAAAGATGGGTACAATAAATGACAGAAATGGTAGGGACCTAAGAAGACGTGGAAGGTATGAAGAAGCAGAAGATGTTAAGAAGAGGTGGCAAGAATACACAGAAGAGCTGCACAAAAAAGATCTTCACGACCCAGATAACCACAAGGGTGTGATCACTCACCTAGAGCCAGACACCCTGGAATGTGAAGTCAAGTGGGCCTTAGGAAGCATCACTACGAACAAAGCTAGTGGAGGTGACGGAATTCCAGTGGAGCTGTTTCAAATCCTGAAAGATGATGCTGTGAAAGTGCTGCACTCAATATGCCAGCAAATGTGGAAAACTCAGCAGTGGCCACAGGACTGGAAAAGATCAGTTTTCATTCCAATCCCAAAGAAAGACAATGCCAAAGAATGTTCAAACTGCCACACAATCCTACCACACTCATCTCACACGCTAGCAAAGTAATGCTCAAAACTCTCCAAGCCAGGCTTCAACAGTACGTGAACCATGAACTTCCAGATGTTCAAGCTGGATTTAGAAAAGGCAGAGGAACCAGAGATCAAATTGTCAACATCCGTGGGATCATCGAAAAGACACTAGAGTTCCAGAAAAACATTTACTTCTGGTTTATTGACTATGCCAAAGCCTTTGACTGTGTTGATCACAACAAACTGTGGAAAATTCTGAAAGAGATGGGAATACCAGACCACCTGACCTGCCTCCTCAGAAATCTGTATGCAGGTCAGGAAGCAACAGTTAGAACTGGACATGGAACAACAGACTGTTTCCAAATCGGGAAAAGAGTATGTCAAGGCTGTACATTGTCACCCTGCTTATTTAACTTCTATGCAGAGTACATCATGTGAAACGCTGGGCTGGATGAAGCACAAGCTGGAATCAAGATTGCTGGGAGAAATATCAATAACCTCAGATATGCAGATGACACCACCCTTATGGCAGAAAGCGAAGAAGAACAAAAGAGCCTCTTGATGAAAGTGAAAAAGGACAGTGAAAAAGTTGGCTTAAAGCTCAACATTCAGAAAACGAAGATCATGGCATCCGGTCCCATCACTTCATGGCAAATAGATGGGGAAACAGAGGAAACAGTGAGAGACTTTATTTTGGGGGGCTCCCAAATCACTGCAGATGGTGACTGCAGCCATGAAATTAAAAGACGCTTGCTCCTTGGAAGAAAAGTTATGACCCACCTAGACAGCATATTAAAAAACAGAGACCTGACTTTGCCAACAAAGGTCTATCTAGTCAAAGCTATGGTATTTCCAGTAGTCATGTATGGATGTGAGAGTTGGACTATGAAGAAAGCTGAGCGCTGAAGAATTGAAGCTTTTGAACTGTGGTGTTGGAGGACACTCTTGAGAGTCTCTTGGACTGCAAGGAGATCCATCCAATCAATCCTAAAGGAGATCAGTTCCGACGATTCACTGGAAGGACTGATGCTGAAGCTGAAACTCCAATACTTTGGCCACCTGATGGGAAGAATTACTCCCTGGAAAGACCCTGAAGTTGGGAAAGATTGACGGTGGGAGGAAAAGGGGATGACAAGGATGAGAAGGTTGGATGGCATCACTGACTCGATGAACATGAGTTTGAGTAAGCTCCGGGAGTTGGTGATGGACAGGGAAGCCTAGCGTGTTGCAGTCCATGGGGTCACAAAGAGTCGAACATGACTGAGCGACTGAACTGAACTGAGGTTCTCAAATCAAAGATGCCACTTCCCAAGGCTGGTGCTGAAGCAGTACAGGAGGGACTTGCCTGGGGATCCAGAAGCTAAGACTCCATGCTGCCAATGCAGGGGGCCCAGGTTTGATCCCTGGTCAGGGCACTAGATCCCACAAGCTGCAATGAAGACCCGGCTCAGACAAAAAAATGCATATTAAAAAATAAAACTGCAGGAAAGGGCTTTTTCACAGATGCCCCTGATGGAAAGTTCACTAACGTTGCCAAGGGCAAGTTCACAGGTGCTGGTCAGGGTCCTGCTCTCAGAGGGCATGGTGAGACAGGCCAGGGCAGATCCAGACAGCATCATCACCCCTGAATCCACAGGTCCACCTGGAACCCCCGGCTGCTCCCCACCTGGCCTGCCCGGTCTGCCCTGCGTTGGTCTCTCAGCTGCCCCAGGCACTCAATCACCAACTGTATCTCGTGCTTCTTGGATCCCCCCCACCGCTGGACAGTATCACAGAGCAGAGTGATGTGGGAGAGGGACAGAGGACTTCAGGTCTGAGGGTATTTCTGCATTTGTTTATCCTCCTGTGCTTTATTTCGGTTCCACATCAAACCGTGGTTTTGGAAAAGCTAAAAACCCACAGAGGGAGGGGACCTGTTGGCCAGAGGCAACCCAGGAGGGCATCCTGGGGGAGGTGTCATCTGAGGTTCTTTTACTCCTTTAACTCTTTAGGGAGAACTTCTAGGTATCTGAGCACCCAGGATGGGCCTTTCAGGATGAAGGAAGCGGTTTAGAAAAGTGTCTTCATTTCTACTGAAAATGATGAAAAGGCAGTTTCTGTTCTTTTCCCAGGCACCTAAGTATCATGAAACAAGGCTGCTGCCGAAAGGGAACCAAAAGCCTCACCCCAAATTCGCCTGCATGCTGCTAAGGCCCCCCCTACACACACCCAGGAGATGTGAGCACTGAGATTGTTGTTGGGGGAGAGTGTATTGCTCAACATCCAAGGAGGAGGTAGCTGGGTGTGACGTGGATGCGGGGAGGGGTGGGTGGGGGACGGGAAGGCAACT